>CM042146.1:101468453-101518453 GCA_023376005.1 Doryteuthis pealeii
ATACATTGTGCATGTACAGTGAGATTTTGATGATCCCAAATAGAATCATTCCCTACTTACCAGTCAATTGGATCACCCAAACACACAGACACACAGACACACACTCACGCACACACACACACACACACACGCACACACACACACACACACATATATATATATATATATATATATATATATATATATATATATATAAGATGACACCGAAACATTCTCAATGTTGTGTGCGTGCGTGCGTGCGTGCGTGCGTGCGTGCGTGTGTATGTTTTGCATATATATATATTTTAAGAATGGAAAGGAGTAACCTACTCGAGTTTCATCGATTGATTCTTCAGGGTTACTTTAAATTAATCGGGTTTACGATTAATCTTAGGTGTTATAAACATGCCCGTTGGAATGGGACTTAACTTTAGTAGAGGAACGCTTATTTATATTTTCCTAGATCAGGAACGGTTTTTGTTTATTGAATTAAAAATTTGGATTAATTTATGGGAATTATTTTTTCAATTATTATTTAATAAAAGATATGTTATGGGTCGTATTAATAGTTAAAAGGTGAAAAGTTAAAATTATTTAATAACTAGTTTAATTCGGTTTGAGAGTATTTAAAAAAAATTTAAAAAACCGGTTGTATATGTTACGATAATAGAAGTTTTGGGTAGATAAATATAGTTAATTATATAAAAAATAATATAAAGAGATAAAAGTAAGAATGAAAGTAACGGTAAGCAAAAATGTATTGAAATAAAAATAAAATAAAAGTGGAAAATAAAAGTGAAAATAAAAGTGAAAAAATATATTAAAATTTAAAAAAAAAATTGGAAACGGTGTTTATATAAAACAAGGATTTTTATTTTTTTAATTTTAACTGGGATTAATATATATATATATATATATATATATATATCTTATCTTATTATAATAGAGATTGTGGGTTTGTCTGTCTGTAACCGAAACTAGATTACTATATAATTCCCAATTTCCTTTGTTATTGACATCACATTCTCAATGATTTTATTTTTATTTAAACCTCAATTATTAATAAAATTGTTTTACATTATTAATACTGTTAACCATATCTACGTACTTATAACATGCAATTGTATTTATATATACAACAAAATGGCGGTTTACAGTGTGAACGTGAAGGCTAATTTGCATATTGATATTAAAAATATGATTTTAATAAATATGTGCTTAGTATTATTGGTTTCTAATTGTTTGGTTTTATTTTAATGAATATAAGCAAAAATCTCTTCAATGAATCTTAAATGAAATCCATTAACAATAAAAGATAAGTGTCATTTTATTCTTTACTTCCTCTTTTAACTAAATAGTTAAATTAGAAAAAATAACAATGAAAGACGAGAGTGATGGAAGAGTAAGTTTCAGTAGTTCTATTTTTCGATTATACCCCCCTCTGTTTTAAATCTTTTTATCTGCATTCTTATTTAGTTTTATTAGCCTTTCTAATCTAATCTAATATTTTATTACATTAAAACTTAAATACTTGCACCCGGAGGGTGCATATATTTGCTAGTATATATAAAGATGACACCGAAACATTCTCAATGTTGTGTGTGTGTGCGCTGGTGTGTGTATGTTTTGCATGTATATATATATATATATATATATATATATATATATATATATATGTGTGTGTGCAAAACATACACACACACGCACGCACGCACGCACACACACAACATTGAGAATGTTTCGGTGTCATCTTTATATATATATATATATATATATATATGTGTGTGTGTGTGTGTGTGTGTGTGTGTGTGATCCAATTGACTGGTAAGTAGGGAATGATTCTATTTGGGATCATCAAAATCTCACTGTACATGCACAATGTATGCGTATGTAGGTGAAAACTTATAGATTTATACAAGGATATTTTACAAATCCCAATGAGAGCTCAATGTATTATAACGAATAGATTGATTATATACAGAACAATATTTAACTTTCAAAGAAAGAAAAACTTAACAAACCGTAATTTTGCTATAATAAATTTAATTCAACCAGAGACTCAATATGTGTTTAGTCTCCTCAGATAGTATTTACAAAACTGAGAAAACCGCATACAGAAAATATTTCCAATGAAAATTCTCATACACTCCAACAGACACACACACACACACACACACACACACACACACACACACACATATATATATATATATATATATATATATATATATATATACTAGCAAATATATGCACCCTCCGGGTGCAAGTATTTTAGTTATATTTTATAATAAAATATCATATTAAATTAGAAAGGCTAATGAAACTGAATAAGAATGTAGATAAAAAGATTTTGAATAGAGGGGGTATGATTGAAGAATAGAACAACTTTGAAACTAACTCTTCCATCATTTTCCGTTACTCCCGTCTTTCATTGGTAAATTTTCCTAATTAAACTGTTTAGTTAAAATAGGAAGTAAAGAATAATATTACAGTTATTTCTTCTTGTTGAGGGATTTCTTTTAAGATTTATTGAAGAGATGTTTGCTCATATTCAATAAGATAAAACCAAACAATTAGAAATCAAACAATTAGAAATCAATAATACTAAGCATATATTTATTAAAATCAAATTTCTAATATCAATATGCAAATTAGCCTTTCCGTTCACACAGTAAACCTCTATTTTGTTGTATATATAAATACAATTGCATGTTATTAGTATGTAGATATGGTCAACAGTGTAAATAATGTAAAACAATTTTATTAATAATTGAAGTTTAAATATTAAATAAAATCATAGAGAATGTGATGTAAATAACAAAGGGAATTGTGACTTGAATGGTAATATAGTTTCGGTTACAGACAGACAAACACACAATCTTCATTATAAGATATATATATATATATCTTATTATAATGGAGATTGTGTGTTTTTCTGTCTGTAACCGAAACTATATTCCTACTCAAGTCACAATTCTCTTAGTTATTGACATCACATTCTCCAGGATTTTATTTTTATCTAAACCTCAATTATTAATAAAATTGTCTTACATTATTAATACTGTTAACTATGTCTACATCCTGACAACATGCAATTATATTTATATATACAACAAAATAGCGGTTTACAGTGTGAACGGGAAGGCTAATTTGCATATCAATATAAAAAAATCGAATTTAATAAATATGTGCTTAGTATTATTGATTTCTAATTGTTTGGTTTTATTTTAATGAATAAGAGCAAAAATCTCTTCAATGAATCTTAAATGAAATCCATTAACAAGATAAAATAACTATCATTTTATTCTTTACTTCCTCTTTTAACTAAATACTTAAATTAGAAAAAATAACAATGAAAGACGAGAGTGATGGAAGAGTAAATTTCAGTTGTTCTATTTTTCGATTATATCCCCCTCTGTTTCAAATCTTTTTATCTGAATTCTTATTTAGTTTCATTAGCCTTTCTAATTTAATATGATATTTTATTGCATTAAAACCTAAATACTTGCACCCGGAGGGTGCATATATTTGCTAGTATATATAAAGGTTATAAAAATAAATGTACTCGGGTTTTTGTAAAGTATGAGTGAGTGGTGCAATTAATAATTCGAATGGATTAATACTAAAGAAATGCAGGTGACTTACTGATTTCATCTGGACATATTGTGTGTTAATTTCAGATTAATATAGAAACTAGTCAGTCGATGGCTTCCGGTTCTGAAAGTATGGTAACTAATATTTTTTTTTAATTTGAAGTTGATAGATTTTGATTAGAATGTAATTCGCAAAATGATTTACTAAAGCAAAACTAATAAGTGGTCTTATGATTTAATCCATGAAGTTTAGTGGTATCCAAGCGTGTTGGTAGATCCTTGCGGAGAGAAAAAACCCAGCAGAAAGTTTGATTGTAAAAATATACTACCAAACATCAACCAGGAAGAAAAAAATTTTTGAAAAAAAGAAAGGACCAAGATATTCGTACCAACAAAAAATAATCTATTGGTACAGTATTTGGCCAAAAGAAAAAACAATTTATATGTATATATATGTATATAAGATATATATATATTCATATAACCGCTAGGAGAAAGCTAATATGTAAAAAGTGCTCGATACCTAAGTAGAGCCAAATAACAAAGATAATCTAATGAGTCAGACGAACCTACTATTAGTTTCGCATAAAGCTCTTCAGGGCTAAAATCTGACTCTCAGATTTTAGCCCTGAAGAGCTTTATGCGAAACTAATAGTAGGTTCATCTGACTCATTAGATTATCTTTATTATATATATATATATATATATATAATATATATATATAGAGAGAGAGAGAGAGAGAGAGAGAGAGAGAGTGTGTGTGTGTGTGTGTGTGTGTGTGTGTGTGTGTGTGAGTCTGTGTGTGTCTGTGTGTGAAGATCTCGCATATGCTTCTAAAATTAGTTAGTTAATAATTTATAAATATATGTATATACTCTTCCCTGTAATGTTGCAAGATGAAAACGGTCATACAGATCGTTATCATCTTTGCAACACCTTCTGTTTAAAATTGAGACCGTCGAAATCTTCCAAGATGAAATGCAAAAATCTAAATCCTGATTATCTGTTGTTGCTTATCCGCCGAATACTTCTTTCTTAGGAGTGTTGTCACCTCATCTAAATAATGGACCAGAAAGAAAAATTACATGCTTCACAGAAAAATATAATAAACATGAGAGAGAGAGAGAGAGTAAGGGAAAGATACAGAGACTGTGTGTTCGCACGGAAGCGATAACGCTAATCGGTTTCAATCAAATATAAGGAAAATATGGAAGAAGGAAATAAAGCGTGTGTGTGTGTGAGAGAGAGAGAGAGAGAGAGAGAGAGAGAGAGAGAGAGAGAGAGAGAGAGAGAGTTGAATCAAAATTATTATACTTTTTACATATTGAATTATTCAAGAGCTTTTAAGAAAATATATCAAATGTTGTAATAATTGAATTATCATACTGTGATATATCCACAGGTCGTGCTAGTCATACATATTTTTTAAAGCAACATTTACATTAAATAACCCACTAGGGTTAACATTCCATTAAACTGATCAACTGTGTCATCAACGCCGAAGTCTGTGGCTGTCTTATACATACATAATACAAAAGGTGTCATAAATAAACTATCGAGAATTTTTAATGTTTCTAATTTTAAAATTTCAAATACAAATGAACAGGTGCGCAAAGCTGAGCGATAATTTATTGATTTTAACGACATGTCGACCCATCTTGGATTATTTCATGCCTCGAGATTAAGGAATAGCGTTCATTGTACATTTATATTTGCATTTTTGTGTAGTTGTTTCTAGAAAGGGCCACATCCTCACATGGATACAAGTCTATCGTCACCCCCCCAAAAAAAAAGCATTAATGGACAGAGATACAACTTGTCTGGTGCATCATTGTGGATCCCAGATGAAAGAGAGAGAGAGAGAGAGAGAGAGAGAGAGTTTCCTGGGCTGAGTTTAAATAGCCAGATAGTACTGCCATCTAGTGGCAAGTCCTGGCGGCAAGAGAAGATAACCATTTTCCACTATCAACCTCATCCCCCAAGGGAAGACAATCGCTACACTATTCTATAATAATCACATAGTTTCAAGCAAATAATAATAATCCTTAGTAAACAATTGTAGCTTCAAGTGTCTGTTCCTAATACAAATAATTAACACTGTTGTATCTTTTCAGTTTACTTAAGGATGAGATCCTGGTTGCTGACCAGCACTACACTTTGGCCCTTACTTAGGCTAGATGAGCGGTCGGAGAATCCCCTTCCTATTAATTGGCTGGTCATGTCAAGCCCTAGCACCTATAGGATTGTCCTGACTGTATTGCTCGTATGGCCAGCGCCCAACTCTTTTTATCATGCATGTATGCAGTGGTTTGGGATCTTAGTGTCCTAATTATGACGTTAAACTGCATCTAATGGTGAAGTTCTAATTGAGAAGTCCTGTGGAGTGTTGAGTACCCCTTCATCCCCATTACTCCCAGGTCCACCCAGACACGGACTGGTAGTACTTGTTATAGACATAGCTATGGGTTAAATAGAAGAAATGAGTTTAAAAAATGTGTGTGAAAATTTGAGTTTAAAAAATTGAGTTTAAGGAAAAAAAAAGAATGAGTAAAACAAAACGTCTTCGACATGAAATAACTTAGCAAGGGAAGTGAAAAGGGTATAGACTCCCTCGGTGCCATAAAAAACAACTATCTAACAAACTTTTATAGTAAAGATCATTGTCCAATACAATTTCATAGGAAAGATCATTGTCCAATTCATTCTTATAGTAAAGATCATTTTCTAATGTATTTTCATAGGAAAGATCATTGTCCAATTCATTTTTATAGGAAATATCATTGTCCAATTCATTCTTACAGTAAAGATCATTGTCCAATTCATTTTTATTGTAAAGATCATTGTCCAATGCAATTTCATAGGAAAGATCATTGTCCAATTCATTCTTATAGTAAAGATCATTGTCCAATGCATTTTATAGTAAGGTCATTGTCCAATGCATTTTTATAGTAAAGATCATTGTCCAATGCATTTTTATAGTAAAGATCATTGTCTAATGCATTTTTATAGTACAGACCATAGTCCAATTCATTCTTATAGTAAAGATCATTGTCTAATGCATTTTTATAGTACAGACCATTGTCCAATTCATTCTTATAGTAAAGATCATTGTCCAATGCATTTTTATAGTAAAGATCATTGTCCAATGCATTTTTATAGTAAAGATCATTGTCCAATGCATTTTTATAGTAAAGATCATTGTCCAATGCATTTTTATAGTTTAACCAGTTTCAATGCTAAATGAATCATTATATTTTTTAAAAAACACACTTCTACTGTTTTATGTATTTTTATCCAATTACGATCATTTTTAAAACAATTTGATCTATAGAGGCTTCTAACAGGTCCTACTACTAGAAGAAAAAAAATCCCGACGACTATAACAACTGGTCTAGTAGAAGGAAAAATGTTAAACTCCGCTAAAAAAACGATCTTTTTTCACATGCTGCTCATGTGGAGGGATTGGTAATTCCAAACAGCAATGTGAGTTTCGCAAAGTTTTTTTTGTGTAAGTTATTGTAAGTATTCAATGCCCTGTCGGCGGTTATTTGAATACACTCTCCCTATTCTCCCCGGATTTAGCACTGTGCGACGTTTCCCTGTTCCCTAAACTAAAAGTGCATACCAAGAGTAAGATGTTTAAGAATGTAATTGGCATTAAAATACATAGGACCACGCAACTTTACACCAAGTAAAACAGAAGTGACAGACGTAATTCGATCAATAAGAGAAAAAAACCCCACTAAAATATGTGTTGAATTCCGAGGGGGTCTGTTTTGAAAAAGAATTAACATTACATTCATTGTTTATTTCCTTCTTGGTAATTACATTTTTTCACTCTCGATATTTTTAACACATGTCGCATGTTAAACATGTTTTGAAGGTAGGTGGAGTGTGGAGAACCCCTTCATTACCGTTACGCCTAGTTCAATTCTGACCCAAAGTAGTAGTACTTGTTAGGCTTACATGCTCCTGTAATCCGGTAGAGCTCTTTAGGTAGGGACTTTAATGAACTTTCACCGCCATGCATAACGCAATGACCATCTGTTTACAGATTTGATCTCTCTGGTGATCGTAAAGTATATACACAGATGTATATATTCAAAACAGTTAAAAACACCGCTCCTGGCAATGGCCCAGGGGTTAACGGATCGTACAGGCGTAAAGTCATTCGGGGTTCGCTTCTGGTCGGAGGTAGTTGTTGTGTCGAGCCACACTGAAGAGGCGTGAAACGCCGAACCACTTGTCTGTGGATGACTATATATATATATATATATATATATATATATATTATATATATATATATCGGTAGAGTGCCCGGCTGGAAACTTCGAGGTTCCTGGTTCGATTCCAGCCCTCACCAACTCAGCGTATGAGTAGCACATGGAAATGTGCGGTAAAGTGAGGAGCTGATGCTAGGAGTGGCGCTCTGCTTCAGACGCCCAAACAAACCGACTGGAGGTAGCTTTTTATGTCTAGCAAACACGGAGAAGACGTGATACCCGTGGATGGTTAAATGTATCTATCTATCTATCTATCTATCTCTCTCTCTCTCTCTCTCTATATATATATATATATATATATATATATATATATATATATATATATATATATATATATATATATATTTATATATATATATATATTCTCATATTAATAGATTATATATATTGTTAAAAGATTATATATATAATATATATATATATATATATATATATATAATATATATATATGTCTTGATTTGAAAGAGCAATAGATGAAAAAAATAACACTCTACAATGCCCCGATGACGACCGACGAAACGGTTGAAAGCGCTAGAGTGAAGTGTATAGGACTGTTCCTATATCAGCTAGATCCCAAATTAAGAAACCGCTCTAGGCGGCAAGAAAACCTGAAATAAAGATTATGAAAAAGAAATATTCCGTAGTTTTTAACAGTACTTGCTTATATATATATATATATATATATATATATATATATATATATATATATATATATATATATATATATATGGAATGTTAATCTCAGACACATATCAATAAAAAAGAGATCAGATGCACCTGTTAGTAAACAATGGTCCTGTTAGTAAACAAAAAAAACATGCTTAGAGAGCAAACCAGATCTGGAATAATAATTAACAAAAAAGAAGGAAGAAAAAAGCAAATGAACAGAAACATAAACGCTTACACACGCACAAACACACACATAAACAAGCACACACACACACACACGCATAATTTGGAAGACATGAGATAGAACAAATGAAGAGCCACTGGCAACAATTTCAGTAATTTCCTGTAGATGGGATTTTTATCCCGAAATATTGAGAATGAATTACAGGTTAATAAACAACACCACAGTTACCTTCTTTTTTCTTTACACTTGCATTGTGATACCCTTCAAAACTAACCAGCAAACCATATATATATATATATATATATATATATATATATATATGTGTGTGTGTGTGTGTGTGTGTGTGTGTGTGCTTAAATTATCTGTATTAGATTGTAATAATTGATAACATATAAAGTTTGTTTTAAGATAGTTACTTGAAGCAATCTCTGATTACTTATTAATCATTAGTTGAAACCATATGCAGCTGTTTTAGCTCAGGCGGTATAGCATACGCCCTAAAATCACAAAGTTCTCGATACCCGACCGCATGAAAATAATAGTAACAAGATTAATATCCATAATATAATATATTATTGATTGTATATACTAGCAAATATATGCACCCTCCGGGTGCAAGTATTCAAGTTTTAATGTAATGAAATATCGTATTAAATTAGAAAGTCTAATAAGAATGCAGATAAAAAGATTTGAAACAGAGTGGAGATATAATAGAAAAATAGAAATGAAACTTACTCTTCCATCACTCCCGTCTTTCATTTCTGATTTTTACTTATTTAACTATTTAGTTAAATTAGGAAATAAAGAATAAAATTACACTTATTTTTTCTTATTAATGGATTTCATATTAAATTCATTGGAGAGATTTTTGCTTATATTCATTAAAATAAAACCAAACAGTTAGAAATCAATAATACTAAACACATATTTAATAAAATCACATTTTTAATATCAATATGCAAATTAGCCTTCCCGTTCACACTGTAAACCGCTATTTTTTGTATATATAAATACAATTGCATGTTATTAGTATGTAGATATGGACAACACTAATAAAAAGATGAAGCAATTTTATTAATAATTGAGGTTTAAATATAAATAAAATCATGAAGAATGTGATGTAAATAACTATGTGAATTGTGACTTGATTAGTTATATAGTTTCGGTTACAGACAGAAAAACACACAATCTCCATTATAATAAGATATATATATATATATATATATATATATATATATATATATATATATATATATACGATTAATATCACATATTTCTCTGATGGAATTCAACCAAAATTCTGAACTTAAACGTACATATGAAGTTTATATATATATATATATATAGAAAGAGAGAGAGGGGGAGAGAGAGTGAGAGACAGATAGAGAGACAGAGAGAGGGAGAGAGAGACAAAGAAAGACAGAGACAGAGACAGAGTGAAAGAGATCATGTTGCTGGGATTTTTTCAGATTTCCCTCAGTGTTCAATAACAATAACCTTGAGCCAAACTTACCTCTGTAAATAACAATTTAACATTTTTATTTTACCATCAATAAACAATTTCACGTCTTTCTCTTCTTAGCTGGGTTTCTCTCTTCATCACTCTCCCTCTCCCTCTCCCTCTCCCTCTCTCACCATATATATAATATATATATATATATATATATATATATATATATTATCCTTCTCAGTGATTTTTATTTTCATTTCTCTATTCTAAGTAAATTTATCTCTCGGGAAATTATATTTAATGTTTCTGACAAATTGCGGCAAAAACTATAGAAAAATAAATGACTAAATATACATCTTCAATTTTAATCAATTCTCCTCGGATTTTTTTTTTTTTCTCGTCTCAATTTTTTTTTTTTTTTTACCAGCTAGTTTTATTATTCTCGTTTTTAAATGAAGACCATCAGATCCATTAATACGATACTCTACGCAGAGCCTCGTTCTGGAATTCCCGCCATTCGTCACGTTCTCACACACAGTTACCGGCTAATTTGTCACGGTTGCGTGAAACGTTCTCCAGTTTATTTAGGGATTTTCACTAGTCTTCTTTTTTTTTAGGGAGGGCGAAATTCATCATCAATTTATTACTCGTTAGAATATTTTTGTATTCGTTATTTTCATTCGATTTTTTTTGCAGGAAAGGAGACAGTTTGTTTTTCAATGATAAATAAAAAAAATTAAAAAAAAAAAAAAAATGAGAAATAATTAAAATCTTATTATAATAGAGATTGTGTGTTTGTTTGTCTGTAACCGAAACTAAATCACTACTCAAGTCACAATTCCCTTAGTTATTGACGTCACATTCTCCATGATTTTATTTATATCTAAACCTCAATTATTAATAAAATTGTCTTACATTATTAATACTGTTAACTATGTCTACATACTGACAACATGCAATTATATTTATATATACAACAAAATAGCGGTTTACAGAGTGAACGGGAAGGCTAATTTGCATATCAATATTTAAAAATCGAATTTAATAAATATGGGCTTAGTATTATTGATTTATAACTGTTTGGTTTTATTTTAATGAATATAAGCAAAAATCTCTTCAATGAATCTTAAATGAAATCCATTAACAAGAAAAAATAACTGTCATTTTATTATTTACTTCCTCTTTTAACTAAATGCTTAAATTAGAAAAAATAACAATGAAAGACGAGAGTAATGGAAGAGTAAGTTTCAGTTGTTCCATTTTTTATTATACTTCCTCTGTTTCAAATCTTTTATTATACTCCCTCTGTTTCAAATCTTTTTATCTGTATTCTTATTTAGTTTCATTAGCGTTTCTAATTTAATACAATATTTTATTACATTAAAACTTAAATGCTTGCACACGGAGGGTGCATATATTTGCTAGTATAAATAATGGCTTACGATTGCCAATAGTTATGTTACATATTGGATAGACATAGCCTATCATTTTTGTAGTGTAACATTTTTGATTATATCGTCATCTTTCCTGAATCTTTTTTTCCTTACCCACAGTGAGAGAAAATTAAAATTAAATGTTACGCTACAAAAATGATTGGCTATGTCTATTCAATATGTAACACAACTATTGGCAATCTTAGACCATCTTTTAAAAATGTATTCCTATTTTTGGAATCCTTGTAAATAAATGAAGGAAAGGTCACTTTATCTAAGCAGCTGGCATCTGACAACCTTTGATGTGGATAGAAGAAGGTAGCAAGTTTCTCCCTTGTGTTTTCGGTGACTAGTATTCCAAGTGGATCTTTATTCTGTCAGCAAACGTTAACAACTAATTAAAGCGTCGTAAAATGGATTCAGTTCATTTGTTCGGCCAGTCTTTGTTATTTTTATTGTAATTGTGTCTCAAAAAATATTTACCAACCAAAGTGAAATATTTATTGTAATTGTAAAATTATATTTCTTCAGGCAAATATGTTGTTATTGATTTTTTTTACAAATAAATCGACAATATTTTATTCTGAATGTTTCTCATCTATTAATAATGGAGATTCGCTTCCGGTTTTTGTCTGTAACAAAAATTACGTCACTGCTTACATCACATTATCCAAAATCGTCATAACATAGAATAAAATTTATTCTACGATTTTTGGCATGTTCAAATTTTGAGTGTATTTATTAAATAAATACACTCAAAATTTGAACATGCAACATTAGACAGTCCTCATTGTTTTTTAAAACAAGTTTTAATAAATACATGACTGGTATTCTATATCTATATATAGTGTGTTTTATTTTAATACATATTTAAAGTTTACATTTCAAATTGCTTTATTTTTTAATCCTTTAATGAATTTGATGATTTTACTTACTTAGGGTACTAACTCGCTAACATTAAATTTTTTACTCCCACCCCTCAGGCAATATGTTTCAAAAATTTATTTTTACATCACCCAGAGGGTGTTTTTTATTTTGTACTAGTACGTCTAATTCCAGTATTTATAATGCATCCTCATGTGGTGTAATGGTTAGCAAGCTAAATTAGCAGACTCTTATTAGTATGTTCGATTTTCACTGGGTGCCCCATACTTCTGGCCTTGTGCCACATCTAAGCTAAGCTTAGTAAGTATATATAATGCATATATTCTGTATAGTCGATAGAGCGTTCGGCTAGAAACCACAAGGTTCCTACTTCGATACCGGCCCTCGTCAACTCAGCGTATGAGTAGCATAGGGATCTGTGCGGTAAAGTAAGGAGTTGATGGTAGGGGGACGCTCCACCTCAGACGTTTAAATAATCTTCTTGGTCTAGCGCTAGTGAAAAGGGATAGACTCCTTCGCTGATTGGCTGATACCGACTTAGGCCACCCCGACGACTTTTCTTTTTTTATATGAGGGTCGACTGAAAAGTTCATGGAATGACCAAGATACTCTCATGGAATGTGACCAAATAAGGTTTATTTTTCAGCATAGTCCTCTTTGACCCGGGGTGGAAGTACCTGTTGGGGTCCCATCTATGGGTTAAATAGAAAAATGTGTTTATAAAAGAAATTGAGTATCCATTAAGAATGAATTTATTTCAAAACCTTGTCAGCATTAAATGACCACTGAGGTTGATATGCGTAAAACAAAACAAACCAAACAAAGCAAGCAATTGTCGGTATCAGCTGGACAGTAAACGAGTCTATTCCCTTTTCACTAACCCTAGACAAGTGAGATTGTTTCTGTCCGTCTCTCTCTATATCTATTTATCAATCAATCTATGTACGTATGTATGTATGCATGTATGTATGTATGTATGTATGTATCGCTCTCTCTCTCGCTCTCTCTCTCTCTCTCTCTCTATATATATATATATATATATATATATATATTCAAATTATTTTCTGCTTCTCTCTCGATGAGTCCGGATTATAAACAAGCTCTGATGATGATTTTTATAAATTGAAATATTGTTCAGTATTAGCTTTGAATATGATATAAAATATTTTCACTTTATTAGCATTGTGTGTTTTCATACCCTTTTATCTATCTATCTATCTATCTATCTATATATATATATATATATATATATATATATATATATATATATATATTATATATATATATATATGTATATAACACTCACCTATGTACTCATCACTTCCGGCTTTCCTTGTCCTATTTTTCTTATTCCCTATTGTTTTCCGTTAATTCTGACACATATCTCCGATTAAGATTCGTATCCGATGTCCCTTAACTCTTTCCCCTCGACTCTCTAATGTCACCCGTTTCTCTTTGCAAATAGAGATATGCAGATCACCCAGCATGTTTACTGGGCCGTTTGTCGAACCTATTTTTCTGCCTTATTTTTCTTCTACTGACGGCACCTAACCAAATGATTGATGGCATGGAAGACAAAGCCCCAAATTCAGCACCTCATCCATCAAACGACTAAATTATCACGAACGAATATCTTTGTCTTTCTTCGATTATTTTTGGCTTGTTCGTTTCATTCGTAAAAATGTCTCACTTTTCTTTTGTGGTTTCACTTACGAGTTAAGCAAAAAAAAAAAAACAACAACAAAAACAAGAAAAAAAGAAAAGAAAAAGTAAGTAAAAAATGTCTTCAGATTCAAATTTTTATAAGACATTTATTTCTCCAGTCTTCTTTTTTAAGTGAGTGAAAATGGAAACTGAGAGAGAGAGAGAGAGAGAGAGAGAGAGAGAGAGAGAGAGAGAAAGAAAAGAGAGAAGAAAGAAACAGAGAGAGAGAGAGAGAGAGAGAGAGAGAGAGAGAGTCGGATGATGGAGTTACGAATTAAGAAAAGAAAGAAAAAAAGGAAAAAATGTCTTCAGGTTCACCTTTCTATAAGACATCTATTTCTCTGGTCTTCTTTTTTGAGTGACTAAAAATAGAGAGAAACAGAGATAGATAGATAGATAGATAGAGAGACAGAGACAGAGACAGAGAAAGAGAAAGAGAGACAGAATGAAACAGAGAAGGGGTGGGGAGGAGCGAGTTACGAGTTCAGAAAAAAACGAAAAAAACGAAAAGTCTTCAAATTCATCTTTCTATTAGAGAGAGAGAGAGAGAGAGAGAGAGAGAGAGAGAGAGAGAGAGAGAGAAGAGAGAGAGAGAGAGAGAGAAGCAGGAGTGGGGTGAGGGAGTTTCATGTTACGCAAAAAAGAAAAAGAAAAGTTTTAAAAAGTCTTCAGATTCAACTTTCTATAAGACATTTATTTCTCCAGTCTTCTTTTTTAAGCGATTGAAAATGGAGAGAAACGAGAAACACAGAGAAAGGGAGGGAGGGAGAGAGAGAGAGAGAGAGAGAGAGAGAGAGAGGGGGAGGAAAGACGGGAGGTAGATTTGGAGTTTTTAGCATTTCAAACTTGTTTATGTATGCAAACGGACACAGCTTAAGACAGAGAGAGGGGGGGGAGACAGAGAGACAGACAGACAGACACAGAAAAAGAGAAAGTGAAGAGAGAGAGACAGACAGACAGACCGACCGACATAGAGAGACAGATATACAGACAGACAGAGAGTGAGTGAGAAAAGAGGAATGAGGTAGTGCTTGGGATGAAGAAGAAAAATTCAGGAAATATAATCACAATATTGTTTTATCTGAATCTCTTAATAACGGGTGCCTATACACTAACAAACAACAGAGACATTTATGTAATAAAAAACAAAAAAATACATTCCTGATATTCAGTTCCACAATAAATAAATAAATGAATAAATAATCATATAAAAAAGTTCAATAAAAATGAATAAAACATAATATGGCCGGAGGAGAATAAATATTTTCGTAATCGTTTTAAAAATCAACGGTGGTTTTTATCAACGTGTGAACATTTTAACTCATGTTTACAAGTGTTTCCGAAAACTTTCTGCACTCGGCCCCCAAGGATCTTACGACATATCTATTATAATAGAGAATGGGTGTCTTTCGGTATGTAACCAAAACTACGTCACAGCTTACGTCACAATATTCTCATTAATAATGAGTATTTAATTTATACTCAAAAACGTTAATACATAGTATAAAATCAACCCTGTGTTATATACATAATATTTGAGTAAGAAATTTAAAAAAAAAAATTTTTCTTACTCACCGGGTTCTTGCGCTGAGCCTTGTTAGGGTTTCAATGTAGGCATTAGTTTATTTTTTTTAAAACTTCACATGAAATAAATAAAATGGCATTAATTTTTTACTCACCCACGTATTACAATACATAATTCATTGCATTCTATTCTGTTGAATATGGAGGAAGCGGTAAAGTTGTCCACCCGAATGAGGCGATTTTCTCCCTTGTCCAGATGCTTGTGTGCGGTCAGGCATAGCCATGCAGAAGGAGGACATTGTCGATTATCAAGTTGGGTCTTACTCGTCGGATTCTTGCTCTGAGCCTTGTTAGGGTTTCAATGTAGTGTTACATAATTATTAGTCACCTAATATTTATGGCAATAGTGTAGAAATCATAATGGCGATTAGTGCAGCTGATGGCCTTGAGGGTGAGTGACGGCGCTTGACCTCACTCTCACCTTGCCTTCCGGGGATAAATCGTGAGAACCGGAAGGCATAGGAAAGCCTGTCGTCCGGTTTAAGGATACTAAGTAACTCAGTCAGTTAGCAAGTAGAAGCCGAGCTCGTAAGATGTGATTCTCACTGCGCAGGTGTCTGGGTTGGGGATTTGGAAATAAAGTAACATCAATGTAAATCGAAGTCTTGTGTTTATTACTTAATAATGACACAGGGCTTCTGATAAAGAGAAATCCCTAACAGAAAACCAGACCGAAGTCCCCACGACAACTCCAGACGCAAGATGTTAGAAGATAGAACCAAAGCCGGCCAGAAGAATAGATGTCCAAGATATAGAAGCAAGTAAGAAGTAAAGAAGTAAGAAAGGGTATACAACAGTAGGCATTAGTTTTATTAAAAAAAACTTCACATGAAAGTGGCATTAATTTTTGAATCACCCTCGTATTACAATACATAATTCATTGCATTCTATTCTATTATGCTTTTCTTATACAATACAGAGTTATTTTTTCTCATTTAAAAAAGATGTAACCAAAATAAAGGTTTTTTTTAATTCTGTTTCCACTTCCCTTTTTCTTATCTATATCTGTTTACAATAAATGTAGCTGTGCATATAGATCGATTACAATATTTTATCACCTTTATTTATTGATCTTATCAATAAATCTTTTTTTTTCAGATTTTATTTATTTACATGATCATCATCTATTTACTTATATCGATTTCATTTTCATTTTCCCTGTATGTGGGGTTGGCTTATTTTTTTACAATTTGTTGTATACATGTTTTTACCATTTGGCTCATCTTAAGAGTTAACACGTCATCTATTGTTAAATATTCATTGGATAACGCAAGATCTTACTGAAAGGAGATCCTCCTTAAGACACTAGAGAACATCCAATGATGACGCAGCAGCTTTTGTGTTCCTAAGAGTATAGAATCAACCTGTCGTTTCTATTACTTACTTATCCGACTTGAAGAGGCCTCTTTTGCTTCAACTCCACAACATCCAGGTCTATGGAGGCGCGTGGCATAATGGTTAAAATCGTAGGAAATGGACTCGTGGACCCGAGTTCAAATCCTAGACAAACCCGTTTGCATTTTCACATAGCGCTAATACCCTTGGGAAAGGTAGGAATCCATATATTCTCCCTCCAGCCTAAGTAAGGGTCAAAGCGGAGTGTTGCATGTCTTGGGCAGCTCATCCACCAGGATCCTGTCCTTGAGCATCACAGGTCGCCACCCACGGCCAACAGGTGGTCCCGTTTGGGTATTCTTACCCCTCTGCAGAGGTGCAGTCGGAGCATTCTAACGCCCCAGCAGACTGGGCGGAAAAGGCATCGACACTGAAACTGTATTTACCAATTCAAAAAGGTTTATATTCTTCACAATGTTGGGGTGTTCAAAAGGTATCGAGATTGCAGCTGTATTTATTCATTTAGAAATCAATTATCAATGAAACGCCAAGTATCACCGGTCTCCCCCCACGGCCAACAGGTGACCCCGTTTGGCGATTCTTACTGCAGAGGGGCAGTCGGTGTATTCTAAAGTGACAGGTCTGCATATGTGTTTGAACAAGCAAAGTTCCCAATTCATCTAGCAATAAATTGAAAATCCTCATATTTGACAGTGTGGTGAAAACGAATGCATACATTGTTTGTCTGGGTAATATATATATATATATATATATATATCAACCCCTCCGCACAAGCAGGATCTGACAAAAGGTCAATTTCTTAAGCGGAGTTCAGCAGGTTTGAATTTAGAGTTTTCCTTCTCCTAGGCCGGTTGCCTAACCAAGGTTAAAGGGCACATTCTGCCCTACTATTTTATCCATAGCTGGATGGAGAGTAGGATTCATGCCTTTCCCAAGGGTATTAGCACAAAGTGAAATGCAATTACCACATCCAGGATTTTAACTCGGGGCGACGAGTTCCTTTCCTATGACTTTAACCATTACACCACGCGCTTCTTAATGTTTGTCTGAGTAATAACACGACAAAATTCGCAATCTATTTCTCAAAAACTGAGCGGTATTACTTATATGAAAAGATAATAATGTCCATCATCTCATTTTCTCGTTGTTTATTTTTCTTTAGTGTTGAATTAACAGATATTAAAGGCGTTGTTGTAAATTAATAGTCGTGTTTTGGGCCAATGCATAGAAAATCGTAAAGACACTGTTTTAAAACTAACAATAGTCGACGGGGTAACCTATAGTCGGTAACAGCGAGGTAGTCTATCCCCTTTTAACTAGCGCTTGACCAAGGAGGTTGTTTTTGCGTCGGTGGTGGAGCGCCATAACTACCATCAGCTACTTACTTTACCACACAGATCCATGTACTACTCATACTCTGAGTTAGCGGGCACTGACCTCCACTTCATATTATGGGGCATCATCGGACAAATTATGGGTTATGCTATTTCAGAATATTTTCTGGAAAGTAAATCCAAAAAGTGGAGGCGAGCAAGGCGTAACGATTATATATGTGGAAATGGACTTGGCTTTCTAAGTTCAAAATCTGAACGAGACTCTTTGCATTTCACATTTCGCTAATACACTTCAGAAATGTATGGATCCACCTATTCTCCCTCAAGCTATGGGTGAATTCTCCCTCAAGCTATGGGTGAATAGTAGGGAAAATTGGGCTCTTTATATATATATGACGTCTATTTACAGACTGGATCTCTCTGGTGATCGTAAAATATATGAACAAATGTATGTATTTAATATAGTTTAAACTCCTTTACGGCAGCTGTCAAATTGCCGAGAGGTTAAGAAGTTGGGCGGACAAAAAGTCAGGGGTAGTTTTTGTGTCTAGCCACACTGAAGAGGCGTAAATCGCGGAAACACGTGTCTGTGGATGACTTATTATATATATGTGCGTGCGTGCGTGCGTGCGTGTGTGTGTGTGTGTTTGTAAAGGGAATGACTTACCGGTAAAAAATATTGGGTTGGTCTCAATATTTTGTTGGTATAAGTGTTACTCGGATAAGTCAGCGTTATAACAAATATAAAGTGCTCAATACTTAAGTAGAGCGGATTTAGTATTATAGTTTGTACAGAAATAACCTACTCGAGTTTCACCATAAGGATCTTCAGTGTTAAATCCATTGAATTAATCAAGCTATTGAGTAATTACAGTTAACTGCGAGTGTACATTGTTATATATATTTTTCACATAGCGCTAATACCCTTGGGAAAGGCATGCATCCACCTCTTCTTCCCCCCAGTTATGGGTAAATAATAGGGCAGACTGGGCTCTTTAATCTTGACTAGGTAACTCGTCTAGGAGAAGAAAAAAATTCTGAAAACAAACCTGCTAAATTTCGCTTAAAAATTGACCTTGTGTCACATACTGCTTGCGTAGAGGGTTGATATATATATATATATATATAATATATATATATATATATATACTAGCAATATATGCACCCTCCGGGTGCAAGTATTTAAGTTTAATGTAATAAAATATTATATTAAATTAGAAAGACTACTGGAACTAAATACCGATAAAAGATTTGAAACAAAGGGAGTATATAAAAAAATAGAACAACTGAAACTTACTCTTCCATCACTCTCGTCTTTCATTGTTATTTTTCTAATTTAAGTATTTAGTTAAAATAGGAAGTAAAGAATAATGACAGTATTTTTTCTTGTTAATGGATTTCATTTAAGATTCATTAAAGAGATTTTTGCTTATATTTATTAGAATAAAACCAAACAGTTAGAAATCAATAATACTAAGCACATATTTAATAAAATCACATTTTTAATATCAAAATGCAAATTAGCCTTCCCGTTCACACTGTAAAACGCTATTTTGTTGTATATATAAATATAATTGCATGTTGTCAGTATGGAGACATAGTTAACAGTATTAATAATGTAAAACAATTTTATTAATAATTGAAGTTTGAATAAAAATACAATCATGGAAAATGTGATGTCAATAACTAAGGGAATAGTGATATGAGTAGTAATATAGTTTCGGTTACAGACAGAAAAGCACACAATCTCCATTATAATAATTATATATATATATATATATATATATATATATATATATATATCAGCACTTGATTATAGATTAGTAACTTATAAGTAAATATTGAAAGCGTTGTAAATAATTGTCACTAAATCACTTAGTTTGATTAATAATTGCATTTATGAGTTAAGTAAAAACACTTAACAAAACGAAAATTATTTTCGAATAAACTTTGGCGACGCTTAGGTTTTACGACATAAAGTGCTACTAATAGTGATACTAAAATGTTCATCTCGTAGTGGTCTAATGGTTAGCAAACTGGTCTCACCGTTTGACTAGTACGGAAAAATCTTTTGTTTCTCACTAAGTGCCTCATACATGTAACTGACTGTTAGATCTAAGTTGTCTATATGGAAGTATTGGTTTAATTGGTTCGTTGGTTGGTGCTTAATGGCATATCAACCCTAGTGGGTTATTTAATGCCAAATGTTGTTTTTATATATATTATTTGTTTAACTTTGTAGGGATTAATAAGTTATTAGAAATAATTTTTACTAGCGGGACTTGTTGATATACGACAGGGTGATAATTTAATTATTACAATGGTTGATATGTTTACTTAAGCGCTATTGCAATATAATTCTATATGTAAAAATTATAATAATCTTGATTTATCTCTCTCACTCATTTTTCTTTCTTTCATCTTTTCCTTATGTTGGATTATGTTCCGCGCACTCACCCCCTCTTTCTATCTTTCTCCTACTCTCTTTCTTTCTTTCTTTCTTTCTTTCTGTCTTTCTTTCTTAACATATTTATAATGGTCCATTATTTAGCTGAGGTAGCGACATTCATAAGAAAAAAGAATTCGGCGGATAAGCAATACCAGATTATCAGGATTTTTAGTTTTGATTTTAATAGTTGATTTACAGTTTTTGATTTAAATAGTTGATTTAGCCGGTCCGATCTTTTACCATAGGTTGTTGCAAGATGATAACGGTCGTACATTTAAGGAACACGAGTATTAATTTATAGATACGCTTTGATCTAAATGAGTCTATCGTGTGCAAAATGAATGAACACTGCGTAATGAAAAAGTAAAGGAAAAATCATGCGAATCATTCATTCTGGCCAATACTATATATATATATATATATATATATATATATATATATATATATATATATATACCAACCCCTCCAAACGAGCAGGATGTGACACAAGGTCAATTTCTTAAGCGGAGTTTAACAATTTTGAATTCAGAGTTTTCATTCTCCTAGACTAGTCACCTAACCAAGTTAAAGAGCCTAGTCTGCCCTACTATTCACTCATAACTGGCAGGAGAATAGCTGGATTCAAACTTTTCCCAATGATATTAGCCCTATGTGACATACAAATAACCTCCTCCAGGATTTGAACTGGTTTCGTTAAGTTCATTTCCTACGATTATAACCAATACATCACCACATGCCTAGCCAATACTGTATACATAAAGTTAATATTGACATTTTAAAAAATCACTTTTATTTTTAATTGGTTTGGTTTGTTTTGTTTTACGGCATATCAACCTCAGTGGGTCATTTAATGCCAATAAAGTTTTGAAATAAATCAATTCTTAATGGATAATACAATTTTTTTATAAATACATTTTTCTATTTAACCTATAGATAGGACCCTAACAGGTACTACCACTCCGGGTGAGAGTGGACCAGGGAGCAATGGTGATGAAGGGGTGCTCCACATTCCCCAAACCTCCAAAACTGGAACCTCACCATCAGATAGAGTTTAACGTCATTCCCAGGACATGTAGACCCGCAGCCACCGCCTTCTAGCACCCATATGATAAAAAGGGGTTGGGGCTTGCCATAAGGGCAATAGGGTTGGAAAACGGCAATAGGGTTGGGAAAATCATATAGGTGCTAGAGCTCGACGTGACCAGCCAATTGATCGGAGGGGGCCTCTCCGACCGCCCGTCTAGCCCAAGATAGGGCCAAAGTGATTTTTAATTGATAAGACGAACGAATATTTTGACCAATGTAATATTTAGAATGTTTTAATTAAATTCTAGTATTGAGATAAACAAAAAAATGACTTTACTCCGAGTACATACAGCAGTTGTCCATTAGCATGACCTCTCTGACACTAACCGTACTAATTAAATATGAGTTTTCAGACCTGGTTCCCGTTGCCTTTTCGTATATCTGTCTGTAACGACTTTTGTCGTACTTGTCCCAGTGAAGGGAAGTCTTTTCATGGACGGACAAATAACCCCTATCCTACCCAATGGGTTGACGAATGTCTTTCTCGTTAAATGTTCATCAATTATCACGATGGTCACGATTAAATAGGCACCTGTCACCAAAGGGTCAACTACTGGTAAATGGATTTAAACGTCTGCGTAACCAGAGAGCATTGACAGGTCATGAAAGTGAAAATCTCACTTTAAGAAGAGAGACTGGTTATTTAAGACTATCTCAGTCGGTAAAGCGTTCGGCTAGAAACAACAAGGTTCCTAGTTCGATACCGGTCCTCGCCAACTAAGCGTATGAGTAGCACAGGGATCTCTGCGGTAAAGTAAGGAGCTTATGGTAGGTGTGGTGCTCCACCTCAGATGCTAAAAAACAATCTCCTTGTTCTAGCACTATTGAAAAGGGGATAGACTTCCTCGCTGACTGGCTGATACCGACTTTAGGCCGCCCCGACGACTTTACTTACTTTATATCTAGCATACATTATGAAACTAGTTCGATATCTACTTTTTGTTGTTTTTTTTTATTCAGCAGTAAACAGACTAATAACAGATAAGATGCAAACATTTATTACAGAAAAATAGTCTACTTTCATAAAATATTACTTAAACAAACTAGATTAAATTATTATCTATAAAGCAGGTGGGTGGTTAGAGTAGTAGGAAATGGACTCGTCAACGCGAGTTCAATTCCTGGACGAAGCTGTTGGCATTTCAAATAGCGCTAATACCCTTGGGAAAGGTATGAATCCAATCCTTCCTCCAGCTATGGGAAAATAGCAGGGCAGACTGGGCTCTTTAACCATGGCTAGGTAACCAGTCTAGGAGAAGGAAAACTCTGAATTCAAACCTGTTAAACTCCGCTTAAGAAATTGACCTTGTGTCGCATCCTGCTCGTGCGGAGGGGGTGGTAATATATATATAAAGCAGGTGGATCAACCACGGTTCAAGACTTGCCAAACTTGTCAAGCATTTCCTCATGAAGTTTTGAGCTTTCGCTTCAATCAGAAATAAGTATTTCAACGCAAATAATATTAGTGAACTGTTTGAGAATACCAACATGGATGACATTTTATCCTTATTAGAAGAAATAAAGATATATTGAAAATTATAAATCAGATATAAAATGCATCCACGAACCAATCTACAAAAATAGACTTGTAAAGTAAATTTGAGATACAAATTTTATCTCTTATTCTAAAAGTTTTTGGCATTAAATAACCTACAGATTGATATACTATTAAACAAACCAAACAAAACCAATTGAAGGTATTTATCCCAATTTGAAGATATTAAGAACTTGAAATAGAGAAACTTTGGACAATATGACCTTTAGGCACCCCTTTTTAATCTCGATTAAGAAAGGACATGTTTTTCATTTACAACGTCAATGTCCGGTTGTTTTAACAGACGATTTTTTGATTTGTTTAAAATTATAAAACTAACCCCTAATCGTAACCCCTAACCCTAACCCTAACCCCTAACCCTAACCCCTAATAAACAACCGGATATTGACGTTGTAAATGAAAAACATGTCCTTTCTTAATCGAGATTAAAAAGGGATGCCTAAAGGTCACATGGTCCAAAGTTTCTATATTTCAAGTTCTTAATATCTTCAAATTGGGATAAATACCTTCGTTTGGTTTTGTTTGGTTTGTTTAATAGTATATCAATCTGTAGGTTATCTAATGGTCTGAATCTTTTATCAAAATGACTTTTTTCGGCATTAAATAACCGGAAAAGGGTTGATATGCCGTTGAACAAACAATCCAAACGAAAATAACCATCAATTCATCCTAATGACATGAAATGACATTATCATTAAAGTACCTCATTACAACGTGGACAAATTCTTTGGAGAGTTTCTAATGCAATAAAGATGTCATAAAGCCAATTTAGAATTTGATCTTGCAATTATCAATGTTATTGTCAACGTAATTATCTTGAAAGATATCATTTCATTTTTATACACAAGGTTAATGATTATATTTTTCAGAAATCGAATAGAATTTTTTTTCTTTTTTAAAGTTAATTGCAAATTTAAAAACATATTTTCTATTCAACTTCATGAATATGTGATGACATAACTCCGCATACATATAAAATTCATCTCTGGCATCTATCTATCTATCTACCTCTCTGTCTCTGTCTCTGTCTCTGTCTCTGTCTCTCTCTCTCTCTGTCTCTCTCTCTCTCTCTCTCTCTCTCTCTCTCTCTCTCCACATATATATATATATATATATATATATTTATATTATCTATTTTTCTATCTATCTCTGTATATGATCAATGGTAATATTATGGATTTACACTCATAACTTGAAGTTTCATGGTAATACAATCATCAGATGAGTCCAATGGTTGAGATCTTAAAAAGCCAATCGTGAAATGGTTGAGATTTTAAAAACCAGTATTTTTTTAGCGTTTATATAAACGTGAAGCGTTTTCACGCGATGGGAAATATAAAGCTAATGATGATTGGATTACCGTGAAACTTCAAGTTATGAGTGTAAATCCATAATATTACCATTGATTATAAATCTGCTCTGCTTTATTAGTATTCAGCACCTTTTCATGCCAATACTTTTCTCATTTTTTCATTCTCTATTCATTATATATATATATATATATATATATATATATATGTGTGTGTGTGTGTGTGTGTGTGTGTGTGTGTGTGTGTGTTTACACATATATTAAAATGTTATAGTCAGATAACCTACTGGAGTTTCACCTCGTAGATCCTCAGTGTTAACTGCAATGAATTAATCAAATTAATTAATTAAGAACAAGAGCGGGAAGTAAATAACGCCATAATCACAACCCCGCTGAAAAAACGGAACGCTGATCGCTGAAAAAACCGTCCTACAGAAAAAGGAATTACAGTTAACCCTGAAGAACCACATAGTGAAATACGAGTAGGTTATCTAACACATTTTACTAAATCCGCTCTCCAAACGTATTGAGTGCCCTTATATTCTTTATAACCCAGACTTATTCGGTTAGTTATTTTATCGACGGTCGAAGTTGTGACTAACTCGATATTTTATATTCTCCGATAAGTCACCCATTTTCATATATATATATATATATATATATATATATATATTATATATAATATATATATATATATATTATTATTATTATTAATTATTATTATTATTATATTGGAGCTGAAAGAGTCAACATTTGGTTCCCTAAGGCTTTTTTCCTATTTAGTTTAATTACAAAAAAGTTATACTAAATTATTCCTTAGTTTTAGGATTGAATTATGTGTGAAAAAAATTCCATTTTAATTGGTTCTAATTTGTCGTAATTTGCAATTAAGTAAAAAATGACCCGTCTCTGACTTAACATCCTGCCTATCCCTCTCCCCCTCTGTATGTATCTCTTGATTACCTCCTCGTTAATTGTGTTAGTTTATCTATTTGAGTAAGAGGGAGATGGGAGAGTGATTGAGAGAGAGAGAGAGAGAGAGAGAGAGAGAGAGAGAGAGAGAGAGTGACGCACACAATTAACTACTCAGTTTATTTGTATGTTAAGAGCCCGAAGCTTAATAAAGTTCCATGATCTATTTCAATTTAGATTAGGTCAACCATTTCTTTCTTAAAAATCTTACACAATAAATTCTCCGGTCGTATGTTTTTTTTTAACTCTTCGGTCGTGTGTTTTTGTTTTTTCTTTAAACTCTCCAGCCATATGGGTTTTTTTGTTTTAACTTCCGGCCGTATTTGTTTTTTTCTTTAACTCTCTGGCCGTCTGTTTTGTTTTTTTTAACTTACCGGCCGTATGGTTTTTTTTTTAAACTCTCAGGCCGTTTTTTTTTTCTTTTTAATTTAATTTACTTTAAAAACTCTCTATTCTGGACACTGCCAAAGTTGCTGAAAATCCGTGTTTTACATTTAAAAAAATGTACCCCCTCAGATTGAAAAAAATTACCAAAAATTAGGGAATTATCTGATTTTAATGAAATTTTCAGTGTTGATTTATCAATGAATGAATTTTATAAAGCACGAGTTATTTAAAAAAAAATTAAATGCGTTTGTGCATCAAAAATATTTCATTTAAAAATTTATTTTAGAAAGAAAAGCTTTATTAATTTCTTAGTAACTAAGTAAGTAAAATCGTCGGGATGTCCTAAAGTCGGTATCAACCAGACATCGAGGGAGTCTATCCCCTTTTCACAAGCGCTAGACCAAGGAGATTGTTTTGGCGTCTGAAGCGGAGTGCCACACCTACTATGAGCTCCTTACTTTACCGTACAGATCCCTGAGCTACTCATATGCTGAGTTGGCGAGGGCCGGCATCGAACCCCGAACCTTGCGGTTCCTAGTCGGACGCCCTACCGACTGAGCTAAACCAGCCCTTAGTACCGAGGTAAAAAGATCTCTCGCATTGCTGAAGATTTTATTTTGATATGCACAAAATCACAAAGTTTGCACCGATTCCTCTGTCAAATAGAAATAAGCTAGCAGGCGTGATTATTAAGATATTAACTTCCCGCCCATTCTTTTTAAATAAATTACAAGAATCTCTGGAGAGTGGAGTGGGGAGGAGAACAGCGAAATTGGAATTTCTGCAAAGTACCAGGAATCTAAAGTTCACATTACCAAAGTCAGTGCGTAGAGAGAAAGATATCTAGGAACAATCTAGCTCACTGCAAAAAGATTCTTCTGCTAATTAAAACTTTCTATTTTTGTTGATCACACTGCGTTTTAACTGATACATCCTCCGGGCTTCTAAACCACTACCAGAATAAAATACTGTGTCCTTGTTAAGACGCTAAACTGCATCTGCTGGTGAGGTTCCATTTTTGGAGCTCTGAGGATTGTGGAGTTCTCCTTCACAGAGTATCTTTGTGTATTTACCAATCCCTCCGCACGAGCAGGATGTGACACAGGATCAATTTCCTAAGCGGATTTTAACAAGTTTGAACAGGTTTCCCTTTAACCATGGCCAAAGAGCCTAGTCCGCCTATTTATTTATACATAACTGGAGGGAGAATAGGTGGAGTAATACCTTTACCAAAGTTATTAGCTCTATGTGAAATGCAAACAGTCTCACCCAGGTTTTGAACTCAGGTCGCCGAGTTTATTTCCTATGATGATAACCATTACACAAAGTGCGTCTTGTATGTAAGGCCTAATGAATAGTCACCAATTTCTTTTCTCTATTATCCATAGTTGAGTTTCTCTCTTGACAAGTTTAAGAAGGGTCCAGAGTATCTTATAATGGAAACAGCCTAGTTATGCATACTTTTGTTTACATTTTTGCTGGTAAGTTTGGTTTTGAGTTTCATTGATTTGACAAATTCTAAAAATTATTATTATTATTTCGCTCCATTAGAGTTTTTCACTCTCACCTTAGCCGATGATTCACTGGGCGCTAAGTGACAGTAAGTCTCCCAGGACTCTTCTGAGTATTCTAACCGATTTTAGCAATGCTGTTTTTAGAATGATCTCGAATTTATCTCTGATGTCCAATTCCCCCAGACTCTTTTCCATACCTCTGGGGACCGTTCCAAGGGCACCAATTAATATTGGTACGACTTTTACCTTCATGTTCCACAATTTTCTCAGTTCTCTAGCAAGGTTCAAGTATCTTTTCACTTTCTTTTACTTTCAATCGGTGATCGGCCGGGACGGTAAAATCCACGAGATGACAAGTTTTCTTCTTGTTAATTAACACTATGTCTGGTCTCCTTGCCGAGATAAGGTGACCTGTCTTTATCTCAAAGTTCCAGAGAATTCTATGTGTCTCATTCTCCCGGATAGATTTATGTTTTGGGCATATACAACTGTGCATATACCATTTAGTTGCATGGTGAAAATTTAATTTCTTGCACAATTTACAGTGGATTACTTTTTCGCATATAGTCGTGCATAG
The DNA here is from genome assembly GCA_023376005.1 of Doryteuthis pealeii. Lineage (NCBI taxonomy): Eukaryota > Metazoa > Mollusca > Cephalopoda > Myopsida > Loliginidae > Doryteuthis > Doryteuthis pealeii. The sequence goes on from CM042146.1 coordinate 101,496,757, forward strand.
TCTTGTGCTCTTTTTGTGATAGTTTGCTGCATTCGCTTATTATTGGGTTAAGAGTTTCGTCTTTTACTCCACGCATTTTACTCTTGTTATTCTGTTGTATTTTATCAATATTTGCTTTATATGATTTTTTATGTCAGTATCTTGTGTTATTATTATTTTCACTCCATTTGGGTTTTTCACATCAGCGTTAGCTCATGGTATTTTACTGGAGGCTGAGTGACAACAAGGTATCTCGGGTCTCCAGGAAACTTCTGAGTATTCTAGCCGATTGCAGTAGTGCAGTAGTTTGGATGGTCTCAATTCTTCCTCTGATTTCCAGATCCTCCAATCTTTTTTCCAAGTTTATTGGGACCATTCCAAGTGCACCAACTACAATTGGTATTACTTTTACTCCCATATTCCACAGCTTTTTTAATTCTCTGGCAAGGTCCAGGTATTTATCCATCTTTTCATTTTCCTTCAGCTTCAGCCTGTGATCGGCTGGTACAGCAAAGTCCACCTGTTGACACGTTCTCTTTTTCTTTTTTCTTTTTTTCATCAACACAAGATCTGGTCTCCTGGCTAGGATAGGGTAATCCGTCTTTATCTCATTGAACCAGATTATTATTATTATTATTATTATTATTATTATTATTATTATTATTATTTGTTAATTTGTGTTTGTTTGCTTGTTATTTTTCCTTAGGTATCTTTTATTCTTACTATCTTCTCACAACAACCTAAAAAATATTATTTCTGCATAGAACACATACAGTTTTAATACAAATCAAATTCTGTGAAGTACTTCATGCGATAGTTCCCATACATTCCCTCTTAAATCATTTTCCTTTCTATTATTTCTGAAATAATCCAATTCAATGTTAATTTTTTACACTATTTCTGTTTTTGATCTGATTAGGGATTTTTTCAAAAAATATGGTAATCTCTTAGCGAAATAATCCAATTGGTTAATGGACTTAGTTTTTGAAACCAGCTTTGACAGTAAATTTCCACTTCGAGGAGAAATATTTAAGTAATGTCTACCATAATTAGAAATTCTATTAATTCTTTTAAAAGTTTTAATTAGATCCCTCTCATTATGTGTCACTATGGTTAAGGTAGTACATAGTCCAAAAAAATAAAAAGAGATAAAAAGATATCTGATATACGAATGTAAAAAGGGAAATCAGAGACAAAAAGTCTGGGATGATTTATTTCTGTTTATTTGTTATTTATTTCTTTTATTTAGAGTTAGCGTTTAATTAAATAGACTTTGCTTATTTATTGTACTAGGATTATTTGTGTTTTAATTTTAAGAGAAATCAGAGACCAAAAGTCTGGGATGAAATTAACTGCCGAGCATCTGGGTGGTCAGGTCCGTGGAGATGTATGGGCTGAAATTTTACATATATTCAGCCAAAGCCCCAGCCCAAGCAGTTTGAGCCCGGCAGTTGGGGTGATAGTATCGTCAGTAGCAGCGGAGATAGAAATTAGCCAAGGACCCACATCAGTGAAGCTAGTAATCGATTTAGACTTAAATAACTTTTTTGCCAGCTGATATAGACCGCCACAAACTGCACAAGTGTCACAACTTCCTCTTCCATCAGCTTCCTGTTATCAGACTTTGTGCTTTTTTTTTCTTTTTTTTTAATCCTTGTGAACCTGTCTCTGACTCGTGCTCTTCGAATCGGCCAGAACAGAATATCACAACGTTGGGGTCTAGACATTGTGCAATGAAGGTGCAGGACTGGGTATTCTCACGTTCTTTTTTTTATTTTTTTATTGAGTAGTTAACTTCTCCAGACTATTACTGTAACTGTAACTCATTGATCCGAGTAAACACATTAGATTCATCATGTAACAAACTAACTGTATCCATTAATCGGCTAAAACCTATAATATTTTCTCAAACACACACTTGTGATAAAAACACGAAACAAAATCAAAATATTTATAATAATAACAACACAACCTAAAAGACCACACCACTGAAAGTTATAATTAAGGCCTATGAGCTATTTGGTTGATTGGCTTGTTGGTTGGATTTTACGGCATGTAATCCCTTGAGTTATATTATGCCGAATTTGTTTTTGTTTTATTTATTCTTGTTGGGTATTCTAGTTTTTAAATCATTTTTGAAACTCAATTTTTTAAACTCGTTTTTTAATCTATTTAACCCATACATGGTACCCTAACAAGTAATACCACTCCGGGTCAGAGTGGACCAGGCCGTAGTGGCAATGAGCGCAATCTGGATAACTTCAGCTTTACAAAGATTTCAAAACAGTCGACGTAGAAATTTCTGAAGCAAACCGCGTATTCGTAGTTAATACCGTATGAAAAGAACTCAGTGAACTCTAGTCATCGTGTCTATTTTCTACGACTATAACGATTACACCACAATCACATCTGTGTACATGTGTATGAGAGGGAAAGAGACTAGAGTAGGAGGATAGATAGAGAGTCTACCTGGCCTTGAAAGGGTCAATTCACTCTTAGTACTATTTACATCTTGACGGCCAATAAACCGTTAATGTTTATGGGAGAAATTTCCTGTTAAAATCCGGGTTGTTTACGTGAAAGACGATTTAGGCAAATGAAAGACATTAAACGTAAAAAGACTTACATATATATATTATATATATATATATATATATATATATATATATATATATATATATTATATATTATATATATATATATATATATATATATATATATATAATATATCAGAATAAGTGATTTTTTATAGTATTTCTTTCAGGAAACGATACCGGATTTTATTAACTTTTGGAAGTCTTTTACGTCGTTTAAGTAAATGAGTGTACGGACATGAGATAAATATACTAACTAAGTAACATTTTAGTACAAAGTTAAGTACAATCTCACATCCGAAATCAATACGTAATCTATCCACCAATTTATATAAAGATTTGCTCTTAAAAAAAGTTATCGGCCTAACAAGAATACAAAAGACATACGAAGTAAAGTAGGGGGTGGCCTAGTGTTAGTATCAGCCAAGCAGCAAGGTGTTATATACTCTTTTATTCTTCTGGCCGGATCTGCTTCTTCTATCTTCTAATGGTCTGGTATATCTTCTACAGGTCTCGTCTGGTCTTTCTTATCTGGGGATTCCGTGTCTGGTTCTGCTGGGGGACATTTCTTATCAGAAGCCTTGTGTCATTGTTAGCTTTTAGTAATAACAACAAGACTTCGATTTACTTTGGATGTTAGTTTATTCCGGAACCCAGGCCAGACAACTGCGCGCTGAGAGTCACATCTTGCTAGCTTCTAACTCTGCAACTAACTTACTGCAACTAACTGACTTACTGAGTTGCCACCTTAAACCGGAAGGGGGGCTTTCTATCGGGGTTCCGTTCCCACGATTCTATCCCCAGAAAGCAAGGTGAGAGTGAGGTCAAGCATTGTCACTCACTCTCAAGGCCATCAGCTGTACTGATCGCCATAAGGATTTCTATACTACCTTAAAAAGTAATAGGGATCCAATTAATATGTAACAAAGGGAGTCTATTCCCTTTTCGCTAGAGCTATACCAGGGAGATCATTTATGTCTTAAGTGAAGCGCAACACCAACCTTCCTCTTCATTTTACCGAACAGATCCAAGCCATGATATTCATGCGCTGAGTTGGCGAGGACCGGTATCGAACCCGGAACTTTGTGATTCTTAGGCGGATGCTACCCATGAAAGTACATGGCTCTCCATATATACACCCTGCAGTTCAACCGACTTGGCTTGCCGTTTCATAAGTTTCTTTTATCCCCCCGAAAACATCAATTAGATATTCACTAGTAATGGATCTGCGAGACCAGCTTGGTAACATTTACACTCCGATGGGACGCTCTAGAATCCTTTTGTATAGTCAAACGCTTTGCAATACTTTGCAAGAGATTCTTTTACTGTCCTCTTCAATATATGAGCAAGAACTGATCTTTTGAAAGTTCATGACATGCAACACTCACATTCTGGATTGAGGGTGACAACTAATAAAATCCGTGTGTCGGAGGTACGTGTGGTAACAGTTATAATCGTAGGACATGGACTCGACGGTTTGAGTTCAAATCCTGGTTGAGGTTATTTGCCTGCATTTTTTTTAGATGTACCTGGATAATTTGTACTATTTAGGTTTTTCCAACTGTTATTCTCAACTTTATTGTTATATACACAATGTTTCTGGTGATATACACTGCGGCCTTCTTCAGGTGTTTATTGTCGAACTCGAAAACCTTCTTGTTCTAATCTGGAGTCTTCACAGAACTTAAAACCGAAACTTTTATTTAATCCATTGCAGTAGATTGTTCTCATTCCGTTAACCATAACAATAAAAACATGAAGAAGACTGGGGGGTGAATCGACCGAAACGTTGCGTATAAACATAAAAAGTTGAGGACAACATTTCGAAAAATTTAAATGATACTGGTCAAGGTTGGTTGCGTTTTATTCTGCGTTAGTTAATATCCTCCTTCCCCTGCTAAGCGTAAATAGTAGGGTAGAAACGAAAACGCAAATGATCAAGTTGATTGGTTGATTGGTTGGATTTTACGGCATGTCAACCATTGTTGGGTTATTTTATGGCGAAGACGTTTTATTCATTTTTGAACGGTATGCAATTTAAAAAAATTTAAACTCAATTTTTAAAAACAATTTTAAACACATTTTTGCACTATTTATTCCAGTGGTTCTCAACTGGGGTCTATATAATGGCAGCAAACTCGTATTCAAGTATTGCCATTGCTTGATATAGTAACAATAATAATAATAACAAGAAAAAAAAAGCTCATCAGTTGAAACAATATAATGGTGAGCTTCAAAAAAGTTCAACAATGAGCTGCACGAAAGTGTCTCTTTAGTCCTGCCAAAGTCTTGCACACCTTCCCACAATTACAGGTATTTCCAGGGAGCACAGGGTATTTTATTAGTCCATCCCGCCGATGCACAGATTGGTGACTGATCAGGCCAGCTTTGCTCATACATAGCCTTCCACACATTTTTTGGGACCCAGGCAAGTAAAATGTATTTAACTATAAAAATACAATGGGATTTTTAAACAACGAATGGCTATGGGTGGTTCCACCAGAGTAAAATAGGATTAAAAGGTATGGCAACCGGTTTAGTAGAAGGAAAACTCTGAATTCAAATTTGTTTAACTTTACCTTTTGTAACCTTCTGTTCGCGAGGAGGGGTTGCTAAATATACAAAGTGTGTCAAAAAAGAATCAAGATTCTTTGTACGTACTGACACACCTTGTATTCTGAAAAAAAAAGTTCCATTTATTAATTTTTCAGAATACAAGGTGTGTCAAAAAAGTTTAAATCTGTATTTACCAAGATAGAAATGTATAATGAAAGGAACATTATGTTCTTTTTTTAGAATACAAGATGTGTCAAAAATTACAAAAGATCACGATACTTATTTGACACACCTTGTATACGTAACCTTTTTACTTATTCTAAGCCTCACCGACGCCGGGGTGGATTATATGAAGAGATTACATTATCGAGATGTTAGATATTCACAGTTGGTTAAAAACGAAAATAAATTTGAAACACTGTAGTATTTTAGGATATATGTCAAGGTTCATTTGATTTTTTTTTATTCTGACGACAAACATCCTTATTGTTCGATGTGTCCCCTTCAAACAGCAGCTGTGCTGTAAATACAGCGAAATAATCTTTAAACTGATTCTCTTCTCAGAGAACGAAGAAGAAGAAGAAGAAGAAGAAAGAAGGAAGAAGAGAAGAGAAGAAGAAGGAAAGAAGAAGAAAAGAAAGGAAAAACCAAACCCAAAAGAAACTTGCATAAGCGATCAAAAGCCTGTCAGTTTTTGGCGCCATATTGTCAACTAAGCGCGCGGGAAGACGAATGCATTATGATTTTTCTGCCAAAAAAAAACCCAGAAATAATACGTTGTGTTTTTCATTATATTTTCTTACCCTTTTCGTTCTAGAGAAACGAAATAGTGACATTATTATTATTATTATTATTATTATTATTATTATTATTATTATTATTATTATATCTTGTTGCTTTTTTTGGGGGGGAGGGGGTCTGCTTTCTGACGGCCTAATTATTAATAAGCATCCTTGTTCTAATGGATCATCATATTTGTTCCATTAGCATTATTTCTTGAAAGTCAAGGGTGGTGACGGCTTACTTAGCAGTTCACAGCATTTGATTAATGTGCATTTGGAAGGGAAAACAAAGAAAAATTGTCACTAAATTACTGTCATTAGCAGGGCTTGTATTTTTTTATTTATATAAATTACTACTCATAATGGACGCACATAAATATGACGTTTTTTTTATCAAGGGTACTTATGTTTTAAATAAAGAGAGAGAAACAGACAGAGACAGAGACAGAGTGAGACAGACAGACACAGAGACAGAGACGGAGGGAGATAGAGATAGAGATAGAGAGACAGAGACAGAGAAACAGGGAGGGGTGTTGAAAGCGAGTGGATGAGAGAAACTGTGTATGTCATATGTGCATCGCGTGCAGTGTTTGTATGATCGTAAAAAACAAAGAAGTAGGAATACGTAATTTCAAAATTACTGTATTACCGACCGGAAAATGTTTCTAGAATGGGAACAAAAATTTGACAAGATGTAAGATGTGTTAGGCAAACAGATGTTAGATGTGTTAGGCAAATAACAGATGTAAGATGTGTTAGGCAAATATCAGATGTAAGATGTGTTAGGCAAATAACAGATGTAAGATGTGTTAGGCAAATATCAGATGTAAGATGTGTTAGGCAAATAACAGATGTAAGATGTGTTAGGCAAACAGATGTTAGATGTGTTAGGCAAATAACAAATGTAAGATGTGTTAGGTAAATAACACATGTAAGATGTGTTAGGTAAACAGATGTTAGATGTGTTAGGCAAATAACAGATGTAAGATGTGTTAGGCAAACAACAGATGTAAGATGTGTTAGACAAACAGATGTAAGATGTGTTAGGCAAATAGATGTAAGATGTGTTAGGCAAACTACTAATGTAAGGTGTGTTAGGCAAAACAACAAACGTAGAATGTGTTAGGCAAATAACAGATGTTAGATGTGTTATGCAAACAGATGTAAGATGTGTTAGGCAAGCAACAGATGTAAGATGTGTTAGGCAAGCAACAGATGTAAGATGTGTTAGGCAAAAAGATGTAATATGTGTTAGGCAAATAGATGTAATATGTGTTAGGTAAATAACAGATGTAAGATGTGTTTAGCAAAAGGTGTAAGATGTATTAGGCAAACGATGGGCAAATAGGTGTAATATGTGTTAGGCAAACAACAGATGTAAGATGTGTTAGGCAAATAACAGATGGAAGGTGTGTTAGGCAAACAGATGTAAGATGTGTTATGCAAAACAGATGTAAGATGTGTTAGGCAAAAAGATGTAATATGTGTTAGGCAAATAGTGTAATATGTGTTAGGTAAAACAGATGTAGATGTGTTAGGCAAAGATGTAAGATGTGTTAGGCAAAAAGATGTAAGATGTATTAGGCAAACAGATGTAAGATGTGTTAGGCAAATGGTGTAATATGTGTTAGGCAAACAGATGTAATATGTGTTAGGCAAACAACAGATGTAAGATGTGTTAGGCAAACAGATGTAAGATGTGTTAGGCAAATAACAGATGTAAGATGTGTTTAGGCAAAACAGATGTAAGTGTAGGCAACAGATGTAATATGTGTTAGGCAAACAACAGATGTAAGATGTGTTGGCAAACAGATGTAAGATGTGTTAGGCAAATAACAGATGTAAGAATGTGTTAGGCAACAACAGACATAAAAATGTTAGGTAAATAACAGATGTAAGAAGTGTTAGACAAACAGATGTAAGATGTGTTAGGCAAATAGATGTAAGATGTGTTAGGCAAACAACTGATGTAAGATGTGTTAGGCAAACAGATGTAAGATGTGTTAGGCAAACAACAAATGTAAGATGCGTAAGGCAAACTACAGATGTAAGATGTGGTAGGCAAACAGATGTAAGATGTGTTAGGCAAACAACAGATGTAAGATGTGTTAGGCATAGGATTGCTTATTTAAGCCTTTTCTAGAGAGAAAATGAGTTAAACAAATATATTAACAAATAAAAGTAGTAGAAACATTTACAAATGAGAAGGGTACCCACGAGGCGGTCGATCAACTTTACGAATAGACCGCTGTAATAGTGGCTCTCGCCTAAGAGCAGTACATGCAGCTATTTATAGTTAGAAGAGTTCATGTGTGCGTGGTAAATTACCATAGCAGAAAGAAAAATAAAGACACAAAATAAAAATGGAAAATAGAAAAGAAACAATAACAACAAAATAGAAAGAAGGAACCCAATAAACAAAAAGCGAAATGAAATGTAAAGAAAAGAAATAAATGGTTTATAAGAAGAAAGGATGAAAAATGAAAACAAACAAACAAACAAACAAGAAGTTAAAAAGAAAGAAAGAAGTAAGAGAAATATTAGAAAATAAGAGGGCGAAAAGGAAAGAAAGAAAGAAAGAAAGAAAGAAAGAAAGAAAGAATAAAGAAAGAAATAATGAATGAAAGAAATAAAAACAATAAATAGAGAACAGGTGAAAAAAAAGAAAGAAGAAAGAAAGAAAGAAAGAAAGAAAGAACGAAATTAAAAAAGCTAGAGAATAAAACAGAAAACAAAAACAAAGAATGAGTGAATGAAAGAAAAACAAATAAACAAACAAGTGGTTAAAAATAAGAATAAAAAAGAATGAAAAACTGAAAAACAAGGTAATAAAAAAAGAAAGAATCAATCAATCAATAGAAAGAATAAACCAACAAAAGGTTGAAAAAGAAAGAACAAAGAAAAAAAATTGAAAAGCAAGAGGGTAAAAAGAAAGAAAGAATGAATGAAAGAAAGGAAAAAACAATAAAAAAACAAGTGGTTAAAAAAGAAAGAAAAAAGAACAAAAGGAAAAAGAAAAAAGATACTAACAAGTAGATAAAAAAAGAAAGAAAAAATAGAAAAAGAAAACAAAATAAAGAAAGAAGAGGTTAAAAAGAAAGAAAGAAAGAAAGAAGAGGTTACAAAGAAAGAGCAAAGAAAAAAGAAAACAAAGAAGAAATAAATATGAGGTTAAAGAAGAAGGAAAGAAAGAAGGAAAGAAAGAAAGAAATGTGGAAAAGTAGAAAGAAAATAAACATTAAAGAAAGCAAGTAAAAAAAACAAAGGAAGAAGAAAGAAAAAGTAAAAGAGACGAACAAATGATTTGAAATAAGAAAGACACAACGAAACAAAGTAAATATTAGAGGAACATTTTTTTAAAAGAATCACACACACACACACACAATATATATATATAAGAAAAAAACCGGCAAATAATTTGATGGTAAAAATATACTACCATACATCACCTGGGGAAAAAATTTGAAAACAAGAAATAACCAAGATATTTGTACCAACCGAAAATAATCGGTTGATACTATAATACTTGGCCAAAAGAAAAAAATATATATATATATGAAAAATATATATAAACCGCCAGGATTTTCTAAAGCTAAAAAGTAAAAAGTGCTCAATACCTAAGTATAGCAAAAAATAAAGTTAAACCTAATGAGTTAGATATGCCTACTGATAGTTTTGCTTAGTAGCTCATCAGGGCAAAGATCAGATATTTGCCCTGATGAGCTACTAAGCGAAACAGCCAGTAGTATATATAATTAAAAACAACTTTAAAGAAAGGGGGAACGTAAGATTAACAATAATGTCAGGAAATAACCAAAAACTAAATTTTGTACTTTTTCTTCCTATAACTGTTAAAGTAAATATGCGATTTAAATACTCAATAAGATCTCTTTTCTAAGTTATACGACGACATGTACATTCCAAAACAATTTCGACTTCTTTATATATATATATATATATATATATTATATATATATATATATAATATATATATAATCGATAAATGAATAAGTTTGGTTAATTCTAGCATATCTATTTTCACAATGGCTCATTTTTGCACTCATCCTATTTTCCACGCTAAATTTTAATCTATGATGTAAAAAGATAAACAGAAAATAGATGACAAAAGAATTACAAATAAATACAAAGCCTAAATGATGAAGAATAAAGAAAGAAAAAAAAGAAAAGAAAACCAAGGACACCGAGACTCGGGAAGGGAAGAAAAAAAGGAATAAGATGAACGAATAAATGCACAAATGAATTAACAAGCAATAAAGGGGTGGGGGTTAATATTGGGTGGGGGCACTAATTTCGATAAGTTTGCGCAAGTCCTATTGACCTTTTAAGTAAGGTCAGAGTGTCAGACTTTAGCTTTTTCGATAAATCGAAAATTCTAGAAAGCAACATTCAACCTTTGATTCCAAAACATTTAAATTGCCGATTTCATGAAATAAAATAAAAAGAAGATTCGTTTTCCTTTATGAAATTACAAATAGATCAAGTTCGTGTTGAAACATTTTCTGGCAGTTTCATTTGCCCAGACTGTTTATGTGCTGGGGGATAATATTCGCTATTATTATTATTATTATTATTATTATTATCACTGCTGTTGCTGCTGTTGTTGTTATTGTTGTTGTTTGATGTCCTTACATAATCTTTTTTTCCTCTGCATGTTCGGTTGTTTGGAACGGAATTGACGTCATCAAGCGCATGCGCAAATAAACCTACACGCGCTGTATATCACGATCTATTCTTTGGTTGGTTGGTTGGTTGGATTTATGACATGTCAACCACTGTTGGGTTATTTTATGCCGAAAACATTTTCTTTTACTCATTCATCATAGATATTGAAAATTCTTTTTTTAACAATTTTTTACTATTCAACCCATAGATGGGGCCCGAACAAGAACTGCCACTCTGTATCATGAGGGAGTAATGGCGAGAAAGGGGTACTCCACAATCTTCAGACCTCCAGAATTTTACCATTATATGGAATTACATCATACCCAGAACACTAAGCCCCGCAACCACCGCCTTATAGCACATATATGATATAGAAGGTTTGGGGCTTACCATAAGGACATTAGGGCCAGGACAATCATATAGGTGCTAGGGCTTGGCGTGACCAGCCTATTGATCGGAGAGTGCCTCTCCGGCCAGCCGTCTTACCTATTCATGAGTCAAAGTGTACTGTTGCATGTTAGAAACTGCTTAGCTACTACGGTTCATTCTTTAACCATCTGGCGTGCCCCCAAGAAGACACTTTCTATCTCGGTTCATCTTGTAGCGTACTGTTACGATTTTTGTGGCCATCCTTAGGCTTCAGGCAAGAGCAATGTCCAGCGGAGACCCTTTGTGTTAAGCAGAGCGCGATCCTTAATGAAGAATCCTTTGGTTGTTCCTTGGTGCCCCTCAGTGTTGCAGGTCCGTTCGTCAATGAGTGCAAATGGACTTCTGTCAATATCAGCGATTAGATAGTTAACCAGCCAGATATTCGGGCTATTGATTGACTGAGGTATTGACTACGTGACCTCGCTTAGTCTATAAATTTAAGTTCTAGATTGCAGCACGGCTTATATATAAAAAAAAATATTCCAACACATACTCATATAAAATAGTAGCAATAATAACATTAACGTTATTAATAATAACTGATTAATCATCGCTATTAGTATTAATCGTAGCAACGAACACAACGACGACGGCGACAACGATTTCAAGGATGGTGATGAAACTGGCAGTATGAATGAAACGACTTGGATTGGAGGCTTACAGCCGAGTCACATTGAAAGCACCGGTTTTCACTAGATTTGAACTCGTTTCGCCCGGTCTATTTCTTACAACGATAAACATTATATCACGCGCTTCCAATCATTTGAAGGCCAATCTCCGAGCTTGGAAAGCAACGCTTGCTTTAAGATTCAATATTTATAACTTGGCCTTTACTACAAGTAAATATCTGTCTGTGTCTCTGCCGCTGTGTTTGTCTGTCTATCTGCCTGTCTCTCTCTCTCCCCTCTCTCTCTCTCTCTCTCTCTCTCTCTCTCTCTCTCTCTCTCTATTTCTCTCTCTCTCACACACATACACACACACACACACACACACTCCCTTTGTCTCTCTGTCTCTATCTCTGTCGTCTTGGAAAGCAACGCTTTGCTTTAAGATTCAATATTTATAACTTGGCCTTTACTGCAAGTAAATATCTGTCTGACTGTCTGTCTGTCTGTCTGTCATCCCCCACACACACACATACTCTCTCTCTCTCACTCTCCTCTCTCCCTCTCTCTCTCTCTCTCTCTCTCTCTGTCGGTCTGTCGGTCTGTCTGTTTGTTGTGGAAAGCAACGCTTGCTTTAAGATTCAATATTGAAAACTTGGCCTTTACTGCAAGTAAGTCCCTGTCTCTGTCTGTCTGTCTGTCTGTCTGTCTGTCTGTCTCTCTCGCTCTTCTCTCTCTCTCTCTCTCATACACACACACACACACACTCATCCCCCCTCTCTCTCTCTCTCTCTCTCTCTCTCTCTCTCCTCTCTCTCTCTCTCTCCACTTAGAAATAGAGACAGCGAAAAATCATTATCCCACTGGTTTACTGATAGGAGAATTTGAGTCGTGCATTTTTATGTCTGTCCTGCGGCAGTTAAAAAAAACCCAGTACTGTTCAACGATTCTTTAAAAAAAACTAATCCCTGGTGTTTTTATATCTTTTGTGTTATAGGAAATAAAAATACCATAAAGTCATCGTTGAATGGAACCAGTTATAAAAATGCTAACATAGAAAATAAAAAGAAAGAGCAAAAACCTCCCACGCCATTGTGATTAACGCTTCTTAACCATCGCGTCCCCGTTGCAAATCATTGCTATCAGCGTTGATGTAGATGCAATTTTCGCTTCTAGAATTCGCATTATAAACAACGGAAATCCTGACGACGCCATTTTAACTATCCGTAATGGTTGAAAGCTTTTTTTCTATTTTGAAAAGGTGGCGTCTTTTTTTCTGACTGTGTATATGAAAGGGGTTAAGGCCATCTTTTATCTACGTTTTTCTTTATCAATTTAAAAAAAAAGTTATAGCTTCTCTTTCATTGTTAATTTGTTTGTATTTTTTATTTAGATTTTACGGACTATTGTCCTCATCAGACACTGGTTAATAATGGATTTCCTAATCACGTCATTGACGAACAAATCAAATAGACCATCCAAAAAATAGACGCTAGCCACAAGGAAAAACATACTACAGCAAATACTTCTTCAAAAACATGTATTATCGCAACCAGATGTACAGGAATTACAAACTTGATGAAATAGCACTAAAAAAAAATTAATTCGGAACAACGTTACTGCAACCATGCCTGATTATTTATTACACACAATTCAAAACAACTAACCTCGTTGTCCGCAACATTTCCTCTCCCCAGACAAGTCGGCTTAATGAGACCAATGTAGTATACAGATTTAAGTGTCCCTTAGGAGATTGTAGTCTCCCAGAAAAGGAAAATACATACATCAGTTTTACCTCAACGACATTGTCACGTCATCTAACTCTCCATTTGACAGATAATACCTCCATTTCAGAACACCTAAAATTACATGCATGCCCCCACTCTAAGTAACCGAAATATCTTAATGGAAAATACACACATTCTGCACAAAGAAAAAAATAAACAAAAACTCCAAATAGTAGAAGCTTTATACATAAAACAATACAAACCATCCTTAAACAAAATTAATTTCCAATGCAGTACACACATTTTAAAATGCCTATAGCACCTTTCCCATCAATTCTCCTCCTTCCAGCCTCCACATCCATTAATATAATTTAAAAAACTGGAACACATTACCTATGATGATGGCACTTCGGAGTGCCGAAAGTACTCGGGGCATGAACTTTGTTGGACTAATCCACGAATTCCACCCAAATATCAAAAAAATTGGCCAGAAAACTCGAAAAAATCACAAATAAAATTGTTAAACAGGAGATGTGTCTTTTTGTTTAATTCAACATGCATAAAATATTAATAGCTTGATTTCTTCCACTTTAGTTAATTTTTTTCTCATATTTTGATTTTTCGGACTATTGTTTTTATCTTTATTGTTATATACTCAGCGTTTCGGCCGATGTGTCCTCCGGCCTTCTGCGGATGTTTACTATTAGGAACCTGATTGTCGACAATATTCACATGGCGTAATGGTTATAAGGGTTGAGTTAATACAGTTCCGGGAGACAATCAACTATAGCTTGCTGGTTCAATCCTGGCTACAGGCGATAATAACAGAATATCTAACATAGCTTAACACTAGTACCCGGTCATTGCTAACGGAATGAGAACAGTCTACCCCAATGGACTAAATAAAGGGTTCGGTTCTAAGTTCGGTGCTGACTTCCGAATACGACATGAAGGCTCCAGAATACGAAATGAAGGGTCCAAATTTCGACATGAAGGTTTCTAATTTCGATTAAAACACAAGAAGGGCACATCGGCCGAAACACTGAGTATATAACAATAAAAATGAGGACACCATTCTGAAAAATCTAATTGATACAAATTATCAAGCCTCATTTCTTGTTTGGTTCAGTTTGTTTTGGTTTGTTGGATTTTTCGGCATGTCAGCCCTACTTGGATTATTTTATGCCGAAGACGTTTTCTTCTATTCATATTTGATGGATACTGAACACATTTTTTCTATTCACCTCATAGAGTGGACCTGGGAGTAATAGCGATTAATGAATACTCTACACTCCCCAGATCTCCAAAATTAAAACTTCATCATTTCATGCAGCTTAACATGATATCCAGGACACTAAGATCCTCAGCTACCGCCTTCTGGAACATGTATGTGTTGTGACTGAATTTATCAAATACATCATTGAAAATCTAGATAGCTTTATTACTTTTATACAGGAATATAAATAATAGAGTCAACGCGCAGTTCTCCAACAGTATGACTAGATACTCGAATAGTAGTGACTCGACTACGAATACTACTAAGTAAACTCGACTATGATAACCTCTTCGTATCTTTATATGTTTTCCGTTGGACGAGTCCAACTATCTTGGAGCGGAAATATCTCCTCTTACAACAGTATGACGTCTTCGTATCTTTATATGTGTTCAATTGGACGAGTCCAACTATCTTTTAAGGAAAATATCTCCCCTTACAACAGTATGATAAAAAGGGTTGTGGCTTGCCATAAGGGCAATATGGTTTAACCGTAAGTTACATAGGGATACTTATTTTTTAATGATTTTCTTATCTTTGTTACTACTGGGCATCTGGGTATATGGGCTAATGTATTTACAGTGATTTTTTATTTATTTTCCAGGCCCAAGTTACCTATCGAAAAATGGCCTCGGAGGACAGATCACATTTTGAGTCTGTTCTTTTCAAACAATCATTCAACTCTATCAGTCCGTCTCATTCGAACACCTCAGCCAGACTCCAAACTCTCACCATCTCTCACTCTCGTTCTTGACTTGTTCTATCCAATCAGAAACCTAGTTCAGTTATTCACACGTATCTCTTCCACGTTTCCTTGTTCTGTTTTTTTGTTTTTTGTTTTTATTCATTTTTAAAATCTTTCAATTTCCACACCCTCTCTCCCCTCATGCGCGACACGTCAACTCATAAGTGACGTCCGACCTCTAATTATTTTACACACATGAATATATATTTACCATCTACCCCACAGGATCATGTTGTGACACTAGGTCAATTTCTTCAGCGGAGTTTAACAGGTTTGAATTCAGAGTTTTCCTTTTCCCAAATAGTCTGTCCTACTTTTTGACCATAGCTAAAATGAACATAGTAGGATTCATACCTTTCCCAAGGGTATTAGCGCTATTTGAAATGCAAACAGCCTTGTCAAAGATTTGAACTCTACTCGCGATCATTTAATACGACGGTAGCCATTACACCACGCGTCTTCATTATTTCACACAAATACGATCATCAGAAGGTAATCGCATTCGAATCTAACATTCATGTTGGCTCTCTGTCTACGCTATTACATGTATAGAAAATCAAAAATATTATTTATTATTAATAATATTATTTAGTAAATGATTATTCTTCCATTGGTTTATTTATATTTTACTGGATAATATGTATTTATTTTTATTAAAACGTTAATGTTGATGATTAAGTTCTTCTTATTCATAATTAAAGGGAGGATTGTCTTCTATTCTTTTTATAATTATTTTTGTTGGATATTTTTGGCGCCAAAGTTAATAGGATTTCACTGTAGAATGGGGAAAATATTTACGAAAAAACAAAAAAGACAATAATTTTGTAAGAGCCATCCAAAACCGCTTTTTTTTTTAGTAGCGCTGTGTTTTCTGACAGAAGAGGATTTACATGAAAAATACAACCTCTTCGCTGGACTAATGGTTGGCTGGTTGGTTGGATTTTACGGCATGTCGACCTTTGGGTTATTTTGTATGACGTTTTATTCATTCTTGTTTGGTATTCATTAAAAAAAAACATTTTAAACTCATGTTCATCTATTTAGCCCATATATGGGACCTTAAAAGGCACGACCACTCCGGGTCAGAGTGGACTTGGGAGTAATGGCGATGAAAGAGTACTCCAACGCTCAGAGCTCATGAACTACCCCTAGATGCAGTTTAATGTTATAGCCAGGACCCTTATCACTGCCTTCTAGCACATATATGATAAAAAAAGGTTGGGGTTTGCCGATAAGGGCAATAGGAATGGGACGATCATATAAGTGCTAGGACTTGACGTGATCAACGGAGGTTTCGATGTTATAGTAGTAGTAGTAGTAGTAGTAGTGCACTATAAAGTTTTTCTCAGTCAGAGATTACATGAGTTCTAACTAGATCTTAGATATAATTTGATATACTTATACCTAATGTGATATACTTACCACTCTGTTGCGATTGGATATGCTCACCTCATATATATATATATATATATATATATATATATATATATATATATATATATATATATAAGTACATATATTATATATGTATGTTTGAGTGTGTGTGTGTGTTCGAGTGTGTGTGCATGTTTATATATAAATATATATATATGTATAGTTAGGCAGCTGTTTGAAAGATATATATATATATATATATATATATATATATATATATATATATATATATATATAAAGAGAGAGAGAGAGAGAGAGAAGGAGATAGATAGCGAGAGAGACAGAGAGACAGAGAGAGACAGAGAGAGAGAGAGAGAGAGAGAGAGAGAGTAAACTTTCGAACCCTTAAAAATATGTACTGAATGACCTATACGCTCAAAGGCCGTTTCTGTAGATGTATTATAACATTATTTTATTACGTTTTGTTATCTTATTCGATACTATAAATTAATAAAGGGTATTATATTACATCGACGTAGAAAGTCGAAATCAAGTAAGCAGAAAGCCTAATTTCATTTTGGTAGAAACAAAGGAAATAGCATATATCTCATATCTCAGCATTCACTTAATGCATATATATATATATATATATATATATATATATATATATATATATATATATATATATATATATATATATATATATATATATGAGAGGTATTCTAAAACTTGGTAGTAAGGGATGATTCTATATGTCATTTCAAAGACACGCTGTATTAATATTGTATGATCCAGTATGTATAAATACAGTGAATCTTTAAATCACTAGGGTGCACTTCACGTGTTGTAATGGGTAGAAAGCTAGATTTGCAGACCATTGTTAGTGAGTTCGATTCTCATTGTGCGACCCATACTTATGGCCTTGTGCCACATCTAAGCTAAGCTTAGTAAATAATCATATGTGTGTTTGTGTGCGCGCGCACGTGTGTTTGTTTGTGTTTTAAAAAGAAAGGGTATCTCCACACTCGATAGTAAGTCTCTCAAGCCAGTAGAATGATTCATGTACATAAGTAGTAACATCTCATCCACAGAAAACTATGATAATGCACGCATAGGGAATGCATGGTCTGCTATAAACAGATTATCAGTCATAGAGAGTTTAAGCGAAGAGAATAAGCTCGATCGGGGGGGGGGCGGTGCTGCTCAAGAATGCCGCATGTGATCTAAACACAAATCGGGGAAACAAAAACCCACAAGGAAGTCGATGTATGGCCACCTGCCTCCTATCACACAAACCATCCGAGTGAGGCGAACAGGACATGCTGGAAACTGATGCAGAAGCAAGGACGAACTCATAAGCGACGTCCCCTATGAAAATTTCCAATGAATCCCGTTATTCTGAATCTAACGTACCCTGATTAAAAATATCTGACTACTGTACGCATATCATTCATTGGGAAGTGCGTGGTGTAATGGTTAAAGTCATGGGGAAATGGACTCGTCGCCCCGAGTTCAAATCCTGGATGAGGTAATTACATTTCCCTTAGCGCTAATACCCTTGGGAAAGGTATGAATCCTACTCTCCCTCCAGCTATGGGGTAAATAGTAGGGCAGATTGGGTTCTTTAACCTTGGTTAGGCAACCGGTCTAGGAGAAGGAAAACTCTGAATTCAAACCTGTTGAACTCCGCTTAAGAAATTGACTTTGTGTCACATCCTGCTCGTGCGGAGGGGTTGGTAAATATATATATCATTCATTGACTATCCATGAACTAAGTAACAATTGTCGCTTATTTTCATTATAAATAAATAAATGGCATATATGACAAGATATATTTTGTTCAACATCTGCAAATGCAAAAATGTCGCATGTGATCTTAATCAAATCGTGGAAACAACAGCCCACAAGGAAGTAGCTGTATGGCCACCTGCCTCCTATCACACAAACCATCCGAGTGAGGCGAACAAGACATGCTGGAAACTGATGCAGAAGCAAGGACAAACTCATAAGCGACGTCCCCTATGAAAATTTCCAATGAATCCACGTGATTCTGAATCTAACGTACCCTGATTAAAAATATCTGACTACTGTACGTATATCATTCATTGACTATCCATGACCTATGTAACAATAGTTTCATTATAAATAAATAAATGGCATATATGATAAGACATATTTTGTTCAACATCTGCAAATGTTGGCTTTGTTAAACGTAATTGAAAACAAATTAGATATAATTAGTTTAACTAATAGCATATTTATTTTCAGATCAAAAAAAGAAAATTAGTGTATTGTGTACTTTTTTTTTTACATAACAGCTTAACTTACTCTTTCAATGCTTTTACTTTTGGTTGGATGTTTTGGTACGGTTTGATTTTTTTCAAACTGTACAGATGATTTGGCCTTTTCTTTTTTGCATTTATTTTTTCAGGCACCTGTTTGTAATATTTATTTATTAACAAATTGGATTATCTGAGGGGTTTTTTTTCACCATCCGAGCCACACACACACACACACACACACACATATATATATATATATGTATATATATATATATAATATATATATATATATATATTATATATATATATGTGTGTGTGTGTGTGTGTGTGTGTAGGTATTTTGTATTGGAGAAATGAAAATAAAGTGCTCGATTACAAGTGTAAGAGCTGTATTTATTTGTTATAGCGTAAAATACAATTAAAAGGCAATTGTTACCATTGGTTTCAAAGCAGTTTACTAGCCACTTATATTCAGGACAATGTGATTGTGAAATATATCTTAACTGTGTGATAAAGGTTTTATTATAATGCAAAGTTACTGACCTTGTTAAAAAACCCAGATTTCTTCATTTGATGAATTATTCAATATTGAGAGAAAATATTTTTAGAGTAATCATCAAAAATCACAGAGATTATTTTTCTGCTCTTATTTCGATGGTGGCTTGAATTCTTTGAGGCATGAAATGAAAACGAGAAGTAATAATTTTCATCGAGCCGGTTCCAATTTTCTAGAATAATGGTTGAAAGATTCGCAGAATGCAACCTTGTCTTGGTGCATGGATCTAGAATATTAGCCGAAAATGGTATTGATATGACATATCTTTCCTAAAGAAAAACTTTGACACTCTTCGTCCAGTGGCTAGATACATTATCTCTTGGAGCCTTGGTTAAATTGATTTTTTAAATGTTTAATAGCATATCAACTGTCGTGGTATATATAATTCCAGGTGTCCTGGGTATAACGATAAACTGTATCTAATAGTGAAGTTCTAATTCTGGAGCTCTGGGAAGTGTGGAGTACCCCTTAATCGCCATTACTCCCAGGTCAACTCGGACCCGGGGTGGTAGTAACTGTTAGGGTCCCATCTATGATTGAATAGAAAAATGAGTATAAAATGTGTTTAAAAAATTGAGTAAAAAAATGTTGGATAGCAATGAAGAATGAATAAAACAAAGTGCTTCAGTATAAAATTACCCAACAAGGTTTGACATGCCGTAAAATCCAACCAACCACCCAATGGTAATATTCCAATTCCGGAGCGTGCAGAGTACCCTTTCATCATCATTACTCCCAGACCCACTCTGATCTGGAGTGATAGTGCCTGTTAGCGTTCCATCTATGGATTAAATGTTTTTTTTACTGAGTACCCATCAAGAATGAATAAAAAAACGACTTCAGCATAAAATACCCCAATAAGATTTGACATGCTGTAAAATCCAACCAACCAACCAACCAACCAACCATCAAATGCCAGATATACCTTTGTAGAAAAAAGGAAGTGTCATAATTCAAAACATAACAGAGGGAATGATGAGTCCATGCCTTTTTCAACGGTATTAATCCGAAGGTAAACACAATAGTGTGACTGGTGTTTGAAATTGCTACCATGATGCGTAAGCAACTACACTACGGAGATCCCTCCATAGATGGGTTTAACAGTGCACAATACAGACTTCATTTCTTTGTTTAATGACATATAAACCTTCGTTGGTTATTTAATGACCAAGCCATCCAACTCCTCAGAACATCTTCCTTTTTCTCCAAGCGTGTCTATAAAAGACCAATCGGTTGGAAATTACAGTATGTCAGCATCATCATCATCATCATCATTCTGTCGTGCTGTCAGCACGGATATCCATGACAATCTCTCGCCATCCCTCCCTATCACTCATTGCTCCTGGGAGATCCTCTGCGCAGCATCCAGCATCCGCATAGAGTTTATCTATGTACGTTTTTGCAGGGCGACCCACTCTGGCCTGCCCATGTGATGGCTTCCACAGGAGAACGTCACTTATGAGTTCATCCTTGCTTTTCTAGCAGTGCCCAGTGTGTCTTGTTCGCCTCACACGGATGGTATGTGTGATATGGGGCAGGTGGCCATACAGTTGTGTTCATGTGGGGTGTTGTTTCCACGTCCAGTTTAACATTGCACGCAGCATTTTCGTGCAAGTCCCGTCAAGCTTATTCTCTAGGCGCTTTGCTAGAGTCCAAGTAGTGCAGCCGTACAGCAATAAATAAAATACTACGGCTTGGGAGAATGTTCGCTTTAATTTGTCAGCGAGGTCTGATTTCCATATCATGATAATTTGTTTAAAGCAGCCCATGCCTTTCCTATGCGTGCATTGACGTCGTTTTCCGGAGTTTACCATTGAGTGTGGAGATGTCTTCTTCACTTCTAAAGCACATGAATTCGGTTTTACCGGAACCTCGGTATGTCAACACTTAGTTTATTTTATGCAGAAATTGAATTTAAAAGTATAAGGAAATATTTTTAGGTAGTACAGAATGTGTCTAGTAAAAGGAAAGCTCTGAATTGAATCCTGTAAAACCCCGCTTAAAACTTAACCTTGTGTCACATCCTGCACATGCAGTGCGAGATTGTAAATATATACAACTAATATACTATTTTCCCATAGCTGGATGGATAATATTCATATATTTTCCAAG
>CM042146.1:101523453-101540953 GCA_023376005.1 Doryteuthis pealeii
AATCAAGAAAGAACTAAAGAAAATATAGGAAAGATAGAGAGGGGTTGAGAGTACGAAGGCGATAACATTATTCTCTTTCATTGGAATGAAATGAAGAAATGAACAAAAGAAATAAAAAAAGAAAGAGACAGGGAGAGATTATTATACTTTTTACATATTGAACTATTTCGTAATAGCTCTTAAACATATCAAACGTTGTAATAAATGATTTATCATACTGTTATAGACCCCTTCACTCGGGTATATAAACAGTGAGAGAGAGAGAGAGAGAGAGAGAGAGAGAGAGAGAGGAGAGAGAGATGGTTTGGTTTGGTTTGTTTTACGGCATATCAACCTCAGTGGGTCATTTAATACTGATAAAGTTTTGAAATAAATTCATTTTTAATGGATATGCAATTTTTTTATAAACACATTTTTTTTTTATCTAATCCATAGATGGGACCCCAATAGGTACTATAACTCCGGGTCAGAGTCGACCAGGGAGCAATAGTGATGAAGGTGTGCTCCACATTCCTCAAACCCCCAGAACAGGAACCTCACCATTGGATATAGTTTAATGTCACCCCAAGGACAGGAAGACCCTCAGCTACTACCTTCTAGCAACCATATGATAAAAAGGATTGGGGCTTGCCATGAGGGCAATACGGTTGGAGCAATCATATAGGTGCTTAGGGCTTGACATGACGAGCCGATTGATCAGAGAGGGGCTTTTGAACCCCCCGTTTAGCCATAGTAAGTGTCTAAGTGGAGTGTTGCATGTCAGGAACTGTTCATCCATCAGAATTCCGTCAATAAGGATCACGGGTCTCCACCCATGGCCAACAGGTGGCCCCATTGGGGGAGGGGATTCTTACCCCTTTGCAGAGCTGAGGGGATGATGAGATGATGATGAGTTCTTACTTGTTAACTCTTCAGGCTTACTTCTGCTAATTCGTTGCTCACCATATTCTTCTCAGGGCTGATCCTGTGGGTTGCTTCTTCGTGTTGGGCTGGTCATCTCTTGTTTTAAGTAATTGATTTCACAAGACTTGTTTTTCTTTAAGTCTTTTTATTTAAAACAACCTAACCCACAAAACCACAGCGGTGTAGATACGATATCTCAAGAGCCGATAACAGCGTCCGCTCTCGGATAGAATCTTGTCGCATCTAATTTTAATTAGCATCTTATTTGTTCATGTTATTATCAAACATATTAACAGCAATCCTGTATATAATTTTATATAGAAATCACTTAGAATAAGTGTAATATTTCATTACAATAAAACTTAAATACTTGCACCCAGGGTACACATACTTTTGATAAATAATGTTGTATACACTTTTAACATATATCGGGTATATAATGGGAGAGAGAGACAGGGTAGAGATGGGACGAAGGGCTCTTACTTATTAACTATTCTGCTTACTTCTGCTAATTCCTTTGTCGTCATCTTCTCAGGGCTGATCAAGTGGGGCTGTTTCTCCGAGTTGATTTCTTTGGACTCGTCATTTTTTGTTTTAATAACTTAACAAGACTTTGTTGTTTTTCTTTTAAGTCCTTTATTAACAACCCCAACCAACAAAACAGCAGCGGTGAGATGCAACATCTCAAGAGCCACTTCTGCTTACTTCTGCTAATTTGTCGGCCGCAAGCCTCTCATGGCAGATCAAGTGGGGCTGTTTCTCCGTGTTGATTTCTTCGGCCTGGTCATTTCTATTTTAATAACTTAACAAGCCTTTGTTGTTTCTCTTTTAAGTTTTTGTTAACAACCCCAACCAACAAAACTGCAGCTCTCGAGATCTTGCATGTCACTAAAAATTCTTGTTTTCTAAAAGCTCAATTTTGTGAAAACGAGCATTTTAGTGCATTTTAGTAGGCGATCTTTGATGCTATTTCCTCAAACAATGATGCAAGTAAAAGATCTAATTTTTGGTATCAGTATTCAGTATACTAACACACAACTTTCAGGTGGACAGGGTCTGCCCTGTCCCTGGGGAAATGCAACCCACCCATAGCGAGAAATCATGCCATAGATTTAAGATAGACAATTTGACATTAGATTTTAGATAGACAATTTGATTTAGATTTTAGATGGACAATTTGATATTAGATTTTAGATGGACAATTGAGATTAGATTTTAGATGGACAATTTTTTATTGTAAAAATGTGAACAAATATGTGACAATTTGATTTTAGATTTTAGATGGACAATTTGATATTAGATTTTAGATGGACATTCTGATATTAGATTTTAGATGGACAATTTTTTATTGCAAATGTGAACAAAAATGTGACAATTTGATATTAGATTTTAGATGGACAATTTGATATTGTAAAAATGTGAAAAATCGACCAGCCCAGTATATGACAATTAGAACTTGATTTTAAACAGACCAAAATTGCCTTTTATTACCCCCTTCATCCAACGGCTTTTCGGTTAGTTTTACATTTTATTCTCTCAGCAGTCAATATAATTAGCTCCTACTTGACAAAATGAAGTCTAAAGAGTGACATGCGCGGGGCCGTTTGAATGGCCGATACAAAGTTTAATTGAGGCCACCGAGTGTCTTGTGTAACATTGTGTTTCTTTGGGATATTGTTACTTAACTCCATTTATGTGTTACTAGAATGTCATAACACCGATGTAATGACCGGGTGGAAAGGGTGTGCCCTGTCCCTGCGGAAATGCAACCCACCCATAGCGAGAAATAATGGCATAGTTTTAAGATTCAAAGGTATCAATTTTAACTTTAGTATCCCAAATTTGAGAGATACAACCAAGCGATAATAGTGACCCTGTATAATTATATATATATATATATATATATATATATATATATATATATATATATATATATGTGTGTGTGTGTGTGTGTGTGTGTGTGTGCGTAAGTTGAAAATGGAAATGAATCCAACTTTTAGTTAAAAGGATGAATAGATAAAGGAAAGAAAGTGTTGAATGGATAAAATTGATTTAATTTGAGTTACCAACACGTGTTTCAGCCAGGAGTTTGTTCATGTACACATGTATTCTATTTATTATTATTTTAAATATAAAATAAAATAATAATAATAGAAAATTAGAAAATCTTTAAGCATAGAAAGAATAACGGCCTTCGTCACACACACACACACACATACATATATATATATATTATATATATATATATATATATAATATTGTGACCCTGAATAATTTTGTTTTTCTATTTTGATAGATCACGGAATCTTATGTAGTGAATGGGGTTTCCATTAAGTATATGCTAGCAAGAATATGCGCCTTCTGGGCGTAAGTATTTCAGTTTTAATGTAATAAAATATATCAAATTAAAAAGACTAACACAATTAAAAGATAAGGCATATCAAAAGATTACACATATTCCAATTATATTTTAATTGGTTTCTACATGAAATCAAACATAGAATTGATTTTAATACATAGGAGAAAACAATATCATTACAGAGATATAACACCAACTAATTATTTGTTAGAACCAGTATGCAAATTAACCGCACCATATATTATTCAAACCTTTATTTCTAAATCATCATATCTTGTTTTTTGAACAAATATAATGAAGGTTTGATTTATATTTGTGAAGATAATTAAAAAGTAAAATTTAAATGATAGCAGCATGGAATTGTTTTGTATTTAATGTTGTAATATAGACATTACTTTTTTCTTTTCAGAATGGCTGGATCAGCACAAGGTCTTTTTTACGTGGGGATTTTAATGGGACATCCTGTGGGAAACCAACTAATCATTCAGTTATAATGGATCTATGAGACTGAATTTTTAAAAAAATCCCCCTCTACTCAGATGATGCTGGGTAGCCGCTTCTAGTAATATCTAAAAGACACGAAAATAGTTTCTGTGAAAGGGCAAAGTGGCCGCATAGCAACTTTTTATGGTGTATTGTTTCCAGGATTAGTAAAAGATCACACGCAGCATTCCTATCTTAAAAGTTGTCGGGATGGCCTAAAGTCTGTGAGAAAGTCTATCCCCTTTTCACTAGCACTAAACCTAAGGGATTGTTTATGCGACTGAGGTGGAGCGTCAAACCTACCATCAGCTCCTTACTTTCCCGCACTTTACTGTGCTACACATACGCTGAGTTGGCGAGGGCCTGTATCGAACCAGGAACCATGTGGTTCCTAGTCGGAAACACGTGTCGTCAATGTAAAATAATGATAATTCTTTTTGTAAACATAATCCATTTAGCGGACGTTCTTTTTTATAAAATATTTAATTTTCTACCGTTGGGCAAATAACAACTCTTATATATATATATATATATATATATATATATATATATATATATATATGTGTGTGTGTGTGTGTGTGTGTGTGTGTTTATATATATATTATATATATATATATATATATATATATACTAGACAAAACGTGACCCGTTGGGTCAATCATTAAGCTCTCGCTAGATGATTGGGATTAAGGGAAAGAGTAGGGTCTGCCAAAATATCGTCCGCTTTTCATTTTAAAATCGAATTAAAATTTATTAAACCGATTATTTAAGGTCAAATTTTTATCTAAGTGGAAATGTAGTAACATATAAGCATCAGTAAAAAAAAAAATAATATTACACATGTAATTTATTTTTTATATATTTAAAACGATTTTTCCGGTCAGTTTCGATCAAGATGCCTGCCACGACGCTACTTAAAATCCGTTTTTACAAAATAAATTGTAACTTTAGCGATAAAAAAAAATTCACACTGGATTGTCCAATTGGATAAAGGGGTTAGTATAAGACAGTTCTAAGTGACAGTTATCTCTAGACTGCAGGTTCAATCCTGGTCAGAGGCAGTTGTAAAATATAATAATAATTAACACAGCTTAACACCTGTACCCCAGCTATGGTTAGTGGAATGAGAACAGGATATCCCCCGTGGACTGAATAAAGGGTTAGTTCAAAGTTCCGTGATGGCTCCCGACTACAAAAGGTTTCTGAGTCCAAGAAGGTTCTCGAGTCCGACAAGAAATACCTGAAGAAGGCCGGAGGGCACATCGGCCGAAACGTTGTAGAGATGACAATGAAGATGAGGACAATAGTCCGAATAATACAAATAATACTCCAAAAAATATTTTTTTAGTTTTTATTTCGATTTTGTTTTTCGATTTTCGGTACTTATTTACTACCCGAGCAGATTCTTTAAAAATAACTTTCTAGTATTCACACCTTTTGTATTTTTATTTATGTAGAAAATAGTATCAATCACATATATACCACACCGATATTTTCACACCAAAAACAGAGTGGGGTCAAAGTTAAGTGATCTGAAAAACAATTAGAAAGTTTTGAAATAAAATAACAGATGCATTATAAAATTCATTCATTGCTAAATCAACAATGAAAATTTAATTAAAATCGGATAATTCCCTGGTTTTTCTTAAATTTTTTTCAAACGTAGGGGTCAGAATTGTGTTAAAAAAAACATGGATTTTTCAACGAATTGGGTATATCAAGTTTGACCTAATTTAAATTGAAATTGATCATGTAATTCTATTATGTGCTGGTGAGTTGTTAAAAGTGTCTCTGTTAATCACTTTCCCATCTTCCCTTCACTCGCATATAGAGAGGAAAAGAGAGTTATGCAGAATGTAAAGACAGGGACGGGTCAGTTTTTGACTTAATTGCAAATTACGACTAATTAGAACCAATTAAAATGGAATTTTTTCAAACATTACGTAATTATAAACTAAGGAATAATTTAGTATAACTTTCGTGTCATTAAACTAACCAGGAAAAAAGTTTAGACATTAAAAGGTGAAAATCTCAGCTGTAGTATATATATATATTTATATATTGTCGGCTATATATATAATATATATATATATATATATATATATATATATATATATATATACGTATGTATGTATGTAACACACAGTTTGTTCATATCTAACCGACAATATCAGTTTATTCATATTGGTCTATCTATCTCTGCTTAATATATCTATCTCGTATTTTCCTATCTATATCTATCTAGTTCTTTCTCTTTCTGTTTCACTTTCTCTCAGTTTTATATATGTAATCATATATGCTAACAAAGACATACTGGTCGAGTTATCTAAACACACCCAAATGCACTTGGAAAGTTACACTGTCCAAAACCAAAACATCTAAACTTTCTCAAAACACATTCTTTTCAGAATGATTCAATTTAGAATGCTAGAATTACAAATCATTTATGATTCTACAATTGTAGAGAGAGTATCTGTAGATATTTTAGATGGTATGTTTTAAACAGTGCATCATATTTCAAACTAGCAGCGGCTACCCGGCATCGCCTGGGTAGAGAGAGATTTTTTAAAGTTAGTCCGCAGATCCATTATTACTGAATCGTGAGTTGAATCCTCGCAGGATGCCCCATTTAAACCCTCTGTAAAAAATAGACCTTGCTTGATCCAGCTACTCTGAAAAGAAATGTTAATGTCTACTATCTAAAATATTAAATGAAAAAAAATTCCATGCTGTTATCATTTAAATTTTATTTTTTAATTATCTTCATGAATATAAATCAAATCTCTATTATTTTTGCTAAAAAACCAAGCCCTATTGATATTTAATGTGTATATATATTTACTTTGTCGTCAATTGTTTTATTTTCGAAGTTTCCTTTAGACACACATATACACAAAACTGTCCTTTATATATGTATAGACTAGAATTGGGGATTTTTTTAAAGTTAGTCTCGCAGATCCATTGTTACTTATTGCGAGTGAGATCCTCGCTGGTTGCTCCATAAAAATCCCTACGGAAATATATAACAATATAGTAAGAAATTTCCATTCAATGATTTACAATTAAAAAAATGAAGATATAAATTATGCAATTAATTCAATCAATCAATGTTATATTTCAAAGCGAAAAAAAAAACATACAAAAAAAAAGATAAACAAAATAAATGCAATACTTTCCCTTCCGTTACTTTTCAAATTTGAATTTTTAAATATCTTCCCAAATATAAATCAAATCTTCATTATTTTTGCTTATAAACCAAGCCCTGGTGATATTTAATGTGTATATATATATTTACTTTGTCGTTAATTTTGGAAGTTTCCTCCGGACATACAGATTCACATAAGTGCTCTTTATATATGTATAGATAGATAGATAGATTTTTACGAATACATCAACATATATTTGTCTATTTTCAAGCTGCTACAAAGAACAGTTGAGGTTCGATTAATTTCATATGACACTATTTTTAATCATTTGATCAATACATTACAAGAATATCTGATTGATTGATTTACTGATTGAACAATGGAGTGATAGATTGATTAATCGATTGATACAATAAATCCAATCGCAAGGTAATATCTGGTAAAAAAAAGGCCTGGTTCTATATAGACCCGATTTTTGTTACTTACTGTCTCAATTTTTATTATTAAACAAATAAGGACAAAATATATATATATTTACCAACCCCTCCGCACGAGCAGGATGCGACGCAAGGTAAATTTATTAAGCGGAGTTTAGCAGGTTTGATTTCAGAGTTTTCCTTCTCCTAGACTGGTTACCTAGCCCAGTCTGTCCTGCTATTTACCCCTAGCTGGAGGGAGAATTGGATACTTTCCCAAGGGTATTAGCGCCATGTAAAATGCAAACGGCTTCGTCCTGGAATTGAACTGGTACCGACGAGTCCATTTCTCAAGAATCTAATCATTAGACTACGTGCCTATATATATTGATAATTTGCTTGAAACATTGTTAAGTAAAGTATATTATTATTTATATTTTGAAGGCACTTACAATGCATATAAAATAAAATAAAATAATGTCTAATTAATTTCAAAGTATCTTCAGAGACTGTTTTTGAAATGGACGCGGTCTTGTGTGTTTATATATAATCGCAAATTCGGCCCCGCTCAAGCGTAGGGATAATAGTATTTGATAATTTGCTTGAAGCATTGTTAAGTAAAGTATATTATTATTATATTTTGAAGGCAATTGCAATGCGTATAAAATAGTGTCCAATGTCTAATCAATTTCGAAGTATCTTCATCTTCAGAGACTGTTTTTGAAATGGACGCGGTCTTGTGTGTTTATATATATTTTTATATATGTTTCAAAATTATTAGTCATGCAATTAATTAAGCCACAAGACTTTTATTCCTTGATCAAGATTTATTTAACCCATTCTTATTCGCCGTGCGGGATAATCAACCTCGCAGTTGCACGTCTACTCTGAGTCAATTCTCAGGTTGAAACTAAACTCTAAATCTAGTCCATGTTTCTGGTAACGTGTTCTCTAGGGGTCAGATGGGGTTATCCAACGGAAATCTACCCGCCTACGCTTTTAATTCCAACGAACCTATTTCAAACTAACTACAGGGTCTTGTCAACAACCCATGACACCACATAATATGTAACACTACGTCTACTAAAACGGCAAGTCGATCAGGTCAAACACTGAAACCAAAAACCACCCAGAAATGGTTTACTACTAACACTAGCCTTGTGTATATAAATACTTGCTTCAATGTTAAGTTTGAAATAAAGGGTTGCATAAACTAAGGAGTGATGTTATGAGATATTAACATTGACGAGACTTATCACGTGATGTTACGGTAAGTTCAGATAGTACAGACGAGTTGTAAAAGGCATACATTGTTTGAACCATATGAACTTAAGGCACCCCTTTTTGATCTCGATTAAGAAAGGATATGTTTTTTTTGTTTGTTAGTGTTATGGTTAGGGGTTAGGGTTAGGGGGTAGTTTTATAATTTTAAAAAGATCTAAAAATCTCTGTTAAAACCACCGGATATTGACGGTGTAAATGAAAAACATGTCCTTTCTTAATCGAATCAAAAAGGGGTGCCTTAAGGTAATATGGTCCCATTGTTTTTACCAGTTCTCATTACAACAACCGCACGTTTCTTGCGTTGGATCTTGGTCAAAATTTCTAGAATATTTGGAATCTCTAGAATTCTCCAAGAACCGGATATTAAGGAAAAACTGTTGCATGGGGCTTGTAGGCAACAGTTTCGCCACCACTGGCATATTGGAATCACGGGTAGACAAAATAAACTTATACAAATTACAATATACATAAAACATATATGTTGCATAAAGTAAGTCGTCAGGGTAGCCTAAAGTCGGTATTAGCCAGACAGCAAGGGAGTCTATCCCCTTTTCACTAGCGCTAAACCAAGGAGATTGTTTAAGCGTCTGAGACAGAGCGCTACACCTACCACCAGCTTCTCACTTTACCGCACATATCCCTGTCCATACGCTAAGTTGGCATGGGGACCAGGAACCTTGTGGGACCTAATTGGACGCTCTGAGCTAAACCGAGTCTTATATGTTGCATAGTCATGTTATATTAGATGTATCCCCAATGTTGTATTAGTATATTGTCGAAGATGTCAAACTTGTTGCCTGCATGAGACTCTCAACAATCACAGGTGGGACCCGCATCAACACAAGAAAACCTTCAGAAAAATCTGTTAGAGAATGCAGTTGGATTCTGCACAAAAAGCAAAGTATTTTCAAGTGAGGATACCTGATTTCTATTCATACCTTCTAAAAAAAAGGTCAAAATAACTTCAGAAAATTTGCCTCAAGAATCATAACAATGTTTGGTTCTACCTATGAGTGTGAACAGTTATTTTCGTTCAAGAAATTTTCTAAAACTTCATATAGAACAAAGCTGATTGATTACTTGTCGTTTTTATTTATTTATCAAAATCGGAATATCACAGACATTAAGAGCAGACATAACAAAATTTGTCAAGCAAAAGAATTGTCAAGCTTCTGAAAAATATGATTGAATAGGTGCTAATAAATTTTATTTTTTTTAAACGTCAGGATTTTTGTACATAATGTAAACTATAAGTATACGTGTAAGTATACGTGTATGTTGCTTACAATGTCATTTTTGCTATACTACTTCATTAACTTACATTCATGAATGCGTGTAAAACATTCGTTTGCACTTTTTAAGCAATAAAAACATTGTGCAATACATTTCATTAAAATACTTCATTGAGTTGTACTTTACCTAACTAGTTGTCATGTGTGACCCTCATGACATACACATGTAATCCATGCGTCCCTAGGTGGCTACATAGTATGACATGCCAGTTTTAGAGTATACCCGTAGACGTATATTATATGCTTATCTTCTATCGTACCTTCATGGATCTGTGTAGAGGTTATGATATCTGCGTCGCTGGATCTCTCTCTCTCTCTCTCTCTCTCTCTCTCTCTCTCTCTCTCTCTCTCTTGATTCTCGATATGCTCTGGCCTAGTAGCTGTCCTCTTAACAGGATCTACCCCTGGGTGTCTGTTCTTTTGTTATTCTGGAACTAGGCTGGATTTTCTTGCATCAACTTGTGTCTTGGTTCTTTGTTTAGTTTTTAGTAACGAATTCGAGACTTTCTTTTGATTTAGAGATCCTTATTATTTAACAAAACCCTGATCAACTCAAACGTGCAGCGATATTGGTTTTGAATGGACAGAACGCCATTACGATGCGTCTCGTTTAGCAATTTTTCAAAATTAACTTTCTCGCGGCTCTGCCCGGCCAATAATAAATAGGTCAACACAGGGTTAAATAATGTGAATCAGATTCCCTGTGTTAGTTTGATTTAAGCTACACTAACAACAGTTAGTTTGATTTAAGCTACACTATCGTACATAATTGATAGGCTCCCTATCAATTATGCAACAATATAGACATACTTAAAATCTTGATAATCACAAAAAAAAACCTGACGGACTCATGAATATTGAAATTAGAAAATCCTACTAGATGATAATGTTTTCGTTTATGTTTTTTTTTTATTTACATATTTGTGTCTTTGTGATTAAGGAAAACCCTGAATTCGAACCTGTCAAATTCCTCATAAAATTGATTTTGTCATATCTGCTCGTGTGAAGGAGTTGGTAAATAAATACCTGCTGTTCAAAAACCAATGGTTAATTCTTTAACGGTATATCTACACCTTATGGGCCATTTAATGCTGAAGCCTGATTACAATCATGTTCTACTGCAATATCATTTGGCATGGAGATCAAACCAGGAGAATGTAAACTCTTAATTCAGACTTGTTAAACTGCGCCTAATAAATTGACCTTGTGTCATATCCTATTCGTGTGTTTTGTTCATTGATTCGTTGGTTGGTTGGCTGGTTGGTTTTAACGGCGTGTCAAGCGTTGGATTATTTTATGCCGAATACATTTTATTTGATTCATTCTTGTTGGGTATGCAATTTTAACTCAATTTTTAAAAGCATTATCTTCAACTCATATTCATCTATTTAACCTTTAGATGAGACCCTAACAGGTATAACCACTCCGGGTCGATATTCTAGGAGTATCGTTGATGAAGGGTTACTTCATACTCCATAGAGCTGCAGAATTAGAACTTCAATATTAGATGCAGTTTAACATCATACTCAGGACACTAAGACCCTCAATCACCGCCCTCTAGTACATATATGATAAAAAAGGGATTGGGATTGCAATAAAACCAATAGGGTTGGGGCATCATATAGGTGCTAGGGTTTGACATGACCAGCCGATTGATCATAGGGAGCCTCTCCAATCCCCCATCTAGCCCAAGTAAGGGTCTAAGTGGGGTGTTGCATGTCATGGACTGCTCATCCATCAGGATTCCGTCATTAAGCAGCACGTTTCGCCACCCATGGCCAACAGACAGCTTCACAGAGGGTGGTGGATTTTACCCCTCTGCATTCTAAAGCACCAGCCGACAGGGCGCATGAAGGGTTTTGTAAATAAATACCCACTCTTAAAAAAGCAATGGTTCGTTTGTTTAACAGTATATCAACACCTTATGGGTTATTTAATGCCGAAGCTTGATTACAGTTAATGGCTCAGCCATGCTTAGGATACCGTCGCTACTACGGCCAACAGGTGGCCCCTTTGTGTGGGTATGTGTGTGTGGG
The DNA here is from genome assembly GCA_023376005.1 of Doryteuthis pealeii. Lineage (NCBI taxonomy): Eukaryota > Metazoa > Mollusca > Cephalopoda > Myopsida > Loliginidae > Doryteuthis > Doryteuthis pealeii. Next base: position 101,535,373 of record CM042146.1, read on the forward strand.
GGGGGTCGATACCGGTCCTTGTCAACTCAGCGTATGACTAGCACAGGGATCTGTGCGGTAAAATGAGGAGCTGATGATAGGTGTGTGGCTCCCCGCCCCAGACGCAAAAACAACCTCATTGATCTAGCGTAAGTGAAAAAGGCATAGACTCCCTCGCTGTCGGGTTGATACTGACTTTAGGCCATCCCGACGATTTTTATTACTTAGATAGGTGCAGTCTGTGCGATACTTGTGCGACGGCGTTGGTTAAATACACACAAGTCAAAATGGCTTTCTCAGTTGATTAGCTCCAAACTGACGCCTTTCCAAACATTCAACACGTCTACCAGCATCAGCATTGTCCGTGAAAAGGGCAATACTAGCCCAAGTAATGAGCCTGTTGACAGAACCAATAAACTAATAAAGAAACTATTCAACAGTTGGTGTAAAAGTATTCAAGTCTGTTGACACTGTTAGAAACTCAAACGAAACAGTGAATCACTCTAATGAGTTTCTTAACAGCCTCTAGTCACAGGAACACTCCTCCCGGTTTGGCCAGTGTCAACGGGTGGGTCGTCAAGAAGCTGATGTAATATATGATTGAAACGATAATACTGACTGAAATGTGTCTGAACATGATATATTCTTTTCCCAGAATACCAATTATTAAGTGGGGTTGATTTAAAATGACTTCAAAAAATTGCATGCTGTTTATAGGATTTACCAATCAGTACGGGTGGCGAGAGAGTCAAGGGAATATGTGCTGTCATTATGCCTTGATGATGATGATGATGATGATAGTGGTGGTTGTGGTGGTGGTGTTTGCTGTGGTAGGGGTGGATGGTGTCATTTAGTATGCTCTTATGCTAAAGCTACAATCCTGGTCTAAGTGTTGGTCTATTGCCTTAGACGTTAACATTTTAACCCTTAGTATGTCTCTCCTGTGGTAACTCACGTTAAAAAGAATTGAACGCAAATGCTTTGCTTATTATCAGTACCAAATTTATTTTCACCAGTGACCGTCTATAGTAGTAATCGCCAAAGCTGAAGAGAGAGAGAGAGACAGAGAGAGAGAGAGAGAGAGGGGGGGATATTTCACTTTTACATCGATGATGAGATAAGATATTGTGACTTAGCTTATCAATAAACAATACTAAATCCGGAAATGGTTACCAAAAAGGTTTATTAACTTTTGGCACAATAGGATATAATAAATACAATCAAACACGCAGTTGTTATTCAAGCAACAGTAATGAATACTCTGTTAGCAAGACTAGTTACTACAACTAACCTCGATTAGTTTGTATATTTTATGTTTTTCGTTGGACGTTGACTTTCCCTGGAGTCTGAGAGATAGAAAGTTCCACCTGATCTCTTTGGGTTGTCTTCTTGAAATAATTTTACAATGCTTTCTACTGCTCTTTTCCTCTCAATTGTCGAGGTCTACATGAAATGTCTTTTAACACTAGACAGATTTGCATATGTAGACTAGTATCTATTTTTAAATTGACAGATAGATATTTAAAGAATGAAATAAAGAGACTAAAATAAATATATAGATAGATATATTGATTGAGTAATAAATAGATAGTAAAAAATGTAACACAATATAATTTTCTATGATATTTTAATATTTATTGCCATGTCACAAAGGTTTTGCTTATTTTTACAATTACGGCGATGATCAATCGGTTATTTTACGCACAAGCAAAGATTAATTTTTACTTAAATATTTTCATACGATTTTGATTTCAAGGACTTTTAAAAGCAGAAAAATCAATACTATTGAATTATTCGCAGATTAACTTTTTTTTCAATGATTTTATTAAAATTTCCCGGATGAAACATACATTTTTATTATTGATTTTATTTCATTTAGAAAAACGATATTTTTTAAATTTATGAGTAAGTTGTTTGCTTTCCCGACCTCATTTTTCCTCATTTATTCAAAATACGCCAAACGTACTCTTTGTACTGGTAAAATATTCAATCGTCAAGCCTTTAGAAAAATACAAGGCGCGAATGGAACCACAAAAAGTATAGACGAGAAAATTCCTTGCCCCCAAGAACGAAGTGTATCCGTATATGTATGGCCTGCGCGAGGGTGTGAGTGTAGCGGTGACTACAGAGAGTGAACTCGCAACCTCCTGATCATGAATGGTGGCGCGAAGTCAGACTACTCACCCTCGTTGGCGCGTATACAAATTTCACAGAGGTCTGGCAGCGCTAAGCGTCATTGGTACGAATGCAAGATCTTGATGAATGCAGTTACTTATCATTTAAGGCCTACATTCCCACACCGTGGGCAGTTGTGTTTGATCTTCCTAACGCGAACAGAGACGTGCGTTGGACAAGAAACGAGTGAACTTTGGTGGATTGATTGAACACTGTTGTAATATTGTTGAAGGTGGAAAGACTTTTTCAGTGGACTTTTGCGGTTGGGAAAGTGATTACCGTGGTTGCTTTCTAGTTTGTATGTAGTTATTAATATATATATACATATATATACATATATATATATATATATATATATATATATAAGGAGAGAGAGAGAGAGAGAGAGAGAGAGAGAGAGAGAGAGAGAGAGATAGGTAGATAGAATATTTACAGAAAAGGTATTAACAAAATGTAGATGAGTATTAACAGTATATATATATATATATATATATATATATATATATATATTTTCTTTTTCTTTTAAAAACTGTTACACCGAAGGAACACGGCGTAGCGAAAGAACGTGACGTAGCGAAAGAGCGAGACGTAGCGAATGAACGGGACGAAGCGAACGCACGGGATACACACTTTTTGGGAAAAACAATATTTCCAGTTTGAATTCAAATTATTTTCTGTTTCTCTTTCGATGATTCCGGATTAAAAACATTTACATCTAAAAACGGACCTAATTATCATTATGCTTTGATGATGATTTTTAATGAATCGAAATATTGTCAATATCAGTAATGAAAAAGGATATAAAAATATATTTATTTTAACAACAAAGTGTGTTTTTCATACCCTTTTATCCACACACACACACACACACTACAAACATATATATATATATATATAATATATATATATATATATTATATACGTTCAATAAAAAGAAAAACATGACAAACCGTCATTTGCTATTATAAATTTATTCCGACCAAACTCAATAAATGAGCCTAGTCTCATCAGATAGCCTATTACATAAGGACTAAGAAAGCAAACTATAACGAAGAAAATATTTTTCCTTTTCTTTATCTTTTACAAGACCAGTGAAATCGCTCCTCTTCAAACACGACCACAAAAACTTTATATATGAACAGTAATAACATAACAGAAAAACAATCAAATACATTAAAAGCAGTTTTTAAACATTCTGACAGGAAATGTCCATATATATATATATATAAATATATGTATATATATATATATGCCGATAATACAATAATATAGATATATATATATACGTGTATGTATGCATACATACATCTTATTATAATGTAGATTGTTTGTTTGTCTGTCAGGAACCGAAACTATATGACTTTTTAATCACAATACCCTTTGTTATTTGCTTCACATTCTACATAATTTTATTTAAACCTCAATTATTAATTTTTTTTAAATTACATTAATAATACTGTGGACCATATCTACATACTAATAACATTCCCTTGTATTTATGTATACAACAAAATAGCGGTCTTCAGTGTGACGGGAAGGCTAATTTGCATATTGATATTAAAAATCTGAATTTAATAAATATGTGCTTGATACTATTGATTCTAATTGTTTGGTTTTATCTTAATGAATATGAGCAAAATCTCGGGGATAAATCTGAAAATAAATTCATTAACATGAAGAACTAACAGTGATTTTATTCATTACTTCCTATATAAACAAAATAGTTAAATTAGCAATGAAAGACCGGAGTGATGGAAAATGATGGAAGAGTTAGTTTTAAAGTTGTTCTATTGTTCGATTATAACCTCTCTGTTTCAAATCATTTCATCAACATTCTTATTTAGTTTCATTAGCTTTTCTAATTTAATATTGTTATATAGTAATGTCACGTGAGTATTAGGAGAAGAGTCCGTCGTCTAAGTACTTCAAGTGAGTTCTGCACAGAGTAATATGTGTGTTCTTAAATAGTGATAGGACCATCACCACTGTTGAGGTACGGGGAAGATGGTCATTCCATTACATCAAATATAATATTTTATTACATCCAAACTTAAAATACTTGCACCCAAACGGTGCTATATTTGCTAGTATATATAATCCCTCGTTGACTGGTTAACACCATTAAGACTTAAGAAACCAATCTGTTCTACTATTTCACCCATAGTATGTAGGGGGATTCTAGTTACAATGCTTAAAAAATCACTTAACTGTTTTATAGATGATTTACAGATTTTACTCAATAGTAAGTAACAATTTTCTTTTCCTTAAGTTCACATCGTTTAGCCTCTTTTGGCAAATTGTAATTCGAATTGATTTTCTAAGTCAGAAAACGTCGTTTAAATCGCCATTTTACTCTGGTACATGTTTCAATTGTCAATCAATCAAATTGCAGACGACATTTTAACCTTCCTACGATTATTTCCCCGTGAATACTTGGGTTTTTTCCTTAATCATAAAAATTGGAATCACGTTTACATTATTTGTAGGAGTTCCACCCTTTACTTTACACGATTACCCCCGTATTTCTTCCGTTAGCAGCTAGGTGGCGATACAAACAGCCTTGTTATAAATGAACCGACAAAGTCAAAAATTATTCACTTGCTTGACAGCGGACACTGCTGTGTTGGAGATACGTGGTATAATGGTTAGAGACGTAGGAAATGGATTTGTCGAGGCTGTTTACATTTCACATAGCGCTAATACACTTGGGAAAGGTATGCGACCCTCCAGCTATGGGTAAATAATAGGTCAGAGTGTGATCTTTAACCTTGGCTAGGTAAGCAGTCTAAGAGAAGGAAAACTCTGAATTCAAACCTGTTAAACTCCGCTTAAGAAATTGACCGTGTGTCTCATTCTGTTCGTGCGGGGTGGGGATATATACACTGCTGTCTTTCTATGCAATTATTGACAGGAATGTATGAGAATAAACACAAAAGATTAATATTATCTGCGTTATTCGGACTATTGTCCTCATCTTCATTGTTAAAAAGGCTAGATTAGATTTTAAAAAACACCAAAAAAAAAAACCCAATATAATTCCAGGTAAAAAATCATACATATGTGAATAGGTAGATATTCTAGCCAAAATAAGATATTAGGTTTATGAGTTCCCAAAATTTATACTGGATTATCCAATTGGACACATGGCCTAGTGGATAAAGGAGTTAGGTTAAGACAGTTCTAAGTGACAGTTATCTCTGGACATCAGCAGTAACATAGAATAATAATTAACACAGCTTAACGCCTCTACCCAGCTATGGTTAGCTGAATGAGAACAGGATACCCCTGTGGACTGAATAAAGGGTTAGGTTCAAAGTTCCGTGATGGCTCCGTGATTACGACAGGAAGGTTCCCGATTATGACAGGAATCTTTCCGAGTACGAAAGGAAGGTTCCCGAGTCCTAGAAGGTTCCCGAGTCCGACAATG
>CM042146.1:101545953-101570953 GCA_023376005.1 Doryteuthis pealeii
TATCCTGCTGACGTCATCCCCAAATTCACCTCCCTCCTGTTCACTTTATCTTTAAAACACATGTATGATGCTTTACTGATCAAATAAACGACTAGGCCATGTGTCTATGCATTTCTGGTCGGACTCGGAAACCTTCTTGTCGTAATCGGGAGCCATCACGAAACTTTGAACGTAACTCTTCATTCAGTCCACGGGGGTATCCTGTTCTCATTCCGCTAACCATATCTGTTAAGCTGTGTTAATTAATATTCTATGTTACTGCCGCCCTTGACCAGGATTGAATCTGCAGTCTAGAGATAATTGTCACTTAGATCTATGGTAGTGAGATTTTTCAACCATATATATATATATATATATATATATATATATAATATATATATATATGAGTTAGGAGAGTTAGACACTTCGTCTAAGCTCCCTGAAATAGACTATAATGCTAATCCTCTAAGTCTTTTGTTATTTCTTTACTTATATCATTCGCCCCCAGCCTCTCAAGCTGTTTGAGACTCGCATCAACAGATCTTCCCAGGAACTCTTGTGGAATTGCAGAAATAAATTCTCCTGTTCGTTTTTCAAATTCTTTCAAAGTCGTTGGTTTCATAGAGTAGTGTTGCTCCTTCAACAAACCCCGAAGAAAAAAAGTCGTTGGGTGTTAAATCGGGGCTTCTGGTCGGCCACTCATGCGGACCACGTCTACCCATCCATCTCCTAGGAAAATGGTGATCCAGCCATTCACGAACAACTATAGCAAAATATGTAGAAGCACCACCAAGAGCAACACATATATTAAGGAACGTAAATTAAAGAGTTGAGAAAAATCTAACTGCATATAAATAGTTTCAAATCGGGAGTTACTGTCTAATCTCCATATATATATATATATATATATATATATATATATATATATTATAATGGAGTTTGTGCGTCTTTCTGTCTGTAACCGAAACTATATCAGTACCTAAGTCACAATTTCCTAAGTTATTTACATTAAATTCTCCTTTCTTTCTTTTTTTTTTTATCTAAACCTCAATTATTAATAAAATTGTATACCATTATTGATACTGTTAGCCTTATCTACGCACTAATAACATACAAGTGTATTTATATGTACAACAAAATAGCGGTTTACAATGCTAACGGGAAGGCTAATTTGCATATTGATCTTAAAAGATTGATTTTAATAAATATTGCTTAGTATTATTAATTTGTAATTGTTTCATTTTATCTTAATGAATATGAGCAAAAATTTCGATGATAAATCTTGAGGGAAATCCATTAACAAAATGAAATAAATGTAATTTTATTCGTTACTTCCTAGGAAAATTTAGCAATGAAAAACGAGAGTGAGGGAAAATGATGGAAGAGTTAGTTTCAAAGTTCTATTTTTATTACACCCCCCACTGTTTCAAATTATTTTATCTGCATTCTTATTTAGTTTTATTAGTCTTTCTAATTTAATATATTTTATTACAGTAAAACTTAAATACCTGAGCCCGGAGGGTGCATATATTTTCTAGTATATATAACGGATGCTGAAATTTGTTTGATAGAAAATAATTTCAAATTTGACATAGATAAAATATGTATTTTGATAAATTCATTTCAACACAAAAAGGAGTGTTTATAGTATTGTTGGGGGAAGGGCCCGGGGTTCAGAGATCGCCCTTCACGGGCCAAACACAATTAATTCTCTTTAAACAAGCCACTGAATTTTGCACAATTATTCTTTCAAACCGAGTGTCATTCACACACACACACACACACACACACACAACACACACACACAAAAAAAAAAAAAAAAAAACAAGAAAATTTCTTGGGAATTCTGATTGAAAATTGCTGTAAAAACATCAGTCATTTATTAAATTCAAACCAACATTTTTTAAATATGATAATTAATGGATTTTTGATAGAATTCGAGTTTGTTTTTTTTTTCTCAACAAAACTGGTTTCGCGAACAAATTATTAGGTTACCCTGTTTTCCACATGTAAAATAATTTTTCAAGCATAGACATTTTCCACTTGTATAGATTTTAATAAAAATCATGACAGTCGGTTTTTTCAAATTATTGATGCAAAATAAATTCGACAATAGAAATAAATTTTATATATGTATAGAGTTGTTGTATTTTTTTGTTTTGTTATTTGTAGATATTGAAAATACGTATTCATACCTAAGTAATTGATTCCTTTCGACCCGTTTTACGAAAAAGCGACAAGGAAAATAAAAATGAATAAAACTACTTATATTTATTACTGTTGGCATTCGAAAGAGAACATCACAATAGAAAACCTATTAGTCTTTAATTGAATTTTTTTATCTTTGAAGAAATTGTGGTACTAATGCATAATAGTGCGCAAGAGATAATATCATTAGATTACATATAAAAATCGTTACATTTCACGGAAATACCTGAAACATTTGAAACACTAAAAAAATGGGAGAAATTTAAAAAGAGAAGTCCAACGGATTTTTTTCTTCAACATATATATATATATATATATATATATATATATATATGTATATATATATATATATATATTTAAACAAAAACATTTAACATTTTTTGTATTAGTTTTAATTTTTATGGGATAACTAGAAAAATGAGTTTTAAAAGATTTGTTTAAAAATAGAGTTTAAAAAACAAAATTTTCAATATCCATAAAAAATAAACCAAAATCTCTTCGGCATAAAAATAACCTCAAAAAGGTTGACATGCCGAAAACCCAACAACCCAACCAACCAACCAACCAACCAACCGTCTGACCGATCGACCGTGCGACGCGCCTAAGTAAGGGCAAAAGTAAAGGGTTGCATGTAATGGACTGCTCAGCCATCAGGATTCCGTTCTTAAGCGTTATGGTTAGCAATTCACGACTAACATGTGGACAAATTGGAGATGGCATCTGACCCCTCTGCACAGCCTCAACCGACAGGGCGGTCTTACCCCTTTGTAAGGCTTCAATTGGCATATTCTACAGCTCCAACCGTATGGGATAAAGTGATATAGGAAACAGGATTGGTGTGAAACCAAAGAAAGAAATCTGAATGTGTATTAATACGTACTACCACAACTGAAAGGGTGGGCAATTAGTCTAGGAGAACGGAAAAGTCTGAATTTAAACCTGTTGTATTCTGCCTTAAAAAAAGGACACTGTGTCCCATCCTGCTTGTGACGGAGGAATTAAATAAATAGATATAAAGTAAGGTCACCAAAAATATCGAAAAGGAATACATCTGAATATATGTATTCTGTTTATGTATTTATTCTGTAAGCGAAGTCTGCGAAGGGGACTATTGCCGGTACATACCAAACAGCGAGGCAGCCTATCACTTTTCGCTAACGCTAGACCAGGGAGGCTGTTTTTTTTGTTTCTTTGTTTTTTGTTTCTTTATTTGTTTTTGTTTCTGCTGAGTTGGAGCGCCATGTCTACCTTCAACTCCTAGATGCTTTAAAACAGTTTACCCAAGCTGCGCTTCTCATGCACTAAGTAAGCGGAGAGCAGTATCGAACCCGGAACCTTGTGATTTCTAGGCAAATGTTTTACCGACAAAGCTAAACTCTAACATATACTATGATAGGAACAAATTGCCAAAAAATGGCCACAATCCGACTGATTTAGAATTTATAACATTTGAATTTTTCGTCCAATTGGAATATTTTTGCGTGGAATGCTAAAATCTTATTCCGAACAAAAGGATTATTGAATCTAAATTTCTAAAAGTATAAAAATCCTAAGATTCCTTCAAACAAAATGGCAACAACACTGGAATAACAACATCCACAATAAACTCTTCCTAATCAAACCCACTTTGGGAGGCTGGAGACCAACTTTAAGAAAGTCTAGAAAGGAACAAGTCATTGTGTCCCGATTACGCATTGGTCATACAAGACTAACGCACTCCTATATACTCAAACAAGAACAACAACCACAATGTGAACATGTCAAACACCTTTGACAGTTAAACACTTATTCATGAAATACAGGGTTTTTGCTCACATCAAAAACCGTTATTTTAAAACAAACAATATGAAAGATCTGTTTGAAAATGTCAACATGGAGGATATTCTCTCTTTTTTGAGAGAAATAAAATTATACCATAGAATATAGACATGAAACAAATCAATACCATATAACATAATCCCCAATAATGCTAACACATTGTTAAAATCAATTACTAAAAAGTATAAATATAAATACACGATATGTATAACTTCCTAAGCGTTAGGCATGGCATAACCCCAGACGGGTTGATATGCCGTAAAAATCAATAAACAAACAAATAAAAAATCCCAAACGATCTTTGAATTTTTTCATCAATATTTTCAAGCCAATAAAAACACAGATAACAAATGTGTCGGTATTTTTTTATCCAATTAGAATGCTAATTTCCGAATTATTTTCCATCAATTTTAGATCCTGTTTGATTTGGGTAACCGAAAATTTCAAACAATTTGCTTTTTCTTTCGAGATTGAAAAAATGAAAAAAAAAGATTTACTCAATTTCATTTTTAGAAATAGCGTTGGGAAAGGAGCGTGTACTTGAAGAAAATATTCTTGCTGGCGTCTCTCTGAAATTTCAACCGACTGATATCATCTGCTGGCTCGGCATTGTAAAACTTTTTTTTCTTTTGTACTAGAGTAGAATATTTTTTTAACTAAATCCCTAATCTAAGCATATTAAAGGGACCGAATAAAAATAAAATCAGATTTTCTTCTTTCTTTCTTTTTCACTTTATCTCGTAGATCAGATAACCCAATATGTGCTACTCATGCGCTGAGTTGGCAGGAACCAGTATCGAACCAGGAACATTGCACTTCCAAAGTGGGTGCTCAATCGACTGAGCTAAACCATTCCCTTAAATCGTTGGTAGTTATGATGGCACTAAAATGATTGATTGCTTGATTTTAACGGCATAACAACCGGTCTAGGGTTATTTTGTGCCTAAGGTTTAAACATTGAAGGAAGTTTACCCCTCTGCAGGGAATACACTAAGCGTATTTCAAACTCCGCCAACAGAGTTACATGATTATTTGGCGTAGTGGCTAAAGTGCTAGACTGTGAAATCATCGTAAGCGAGTCCGAACTCTAGTCACGCTATTACGTTCACTTTTGGGCTAATACCCTTGGGAAAGGTATGAAACCCCCATCCCCCGGCTATTGGTTAAATGATACCACTACAGTTCTTTTGCAAAGATGGCTTTGTCATTAAATGACCAACAAAGGTAGATATGCCATTAACTCTTTGGCTACCAAATTTCCGCCTTGTCTGTAGCAAATTTTCTTGGTATTTCTACCTGTATGATAGGATATTTTAAAGTTCACTATCTATTCAATCTAATGATGAAGTTACAGTTCTGGATTTCTGGGAAATGTAGAATACCCATTCATCGCCATTACTCCCAGGTTCACCCTGACCCGGAGTGGTAGTACTTGTTAGGGTCTCATGTATGGGTTAGATAGAAAAAAAAGAGTTTTAAAAATGTGTTCGAAAAAATGAGTCTATAAAAAGAATTTTCTCTACCCATCAAGAATGAATAAAACAAAGTGTATTCGGCATAAAATAACCCATAGGGTTGACATGCCATGAAATCCAACCAACTAACCAACTATCTATTCTCCTAAGAACTCATTCTATTTAAATAAAGTCTTATTATTTTTGTGAGTAAAAAAGTAAAGTCGTCGGCGTGGCATAAAGTCGGTATCAGCCAATCAGCGAGGCAGTCTATTAATTATGTACAATAAGTGTAGCGTAGATTTGAAAATAACGGTCAGTGGAGAAACACGGGAGGGATGATTGGTGTTATGTAATCGCCGCCCAGCACCTATATTTGTGGCCTTGTGCCAGACTTAGAAAAATGTACTACCGATTATCTTAGATTACTGGGTGGTCTTTGTGGAATCACCGAAAAAGTAGTTAGGATAGATAACATCTTTTTAACGAGAGAAAGCAGACGATAAGTCTAGGATTAAGAAAAACACAGTCTTTTGGACTCCAAGAAATCTTTGATCTTTTAGGTTGGTGAACTCTGGTTGACCAGTGAGATTGGAACGAATCGAATATTCGATTTAGTCCAGAAAGAAGTCGAAAATTCTAGAGAAAGAATCTTCTGGAATATTATTTAGAAATGCTATTTAAGACCCGCGAATAGAATCACGGCAGTCAGTTGGAGTTGGAGTCAGTTGGAGTTAGGGTCTGCGATCAGAGCAGTGAGGGTCCGAGAGTCAGAGGCAGTTAGAGCCAGGAGGCGTGCGTGACAGTTGGGAGTTAAGCTGTTGTCGCTGAAGACGATAAGGAAAGGCTAAGAAAAGCTTGTTCACCGAGAAGTTTACTAAGGACTAAAAACTCGAAGTTGAATCCAGTTAAAATACACCTCTTGTTAAGACAGAGATTATTAGGGACCCTCTCTCTCTCAAAAGTTATAGGAAGTTTGGAATATAATAAACTTCTGAGAAGTAAACCCGGTGTTATTAGTCTGCTCTATTTACAACGAAAGAAATGTTTTTATGAATGGACTCAAGACGCAAACAAGATAGTAAAGTAACTATCGTAAAGGGGACGACCCGTGGATAAAGTCAATTGGCCGTAACGAAGAAGCACGCGGCCGTGAAACGTGATACCTTTCCCTTGACCAAAAGAAGTGGGAGAAGGATTTTGGGGCCACAGACGATGACTGCTAGATCTGGGGTGTGTATGTAAACAAACTCCGTACGTACGAAAAGATACGAATTGTAGTGCGAGAAAGAAAAGGCACTAACGTTAAATATTCCTAACTGGTGCAGTAACGTCACATATTCCTAATTGGAAGCCACAACGTTACATTGGTAACCTTTGACTTGTGTTTCACCTCTCTTCGTGGGAAGTTAGCTGGATAAAATCAATTTTGGGGTGAGCGCTGAGAGGAACGGATCGTAATTGTTAGTCCCGTTCAATTAGCCAAATTCTTACTCGCATGTGGTTGATCTAGGGTCTAAAAACACAAAATGTGAGCTCCAATCAAAGCAAAGTCTTTTCGCAGTTACTACAAACAAACAAACAACACAAGTACAGAAGATCCAGCCAAGATTAAGAAACATCTATAAGATCTAACCGCCCTGTCGTCTGGGGTGTTAGAATGCACCGACTGCACATCTACAGAGGGGTAAGACTCCCCCAATGGGGCCACCTTTTTGCCGTGGGTGGCGACCCGTGATGCTTAAGGATAGAACCCAGGTGGATGAGCAGTTCATCTTGCAATACTCCACTTTGGCCCTATCTTGGGCTAGACGGGCGGTCGGAGACGCCCCCTCCGATCAATCGGCTGGTCATGTCAAGACCTAGCACCTATATGATTTTTCCCCACCCTATTGCCCTTATGGCAAGCCCCAACCCTTTTTATCATATGAGTGCTAGAAGGCGGTGGCTGAGGGTCTACATGTCCTGGGAATGACGTTAAACTCTACCTGATGGTGAGGTTCCAGTTTTGGAGGTTTGGGGAATGTGGAGCACCCCTTCATCACCATTGCTCCCTGGACCACTCTGACCCAGAGTGGTAGTACCTGTTAGGGTCCCATCTATGGGTAAAATAGAAAAATGTGTTTATAAAATATTTGAATATCCAATACAAATGAATTTATTTCAAAACTTTCTTGGTCTTAAATGGCCCACTGAGGTTGATATGCCGTAAAACAAAACAGACCAAACCAAACTATATGATCCAAAGATAGATCCAGACCAAGCTAAGATAGAAGATATCAAGATATAAGAAACAGAAGCTAAGAATCTAAGCAAATAAGGTAAAGATACCTGTATGCAGCCAGGGGTATACAGGTGTACTATGTATCAAGAAGGTAGAAGATGAGATAAGAGCCATAACAGAGCTACCCAGAACTATCGAAGAAATACATGATAAGTAGACGCGTTAATTTTAAGATGGTGTCAAGCAGCGGGAGAGGCGCTGTGAGTTAAACAAACAAACCAAACCAAGCCAAATCTATTTGGAAAAAATGCTATCTATATATTAATACGCTTGTTCCTTAATCTTCCGACCGATATCATCTTGCAAAACCATCTGGATAAAAATGAGACCGTTCAAATTGTCCAAGAGAGAATGCTAAAATGTGAAACCTGTTTATCTGGTATCGCTTATACACAAAATTCTTTATTTTCTATGAGTGTTCTCACCTCAGCTAGATAATCGACCATTCCTTTTTTTTATAAAGAAATAAAGGGTAGAAAAAGGATATGCTACAGAGAAATATACAATAAGAAAAGGAAGAAAGAAAGAAAGAAAGAAAGGGAGAAGCGGAAAGATAGAGAGGGGATGAGCGCACGGAAGCGATAATACTAATCTGTTTCAATCGAACATAATGAAAAGATGAAAAGAACGAAAGAAAGAAAAAAGAGAGAAAGAGTAGAAGCGTGTGACAATTTCTTATGAGTGTCGTTACCGCAGCTAAATAATGAACCATTCCGTTTTTACAATAAAAAAGAAACGGAGGAAATAAGACATTTCGTTTCAATCGAACATACTGAAAAGATGAAAAGAAAGAAAAAAAGTGTGAGAGAGAGTTAAATCAAGGTTATTATACTTTTTACATATTGAACAATTTCATAATAGCTCTTAAGTAAACATATCAAACGTTGTAATAATTAAATTATCATAGTTTGGTATATCCACCGGTCCTGCTCGTATTACCATTGTAGATTCAAAATGATAATACTTGAATATAGGACTCCGACAAAGGTTGATAGACAAAACATTTAGTATGGTACATCACATGGATAAACAGGGTACATAATACATAGAGGTGTAAATAAGCATACGTACAAAAGTAGAGATAATGACACACTCATGAATGGAAAAACATAAAAGCAACAGACATGAGACTAGGAATAGTCCATGCTGTATGAATCACTTACAGTAATGTAAGGGGGGCAAAGCCCCAGCAAGAAGGGGGTAGACCAGAGTCTAACCCATAGTGGTGTCTCGTAGGTCGAGCAACAGGAAAAAGAGAAAGAGACGTTCAAACCAGCCGCTTAAATATCAAAGGCCCCTAGTGGGAACCAGCGAACTAAACGGGCAGACAACTCGCCAGGCAAATACGAAACTAACGCCACACCATCAATACTCAAAGGAGTAAGTTGACAAATTACCTTCTGTATTTTGCCCCTTTCAACAAAAAAGATTTGTTTTAATATCTTTCAGCGCATTGGAAATCTGCGAAAATCGAATTGTCAGTAATCAGGAATTAATACAAGCGTCACTGACAGAATCAGACCAAAAAAACTTTCTTTTTTTTTCGTTTTTATCAGCGCTGAATATTTGAAGATAAATTGTTGTCTTTAATTTAAATCTCAAAAAGGAAATCTAAAAAAAAAAAAAAAAAAAAGAAAAAGAAAGAAAAAAAACTTTGCAATAAAATGGAGTGAATTTTCAAAAGTCATTACGCGCATTGAAGTTCATTCATAAAAAAATCAATGATTACTTTTCATTTTAGGAATTCCCAGTAATGTATTTTTTCTCGCTTCACCACTAAATAATAATTTGAAATTCTTACTAATTTCACACTTTTCAGAATTTACATTCCTCTTCTGGTTCATCACTTCAACCACTACCCCCATCGCCTCTCTTATCACCCTCCCGCCAACAAATCAAAGTTAATGTATTTCCTGTCACCAGTTTTAAAGATGGCCGTATTCAAATTTGAGCTTTATGCATATTTTGCTAGTGTTTTCTATTATCGTCTATAATTTTTTTTTTTTTTTTTGAGAAGTAAATGAATGTCAGTGCTTTCGTGAGCAAGCATTTCCCTTGATAATAGTTCTAATATTTCAATGGTATATCATTTTACATCAATTTCGTCTGCATTTAGTCAAAGATATTTTCAGTTGTAGATATCAAGCGGCCATCTTTCTTTTTTTATTGGATTTCATTTTTATTTTATTTTTATTTTCACAGATCTTTTTTCTTCTTTTTTTAGTCAACCAACCAATAACTTTAGGTATAATTACAGAAGCTGTATTAAAAAAGAAACGTAGCCCTGTCGGCTGGGGCTTTAGAATACACCGACTGCACCTCTGCAGATGTGTAAGACTCCCCCAATGGGGCCGCCTATAGGCCGTGGGTGGTGACCCGTGATGCTTAATGATGGAACCTTGGCGACTGAGCAGTCCATGACATGCAACTCTCCACTTTGGTCCTTACTTAGGCTAGACAGACGTTCGGAAAGGCCCCCCTCCGATCAATCGGCTGGTCATATCAAGCCTCAGCACTTATATGATTGTCCCGACCCTATTAACCTCATGGCAATTCCCAACCCTTTTTATATGATTGCTAGAAAGCGGTGACTGAGGGTCTTCATGTCCTGGGTATGACGTTAAACTTTAACTGATGGTGAGGTTCCAGTTCTGGAGATTTGGGGAATATGGAGCACCCCTTC
The DNA here is from genome assembly GCA_023376005.1 of Doryteuthis pealeii. Taxonomy (NCBI): domain Eukaryota; kingdom Metazoa; phylum Mollusca; class Cephalopoda; order Myopsida; family Loliginidae; genus Doryteuthis; species Doryteuthis pealeii. The sequence continues at coordinate 101,556,380 of CM042146.1, forward strand.
ATCACTATTACTCCTAGGTCCACTCTGACCCGGAATGGTAATACCTGTTAGGGTCCTATCAATTTGTTAAATAGAATATTTGTTAACAAAAATAATGAGTTTAAAAAAATTTCTTCCAAACTATCGTTACGAATCTTTCAGAACTTTGCCGGCATTAAATGACCCACCGTGGTTGATATGCCGTAAAACAAAACAAACAAACAAACAAACAAAAAGTATCTAGACTGGAGCTATGTATACTAATATTCTATTGAACGGTGGTTGGTATACTATTGTTTCCTCAAACGGTATAGATATAGATAGTACAAATTCCGATGAAATTAATAACAAGTAAACTTTATTGTCTTAACAAACCCAATACAAGTAATGCAAAAATATGCTGGTTGGTTGAATTTGACGACATGTCAACCCTTGCCTTATTTTATGCTGTTTTATGAATATGTTATACTATTTTTCTATCAAAAATGTTAGTTACATTAATTTAGAACAGGAATGTATAGCCAGACATATTATTTAGTGTTTACTTTAGTCATTATTGTAACAATAATCACCAAAGTAAACACTAGATAATATGGCTGGTTATATTACATTCCTGTTCTAAATTAATGTAACTAACATTTTTGATAGTCACCAAATTCCTTTTAAACATTTCTAATAAGGAATATTACAATAATATTTTAACATTCCTTATTGGAATTGTTTAAAAGGAATTTTGTGACTTCGGACCTCATGTATGTACATTAGTCAGCAGGAGACAGTTTGAGAAATATGGGTTTTTCTTCCTCTTAATCGGGACCGGAATTAAGGGACCCGAAGGGTGGGAGGCGAAGACCCTAGAAATCATCAGAACAGTTCAGCACGCGGTCAAGCCGGACGGGTCTAGAACAGCACTGCTATTAGGACAAGTCTGATCATAACCATAGCAGCAGCAGTGGACGAGAACCAGGGCTGACTCCTAGAGCCAATGTTGTATACCCTTTATTTACCCCTATTATTCTTTTGCTCATCTTTGGTATCTTATGTTCTTCTTGCTGGTTGGTCGTCCTTGACTCATTTCTTCTTCTAGGTCAGTCTTGTTTCCAAAACATTCATCAACCACAAAACCATATTATTTATTTAAACCTTTATTTACTTAACTAACATCTTCATCTAACTAACACAACGCGCGTGTGCAGTGAGCTCCAGCTAAGGCCTTATCTGCCTGAAGTCCAAGCTGAAACTGAGAGCCAACCAGGTCCCACGTGATTTCACGTATTTCGCGGGCTTTCTGTAATATTCCATGGAAAGTCCTGCCCGTGATATGAAAAGGGGCTATACCTTCAGAAATACAGGGGGTTGACATTAATCTATGCATAGATTATGTAACACCAACACGAAACAGATAATAACGAGCCCACTACAAATATATCACACCCTTGAAAACTCAAGGATAAGTACATGACGTGTTACTTAATATATTGTCTGTGACTCTTCAAAGAACGCTAAAGCTATAAAGTTTAGCAAACTACACACACTTGCACCGAACCGTAATAAAATTTACCCCTTTTTATACACATTATATTTGTCTTGTCTTCCTTCCTTTCTCGTGACAGATTTATTTCTGTTAATAGACAGTGAAGACACCGGCGAACGACTAAAAACAAAGGAACGAAATTAAGTTAATCGTTGTTGTTAGGCTATACATCAAATGAAGACTATTAAAACCTAAATAATTCATAATTCTCGTTAAAGATATTACATTGACGACGAAGAGAAGGAGAAAACAGCTACATAGTGAAATAACGGAATTTTCTTTTCACTATAAGTACTTTCTGAAGTAATATTTTCCTGGTTACACGCGCATGCCGGGGGACCGCGTATTTTGTTATGTGTCGGAACAAACATCTCGTCATATTAGATTATTAGCTAGAAAAGAATAGCATCACCTACCCCCAAGTTAGAATATGCTTTATTCATTCTTCAGGGGTATTCAATTTTTAAACATTTTAAATACTCGTTTATTAATCTACTTAACTGATGGGACCCTAATAGGTACGGGCACTCCGGGTCTGGGTAGAAATGGGAGTAATTGCAATAAATGGGTATTCTACATTCCCCAGAGTTCCAAAATTGGAACATCACCAATAGATGTAGTGTTAATAGTCATATTCGGAGTGGTAGTACCTGTTAGGGTCTCATCCATGGGTTAAATAAAAAAATGAGTTTAAAAAAAATTGTTTAAAAATTGATTTTAAAAAGAAATTGAGTACCCATTAAGAATGAATCAAACAAAAACATCTTCGGCATAAAATGATTTAACAAGGGTTGACATACCGTAAAACCAACCAACATCCTTTGGTCCTTTAACATTTTTTATCTTTTCAATTTAATTTACATTCTCCAACACCCCCTTGTCCTTTCATCTTTCTCCATCTCGTTTAGTTTCTCTGTTACTACTTCGTATTTCCCCTTATGTCGCTTTTTCTTGTTCTTCTCACTTTTTCTTTGTTTTTCTTTTTTTTTTTCATTTCGTCTGTTTCCTATAATTTTTTGTCTCTCACTCTGTACTTCATCTACACCCACCCACACACACGCACACGCACACATCACACACATACACACAATCACACACACACACTCAAACACACACTCAAACAAGCACACAAACACGTACACAAACACGAACACACTGGTACATACACATAGACACTCACACAAACACAAACACACACATACAAACGCGCACACATGCACACACACACAACGCACAAATAAATTCTCTCTCACACACACACACACACACACACAAACATACACAACACACACACACACACACACAACGGCAAACACACACAAAAAACACACACATACACACACATACTTAAAAACACAAAACACACACACACACACACACAACAACACACAACAAACACAAATATTGCATATCTCATTCATTTTTTTTTTTTTTTAATCTCCTCTTCGCTCCTTTCCTTTCTCTGTACCCCCTCTCCCTGTCTGTCTGTCTCTCTCTGTCTCTCTCTCTCTCTCTCTCTCTCTCTCTCTCTCTCTCTTTCTCTCTCTCTCTCTCTCTCTCTTTCTTTCTCTCTCTCTCTCTCTGTCTTCTTTCCTTCCCATCATTCATTCCTTCCGATGCCGTTCGTCTGAATTGACCCGGCGGAAATCCCATTCAACCTCTTCTTTTCCATCCAATTGTGAAATATTGATTCAACGTTCACGATCTGCAATGGCGGTACCACACAAGGAATATTTTAAAAAGGCCGGCAGCTGACAATGTACATCGACAACCCACACAAAACCCACTTTGAATAATAACCCGTTCTAATAATAATAATAATAATAATAATAATTCTCTGGGACTTTGAAATAAAAACGGATCACCTTATCCCAGCAAGAAGACCAGACCTAGTGTTGATAAACAAAAACGAAATAACTTGTCAACTGGTGGATTTTGCAGTGCCAGCAGATCACAGGGTGAAGCTAAAGGAAAATGGACAATATCTGGATCTTGCCAGAGAACTGAAAAAGTTATGGAACATGAAAGTGAAAGTGATGCCAATTATAGTTGGTGCACTTGGAACAGTCCCAAAAGGATTGGAAAAGGGTTTGGAAAGTTTTGAAATCAGAGGAAGGATTGAAACTATTCAGAACACTGCACTGTTGCAATCTGCCAGAATACTCAGAAGAGTCCTGGAGACCTGAGGAGACTTGCTGTCACGCAGACTCCAGTGAAATACCATCAGTTAACACTGGTGTGAAAACTCAAAAGGAGTAAATAATAATAATTTGCAGTTCCAGCAGATCACAGTGTGAAGGTGAAAGAAAACGAAAAGATTGACAAATACCAGGACCTTGCTAGAGAATTGAAAAAACTGTGGAATATGAGGGTAAAAGTGATACAGTTGTTTAAAACTCCTCTTTTATCTTTTTAACCCTTGGGTGAGATCCAAACATGTTCTGTCAATTCGGGTTGGGTGGATCAGGATGAAACGATAATGAAGGGGTACTCCACACTCCTCCAGAGCTCTGGAATACGAACCTGATCACTAGATGCAGTTTAACCTCAGGACATAAAGACGCTCAGACTCTGCCTTCTAGCACATATATTATAAAAGGTTTGGACGCCATAAGGGCAATACAATTGAGACAGTCATATTTTATTTGCATGTAAAACCATAACAAATAATTATATATATATAAGTTATCCACAGACATCGTTTTTCGACGTTTCACGTCTCATCAGTGAGGCTAGACACAGCAAATACCTCTGACCAGGAGCGAAACCCGTTGTTACGTAATCGCCGCCCAGCACCTATATTTGTGGCCTTGTGCCAGACTTAGAAAAAAAACCTTTAGAAAAATGTACTACCGATTACTGGGTGGTCTTTGTAGAATCACCGAAAAAGTAGTTAGGAAAGATAACATCTTTTAACGAGAGAAAGGAGACGATAAGTCTATGTTTTACAAAAAAATAGGATTAGAGACGACCAATGAGTTTTTGATCTTAGGCTCGTGAACTCTGTGTGACCGAAAAGCGTTGGAACGAATCGAACATTCGATTCGGTCCAGAAGGAGCTCGAAAATTCTAGAGAAAGAAACTTCTGGAAGATTATTCAGACACACTATATTAACGAGTCAGTGAGGGGTCAGAGTCAGTTAGAGTCTGCGACCGGAGAGGGCAGAGCAGTCAGAGAAGTCGGCTGGAGCGTACGGAGTTTGGCAACCTGGTGTCGCTGAAAAGACGATAAGGAAAGGCCTGTTACTGCTAGGAAAAGCTTGTTCACCGAGAAGTTTACTAAGGACTAAAAACTCGAAGGTGAATCCAGTTAGAATACAATTAACTAATTATTAAGCGCAGATATTATTAGAGACTCTCTCTCTCTCTCTCTCTCTCTCTCTCTCTCTCTCTCTCTCTCTCTCTCTCTCTCTCTCTCTCTCTCAAAAGTTATAGGAAGTTTGGAATATAATAAACTTCTGAGAAGTAAACCCGGTGTTATTAATTTTCTCTATTTACGACGAAAGAAACCGTTTTATGAATGGACTCACGACGCAAACAAGATAGTAAAGTAACTATCGTAAAGGGGACGACCCGTGGATAAAGTCAATTGGCCGTAACGAAGAAGCACGCGGCCGTGAAACGTGATACCTTTCGCTTGACCATAAACGAAAGGAGTGTGGAAGAATGTTGGGGCCACAGACGTTTACTGCTATGTGTCAGTTGTAAACAAACAACCGTACGGATATACAAGATACGATTTGATACTGTGAACGAAACGAAAGCCCGTACGTACATATCGCTAATGTAGTGCCGAGAAAGAAAAGGCACTACGTTAAATATTACGAACTGGTGCGCTACGTTACACCGACTGACTTTTCGTCAGCCCGATTATATATATATATATATATATATATATATATATATATATATTATATATATATATATATATGAATTTATGCGGGCAGTCGTCGGGGCAGTCTAATGTCGGTATGAGCCAATCAGCGAGGGAGTCTATCCCCTTTTCAATAGCGCTAGACCAAGGAGATTGTTTTTGCATCTGAGGTGGAGCGGCACACCTACCATCACCTCCTTACTTTACCGCACAGACACCTGTGCTACTCATAACGCTGAGTTGGCGAGGACCGGAATCGAACTAGGAACCTTGTAGTTTCTAGCGGAACGCTCTACCGACTGAGGTAACCCGGCCCATAAATCGGGCTGACGAAAAGACAGTTATTTGTTTATTTGCTGACGATAAACCATGTATTAAGCCTTAATACATGGTTTATCGTCTCATCACCACACACTTTACATTTACTGTTTTGTTGTGAATTATTATTTTATTATATTATTATATAGTAGTAGTAGTAGTAGTAGTAGTAGTAAACTTAGGTCGCCATAATGTCTCCGCTAATTCCTGGAGATCTAAGCACTTCCTCTCATTGGTCTTCCTCGATGGACCACACATCTTTCTGGTGTGCAGATGAAATAATAAATAATGTTATTTACTCTTTTCCTCGGAGATACATTAAACAAGTACATAAATGATTATCTTTCAAAAATAATATGAAACAAATATATAAGACAGTAATTTCCATTTATTTTTGGTTATGGGCGACAATATTTACTTCGGGAAATGACGCCTAATTAAAGCTGCAAGATTTATATTGCCTTACCAGGCGGTGATTACGCTTCACCCCACATCAGACCTCATGAAATTTAATATAAACAAATAAGCTTATGTAATTTTTTAATGCAACCAAATTAGAAACATCAACTTTCACATAAGCCAAAGCGAAAAGAAAGGTGCAGCTATATGATAAGCATCTAAATCATCAGTCATGAGGTTTAGTTTGGTTTGCTTTCTTTGTTTAATGACACTAGTAAATATATGCACCCCCTGGGTGCATGTATTTAGGTTTTAATGTAATAAAATATTATAATGAATTAGAAATAAACTGTTACATAATCTATGCGGTTCCCCTGTAATTCTAGAGGGATGGCCCTTTTCATACCATGGGTGGGACTTTCCATGGAATAGTACAGAAAGCCCGCCAAATTACGTGAAGTCACGTGGGACCTGGTTTGGTCCTCAGTTTTCAGTTGGACGTCGGGCAGAGGAGATTTGCTGCCTTAACTAGAACTCACTCTGCATACACGCGCTATGTTAGTCAGATATTTAGTTACATGAAGTGTATAGTTAAGAAAATAAAAGCCTAAGAAAAATAACACGGTCTTGTGATTAATGGGTGTCTTGGTAACAGGACTGATTGGAAGAAGAAATGAGCCAAGTGCGACCGATCACCAAGACGCTAGAAGAGATGTTAGAAGAGACCTAGAAGAAGACGTAAGATGTCAAAGACAACAGAAGAAGAATAGAAGAAAGTAAGAAGTAATGAGAAGGGTATACAACAAAACTAAATAAGAATGCAGATAAAAAAGATGTCCCACAGAAGTGGGTACAATCGAAAAATTGAACAACTGTCACACCACTTCCGTCTTTCATTGCTAAATTTTCCCATTTAACTATTTAGTCATAATAGGAAGTCAGGAATAAAATTACAGTTATTTCTTCTTGTTAATGAATTTCTTTTAAGATTTATCCCCGAGATTTTTTATCATATTCATTCAGATAAAACCAAACAATCAGAAATTAATAATACTAAGCATATGTTTACTAAAATCAATTTTTAAAAATATTAATACTCAAATAAGCCTTACTGTTAACATTGTAAACCGCTATTTGTTCTATATATAAATACAATTGCATGTTATTAGTATGTAGATATGGTTAACAGTACTAATAATGTAAAACAATTTTATTAGTAACTGAGGTTTAAATAAAAATAAAACCATGGAGAATGTGACATATATAACTTAGGGAATTGTGACTTTAGTTGTAATATAGTTTCGGTTACATACAGACAAACACACTATCTCCATTATAATAAGATATCAATTTTTGTGGGTTATTTAATACCAAATCGCCCCTTGTATAAGAGCAATGCTATTAGTAGTAAAGTCACAGAGTGGCCTATTGTCGGTATCAGCCAGACAACGAGGAATCTATCCCCTTTTCGCTAGCACTAGACTAAGGAGATTTGTTTTGCGTCTAAGGTGGAGCGCCACACCTACCGTCTTTTCTACTGCTACTCATACGCTGGGTTGTTGAGGGCCGATATCGAACCAGGAACCTTGTGGTTCCCGGGCAGATGCCCTAACGACTGAGCTAAACCGGGCTTATGTGATTTTTTAATACATTTAAATTAGTAACTCTCACAAACGCCAAGGCGTAAAAAATGTGCTGCTATATGATAAGCGTGTGGAGGCATCTGGTGTAATGGTTACCGGCATAAGAAATGGACACGGCGAGACAAGTTCAACTTCTGGACGACACTGTTTGCATTTCGCATATCGCTCATACCCTTGATAAAGGTATGAAAGCCACCTAGTCTCCCTGAAGCTGTGGGCAAATAGTAGGAAGACTGGGCTCTTTAACCTTGATTACTCGACCAGTCTAGAACGAATACTCTGAATTCAAACCTGTTAAACTCCTCTTAAGAAATTAACTCTCTGTTTCATGATGCTCATGCCGAGGGTTGATATATATATATATATATATATATATATATATATATATATATATATATATATATATATATATATGGTAAGCGTCTAAGTCATCCGTCATGAGGTTTAGTTTGGTTAGCTTTCTTTATTTAATGACATATCAATTTTCGTGGGGTTAAATCGAACTTAACGAACCTAAATTCCACCATCATATGTCACCCCGCCGAAAGAAAAAAAATACCAAAAAGCAGGGAATTAATCGAATTTAATGAAATTTTCAGTGTTGATATATTAATGAATAACAGATATGAAGAACCCTTTATTCTATTTAAAAACTTTAACATTTTTTTAGTTCAGTTAACTTTGAACCACGTATCTTTGTGGCGTAACACAGATTCTCAAAGATACATAGTTTAAAGTTAACTGAACTGAAAAAAAAAATGTAAAAAAATGTTTAATAAAATAGCTGGTGCATTATATCTTTTATTTATTAATATATCAACACTGAAAATTTCATTAAATTCGATTTATTTCTTGATTTTTGGTATTTCTTTCTTACGGCGGTGTAACACACGATGGTGGAATTTAGGTCCGTTAAATTCGATTTAACCTTTCGTGGCTCATTTAATGCCAAATCTATCCTTCTAGAAGAGCAATAGTGGTACTATTTTACCCATAAATGAGTGGATGAAGTGGTTCATACATTTCTGAAGGGCATTAGTCCAAAAGTGAACGTAATAACGTAACTGGAGTTAGAATTTGCTTTTAGATCAGTTTGTAGAGCACCCGTTTAGGAACTACAAGGTTACGGGTTCGATACTGGCCCTTGCAAACTCAAGCTAGTTCTACTGAAAAGGGGATAGATTCCCTCGCTGTCACGGCTGATAACTACAATAGGCCACTCCGCTACTTTACTTTTACTCACAATGTCGCAGTCCAGCCCTTTAGCTGCTACATCACGGGGACACCCTCAGGTTCTGGCAAAGATCTCTACAATAAATCTGACGGGTTTTCATTTTTCAGTAACAAATCGACTTAATTATTTGATAACAATAGTTAGGCTTAGTCCTAATGGTGAAGCACTCTGTTGGCTGAAACATAACAATATACCGACTGCACCCCATGCAGAGGGGTAATATTCCCTCAATGGGGGCCACTTGTTGGCCGTCGGTAACGACCCGTGATGCTTTAGGACGAATTCTTGTGGCTGATCAGTTCATGGCATGCAGCATTCTATTTTGGCTCATAATCTAAACGGGCGGTCCGAGAGCCCCTCTTCAATCAATCAGCTGATCACGTCAAGCCCTAGCACTTATATGATTGTTCCAACCCCATTGCTTTTATGGCGAAACCCCAACCCTTTTTATCATATATGTGCTATAAGGCAGTGGCTGAGGGTCTTAGTGTCCTGGGTATGACGTTAAACTGCATCAAATGGTGAAGTTCCAATTCTGCAGCTCTTGGAAGTGTGGAGAACCTTCACTTACATTACTCCCAGATCCACTCTGATCCGGAATGGCAATACCATCAAGAATGAATAAAACAAAACATCATCGGCATAAAATAACCCAACACGAGTTGAAATTAAATCCAACCAACCTGACCAAAAAACAACTTAATCCCCCTATCTTTGCCTTCAAGTTGTTGAATGTGATTAAAAAGGCTGCCTTGAAAATCAGAATCTTTGCTTTAAACTGATTTTGAACCACTAGGGACACCAATGGTAGATAGGCATTTGCATATCCCATCAACCAGACGCTTGTATTCATCCAGTATGTGGACCTTTTTGAAAATTAATTTCTTCTTTTCTCTTCAAAATGAAAAAGAGAAAATAAGAAAAATAAGAATTTCATTGTTATTTTTTCATTCTTAATAGCTCCATGTTTTATTTATATAGTTTTCCTGGCTATATGGCTTTGTTATTTCTATTAAAATAATGTATAAACGATTTTCTTTATTTGTCTTTTTTCTTTTCTTTTTCTTTTTTATTTCTTAGAATGTATGTATTCTATATGTTCTATGTTTCATTCAAGTCGAATTCTGGGTTTCACAGCGGGGGGGGGGGAATAAATAAACAAACAAACAAATAAATAAATAAATAAGTAAATAAATCGATATCTCCTGTTGTTTGATTGTTTTATGATTTGCTATTTAAAGTTATTGATATGTTCCTGCGTGTTTTCTTTTCTTTTTTTTTTTTTTTCGTTTTCATTTGCGCGATACCGCCGGATTTTTTTCTTTCTGTTTCTGTTGTCGTGGCTGCTCCATTGCTTTTGATAACAACATAAGACCACCTGCCTTCTCTAATGGAAAAAGGTAAAAATACAATCAGCGACGGAAACTGACCAGTGATTGGTTGCCCGATGAAAAGATACTAATGTTTGAAAGATTATTTCCTGCCTTTGTGTGTTTTCGTTTACTCATATTCTTTTGTTTGACGTCATATATATATATATATATATATATATATATATATATAATATATATATATATATATATATATATATCATCATGTCGCGCATGTAGCACGGACATATATATATATATGTTTCCATACAAATGTATATACATATATATACATACTTGTTTCCATACAAATAGAATATATACTATATATTTATATTTATTATTTATCTATTTATTCATATTTATTTATTATATATATACATGTATTTGTATATATATATATACATGTATGTATATATATATATGGGGGGGCATGTTTTTAGCAGTTTATTATCTTTTCGTCTTAAAAGATTTCTTAACTTTGCTTTTATCTTGTGAATAAATTGTTCAAAACTTTATCCCTAAGAACTTTCTGAAAGTATCTAATACATAGATGAGACCTTTGACACCACTCCAAGTTGACCATTACGTAATGGCAATGGAGGGGTACACAACTGGAGTTTCAACACCGATTGCAGTTTAATATCATACCCAGAACATACCATTTTTTGTTGAGTGGTAATACAATATGGTGTGTCATGGTATGACATTAAGTGCGACCGGTGGTGAGGCTGCAGTTCTGAAGAATGCAGCATATCCCCTCAATTACCATTGCTTACCGGTCTACGCTAATATGATTTTATTTTACAAATAATCTAGAGAAATCTCCAAGGTGTAATGGCTAACGTATTGGACTGCAATAACATAGTAAACGAGTTCAAACTCCAGTCGCGCTATTACGTTCACTTTCATACAAATACAATTGGGAAAGGTATGAATCCCTTAATCCCTCCATGTATAGGCTAAATAGTACTACTACTATTCATCTACAAGGTGGTCTTTGGCATTAAAAAAAAGGTTGATATGCCATTAAAAAAGAGACCAAAACTTACCAAATAGTTTTTTCGGAACTTATGACCTTTAGGCACCTCTTCCGCGATCACGACTCACAAGGACACCTTTCTCATTTACACCGTCAAAATCCGGTTGTTATTTAGGGATTAGGGTTAGGGGTTAGGGTTAGGGTTAGGGTTACGGGTTAGTTTTATAATTTAAAAAAAAACTCTAAAAATCGTCTGTTAACAATTAACTGGATTTTGACGGTGTAAATGGAAAAAATGTCCCTAAGAATCGAGATCGCAAAATGGGTGCCTAAAGGCCATATGGTCCATTTTTTCTAAACCTTTCTTCCCAGGAACATCTAAAAGCCATTATTATTCGAAGTTCTGAGTTCAATACTTGGGCCCATGTTCAGTGAAAATAGAAGTTACCTTCATCATCATTATCATGTCGCGCCAGCGGCACGGATATCCATGACAATCTCTCGTCAACCGCCCCTATCCCTCATAGTCCCTGGTAGATCCTCCGTGCAGCATCCAATATCTGCACAGTACTGGTCTATGTAGGTCTTTGCTGGACGACCCGCACTAGCATGCCCATGTGCTAGTTTTCATAGGAAGACGTCACTTATGACTTCATCTTCAATTCTCCACACTTGACGGTAAGCCTCTAAAACCTGTAGAACAATTCACGTACCTTGATAGTAATATCTCTTCCACAGAAGGCGATGTTAATGCATGCATAGGGAATGCATGGTCGGCTATTAACAACTTGTCCGTTATATGGAAATCAGATATCACCGACATGTTAAAGCGACAATTCTTCCAGTGTGTGATGGTATCAGTGCTACTGTATATCTGCACCACTTGGACCTTGACGAGGTGACTGGAGAATCGGCTAGAGGAGAGCTGCACAAGAATGATGCGTGCGATCTTGAACACATCGTGGAAGCAGCTATACGGCCACCTGCCCCCTATCACCCAAACCATCCAAGTAATACGGAAATGACACGCTGGCCACTGCTGGAGAAGTGGGTAATTTTCACCTTTAGTTGTCAAAATTTCTAGCAAATAAGGCAATTAGAGTAACCTCCCTTGACTTTCACTTTGAAATAAGCCGGTAGTTATTTTGAAAGTCTCCGTGCGAAATAAACAAATCTTAGAAACTTTTTCGAAAACAATACAACTGCATGCTTTAACACAAAAATATCATAAAATGTGTTCTTAATAACAATTAAGTTCATTTCAGATAATTCTATGCTAGGAATTTAGCCAACTGACTTCCAATTTGAAACAAGACGGTAGCCATTTTGAATGTGTCCGTGCGAAATAAACAAATCTTAGAAACTTTTTCGAAAACAATACAACTGAATGCTTTAACACAAAAATATCATAAAATGTGTCCTTAATAACAATTAAGTTCATTTCAGATAATGCGCACGCACAATTTTATGCTAGGAATTATAACAACTAAAGGTGAAAATTACCGAGAAGTGACCTTACAAAGACCAAATATCTACCGTATATACTCACGTCACGTTCTGAGACCTAGATGTGGGGCCTAATAAAACTTTGTGAGTGTGAATAGTTGTCCAAGGATAAGTCAAGGCCACCAGGAAAAAGTCGGGGGGGGGTCGTTTTTTTTTCTCTGTTGCTAATCAAAGTTTTTTTTTTTAATTTCATTATTTTGCTTTTTTATGTTATATCTTTTTTTTTTTTTAGAAGAGTTATTTTAATTATTTTCATTTGTTCTGTTACATCTTTGTTCGTTTAGTATTGTTATTTTAAATTATTATTTTCATTGTTCTTCTTTCTTCTACTCATTCTTTGCTTTTCTTTCTTCTTTTCTTTTTGCTATAGATCATCTATTTTAAAAATTGCCTTCTTTTGCTTTTTTTTTATCAATTCTTCCTTTCTTTCTATACAAATATGATGTTTAGCTCAGCCGGTAGAGCAACCGCTCAGGAATCGAAAGGTTCCTAGTTCAGCGTATGAGTAGTACAGCTTCAGTAATTTGACCTAGTCGGTAAAGTGGGGGGTGGCTGACGGTGTGGTGCCCCACGTCAGAAAAAAATATCCCTGGTCAAGCGCTAGCGAAAGGGGTATATACTCCCTTGCTAATATCGATAATGGACAACTCCGCCAACTTTCCTTTCTTTTATTCATCCATTCTCTTTCTTCTTTCTTTCTTTCTTTCTTTCTTTCTTTGTCATTCATTTTTTTAAATCCATAAATCATCTATTTAAATAAAATTGCCTCCTTTCGTTTTTTATTCATTCTTTCTTCTTTCTTTCTTTCTTTCTTCTATACAAATGTATTCTGCACATTTATCCATTTTCTGTTTAACAAAAAACCAACAAAACTGGAGACTATCGAAAGATACATGAATATGTTCGGTAAGAAGGAAAAGTAAATGATATGAGCTAGACATAAACAATTGAATGAGAACAGTCTCTCCCACTAGATTGAATAAATGGCTCAGTTTAAAATTTTCTGGGTTTACCGACGACGACAGAAAACACTTCTGGGGGACAAACAAACCAAAACATTGTGAGTACAAGCAAGTATATGAGTCATCTGGGTGCAAGTATTTAAGTTTTAATGTAATGAAATATGATAAATTAGAACGACTAACGAAATTAAATAAAAACGCATATAAAAAGATTGCATTTATTTTAACAATATCTTAATTGGTTTAAAAATCATTCATAGGATTGATTATATAACGCTGGAGAATTAAACAATAATTTGATTGATCAATATCACTAAGTAGTTATTTATTAAACCCGATTTTGTTAAAACCAGTATGCTAATTAACCATGCCATATATCATATCTTATCTTATTCTTATTTTATTATTAATAATGGAGATTGTCTGTATTTCTGTCTGTAACAAAAACTACGTCATAGCTCTACGTCACAGCTTACGTCACAATATTCTTATGCTATATACATCCAAAATTCGAGTAAGCAATTTTTAAAATTGTTTTTTACTCTCGTCCTTTTTTTTATTTTTTTTTTTTACAGTAACAAGAAGTTAACTAAAAAGTTTACAAATAAATAAATACCTACGATTTTGTGGAAAATTGATGTGGAAAATATTCAAAATAATTGTTTGATTATTACATGCATGCAACATTTTATTTGAGAGGGACGGGGCTCAGTTTTCATTTCAAATTGTTTTTTTTTTTCTTTTTGTTTTTTTTACTCCTTTAATAAATATGA
>CM042146.1:101575953-101605953 GCA_023376005.1 Doryteuthis pealeii
AATTTATCATTTCATCAGTAAAAATGAGAAACTAAATTTGTACTTTTCCTCCTTATAAACATGTTAAATTATATTGGAGATTTTATTTCTCAATGATATTTTCTTAAGTATAAGTCGACACATAAGATAAGATGCATTACTGCTGAGTCGCGAGATCGAGTCTCGCTGGATACCTCACACTTACGAACTTTTTCACATCCTACCTGTGATGAACGATTCGAGTAAATAAAGAATCCATCCCATGGCGGTCAGCTTGTCTTGCAGATCCATTACTACTGAATAGCGAGTTCGATCCTCAATAGACGCATTATACTTGCGACTTTGTGTCTCATCCTACAGTAGCAAACTGGTTAGATAAAAACCTACATTTAAAATATGTTTAAAAATCTTACCTTAATCTCGTTCGAACCAATTTATTTTTCCTGTTGAGTCGCAATGTTAGGAAATGTATTAGTTTAATAATAATAAGATAATATCCATTACTGCTGATTAGCAAACTCGATTCTCGCTGGATGCACCGCACTTGCAAACTTTTATCAAATCCTACCTATAGTGAACGATTCGGATAAATAAAGAATTGCAACCCATTAGTGTAACAGTCAGCAAGAAAATAGCAAGCAAAGTAAATTCATTACTACTGCATGACGAGTTCAATTCATGCTCTATGCCTCATACCTGCAACTTTGTGTTACATCCTCCCCCATGAGGATTATGTTGGGTAAATAATGAAGTTGTCCCATTATGGTTATTTTTTGATTTTCGCTGTATGTCTCTTATGACACATCCTACACATGATAAACAGGTTTGAAAAGACCATCACACCGGGGTGTAATGGTGAGCAATATTAGTCTCGCCGATCATTTCCTACTGAATAATGAATTTGATCCTTGCTGGATTCTCCATATTTGTGATGGTGCGTCACATCCTACGCGTGGTGAACAGTTTGTGTAAAGAATAAGGGCGTCATAGTGTAATTGTTATCAAGCTCGTCTAAAACAAATAAAGGCGTCCCATCATCGTTTAATCGTTTGCAAGCTAGTCTCGTAAATGCAATAATACTGAATAGCGAGTTCAATTCTCAGTGGATGCGTTTTACTTGCGACTTTGTCACATCCTGCCCGTGGCGAACGGAGTAGGTAAATATACGTTAAATATCTAAAAAAAATTACCCTTCACCCGTAAGTAGTTTGAACCAATTTTATTTTTCCTGTTGAGTTGCAATGTTAGAAAATGTTTTAAATTTTATTTTCTTTCAAAACCAATACAAAGTTCACAATAATAAGGTAAATATTACAAATAGAAATTTTTTCGTCATTCAACATTTTTGAGGGTCGTTACATTTATAATAGTACTTCAAATAAAAGGTACCCATTGTTCTGAAAGATTTTCATGATTTAATTACCAAATAGAATTGACCTTTTCTTACAATTAGTACTGAATAAAAAAAAATTCCCGTTTGAATGTGGAATTGAATATTTAAACACCGTGTGTCTTAAGACTTTTTTCTTTACTCATGAAGAATTGTTAAGTCCCGCAAATCACTTAATGTTTATTAAATTAGATCATTTCATCAGTAAAAAGAAACTAAATTTGTAATTTTTCACATAAAAATTAAATTACATTTGAGTCTTTATTTCTCAGTGATATTTTCTGAAGTATAAGTCGTCTTATAAGATGCATTACGGCTGAGTAACGTTTCCGATCCAAGCTAGATATCCGAAACTTGTAACCTAGTCTCACACCCTACCATGGTGAACGTGTCGAGTCAATACTTGGTTCTATAATTTTGTCATTTGAAAATTTATCTCCAGGTCCAATTAGATATTGCTAAACATGAATATATTCGGTGCTAGAAAATAAGTCTTCATAAAGACAGAAAGTATTTTCAACCCGTTCGCCACGGCTAAGACGTATATTGTTGAATACCTGTTCAGTGGGATTAATGGCGGAGTATGTCTCTAGTAAAGGGGGGGGGTCAGCGATAATACCAAGAATTACCTTTAGTAACTGAAGCGTTCCAAAAATCGTTTGATTTTTAATTTGACTACCCATTAAACCAAATGTGACATGGTCGTTTAACGTTCAGGAGCCGCAAGTCGGGTCTAGAACTTGCGTAGAATTCCATTGGCATTCCCATTTCGGGCTGGCCTAAGGCAGCGGGCAACAAACCCAGTCCTGTCCTTTCTTAGGCCAGGGTACTGGTGCTGCCGAAGGAGATAGCCCACTGGAATCAAGATAAAAATTTTCGGCTTCTAGATCCATGCATAGATGCTACATTTTGGCATTCGCCCATTAAAAACTATATTCACCTGGACTCGTTCAATAATAGGGTGAGTGGGTTAAACTACACCGAGTCTTTCTGTACTTACTTATAAAGAATTATGAAGAGTTCCACAAATCATTAGATTTTTGTTTAATTAATTAATTATCTCGCTTAATTAGCAAAAATTAATAATTAAATTGTGTGTGTTTCTTAGACAGTTATTAAAGTATATGCAAGACTTCAAATCTGAATGATTTATATTATCGGAGTTTTAGGTCGATACGCACATACCGTGGGATTCCTTTAGACTCCTTTATATATATATATATATATATATATATATATATATATATATATATATATATTAGATAGACTAGCAAATATATGCACCCTCCGGGTGCAAGTATTTAAGTTTTAATGTAATAAAATATTGTATTAAATTAGAAAGGCTAATGAAACTAAATAAGAATACAGATAAACAGATTTGAAACAGAGGGAGTATAATAAAAGATTTGAAACTGAGGGAGTATAATAAAAAAAGGGACAACTGAAACTTACTCTTCCATCACTCTCGTCTTTCATTGTTATTTTTTCTAATTTAAGTATTTAGTTAAAAGAGGAAGTAAAGAATAAAATGACATTTATTTTTTCTTGTTAATGGATTTCATTTAAGATTCATTGAAGAGATTTTTGCTTATATTCATTAAAATAAAACGAAACAGTTAGAAATCAATAATACTAAGCACATATTTATTAAAATCACATTTTTAATATCAATATGCAAATTAGCCTTTCCGTTCACATTGTAAACCGCTATTTTGTTGTATATATAAATATAATTGCATGTTGTCAGTATGTAGACATAGTTAACAGTATTAATAATGTAAGACAATTTTATTAATAATTGAGATTTAAATAAAAATAAAATCATGGAGAATGTGATGTCAATAACTAAGAGTGACTTGAGTAGTAATATAGTTTCGGTTACAGACAGAAAAACACACAATCTCCATTATAATAAGATATATATATATATATATATATATATTAGATAGATAAGAAGTGTGGGAGTGGAGTGAAAGAGTATATCTACTTTTATTAAAATTATTGTATTAGGAACGTTGCCTCTATGCGTGACTCATACATTTATTTATCATAATAGAATTGAAGGGCTTTCTTTTTTTTCCCCTGGAAACCCTTCATTTGCAAAGCAATAACATATGTTGAGGCAATTCTAAAACATTTTCACAAACTCTCGTTAAAATAAAGAAAAATAAAAGACAATATTGATTCAATATACGTGTGGACTTTTTGAAATCAAATTTCCCTGTTCGTGCTAAATAATCAATACGCTTTACATTTTTTATGAAAAGAAAGAAAGAAAGAAAGAAAGTGATTAATAGAAGAAAGAAAGAAAGAAAATAGAAAGAAAGGGGAAAGCGATGAGTGTAGCAAGAAAGAATGAAAGAAGGAATTCTGCAATGAGAAGAAAGAAAGAAGAAAGAGAAAGTGATTAATAGAAGAAAGAAAGAAAGAAAGAGAAAGAAAGGGGAAAGCGATCAGTGTAGCAAGAAAGAATGAAAGAAGGAAATTCTGCAATGAGAGAAAGAAAGAAAGAAAGAAAGAAAGTGATTAATAGAAGAAAGAAAGAAAGAAAGAGAAAGAAAGGGGAAAGCGATCAGTGTAGCAAGAAAGAATGAAAGAAGGAAATTCTGCAATGAGAGAAAGAAAGAAAGAAAGAAAGAAAGTGATTAATAGAAGAAAGAAAGAAGAAAAGAGAAAGAAAGGGGAAAGCGATCAGTGTAGCAAGAAAGAATGAAAGAAGGAAATTCTGCAATGAGAGAAAGAAAGAAAGAAAGAAAGAAAGTGATTAATAGAAGAAAGAAAGAAAGAAAAGAGAAAGAAAGGGGAAAGCGATCAGTGTAGCAAGAAAGAATGAAAGAAGGAAATTCTGCAATGAGAGAAAGAAAGAAAGAAAGAAGAAAGAAAGTGATTAATAGAAGAAAGAAAGAAAGAAAAGAGAAAGAAAGGGGAAAGCGATCAGTGTAGCAAGAAAGAATGAAAGAAGGAAATTCTGCAATGAGAGAAAGAAAGAAAGAAAGAAAGAAAGAAAGAAAGAAAAAGAAGAAAGAAAAGAAAGAAAGAAAGGGGAGTGTAGCAAGAAAGAATGAAAGAAGGAAATTCTGCAATGAGTGAAAGAGAAAGAAAGAAAGAAAGAAAGAAAGAAAGAAGGTGATGAGTGAAAGAAGGGAAGAAAGTTTGAATAAAAGATAAAAAGAAAAAAAAGAAGAAAGTGATGTGGGAATATGGAAGAAAGATTGAATGAAAAATAAAGGAAAAAGAAACTTAGCACAGATTGTAAGAAAGAGTGTAAGATTGAATGAAGGAAAGAAAGAAGGAAAGTAAGAGAAGATTGAAATAATCAAAGAAAGGGCAGAAGAAAGAAAGAAAGAAAGAAAAGGAAAAGAATTAAAGAAAGAAAGAAAGAAAGAAAGAAAGAAAAGGAAAAGAGATAAAGAAAGAAAGAAATAAAGAAAAAAAGAAAGAAATAAAGGAAAAGAGTTAAAGAAAGAGAGAAAGAGAGAAAGAAAGAAAGAAAGAAAGAAAAGGAAAAGAGTAAAGAAAGAAAGAAGAAATAGAGAAAGAAGCAGAAAGAAAGTGAAGTGTAAAAGTAAGAAAGAAAGAAAAAGAAAGAAAGAAAGAAAAGAAAAAAGGAAAAGAGTTAAAGAAAGAAAAAGAAAAAAAGAAAAAGAGATAAAGAAAGAACGAAAGAAAGAAAACGAAAAGAGAAAGAAAGAATGAAAGAGAGAAAGAAAGAAAGAAGTGAAGTGTAAAAGGAAGAAAGGAAGAAAAAGAAAGAAAAAAGAAAGAAAGAAAAGAAAAAGAGTTAAAGAAAGAGAGAAAGAAAGAAATATAGAAAGAAAAGGAAAAGAGAAGAAAGAAGAAAGAAGGTAGATAGAAAAAGAAAGAAAGAAGAAAGAAAGTAAAGAAAAAGAAGAAAGAAAGAAAGAAAGAAAGAAAGAAAAGAGAAAGGAAAGAGAGTTAAAGAAAGAAGAGAAAGAAAGAAATATAGAAAAGAACGAGAAAAGAAGAAAGAAAGAAAGAAAGAAAGAAAGAAAGAAAGAAAGAAAGAAAGAAAGAAAAGAAAAAGAAAGAAAGAAGAAAAAGAAAAGAAGAAAGAAAGAAAGAGAGATAGAAAGAAAGAAAAGTGAAAGAAGAAAGAAAGAAAGAAAGAAAGAAAGAAATATAGACTTTTTTGCACTTGCAAGTTTTCGATATTTATTATTCCCCGGAAAATATAGATCAACATCGATAATACGTGAAAAAAATTTCTAAAAAGTCAAACAAAAAAAACAAAAAAAACAACAAAAACAAATCGAGTAAGTATTAAAATCAACTAATTTCCCGACACGTTTATTCCGCGAAAAATGATAGAGCTATTATTTGAAAGGAAATGTTTTATGACAGATTGATCACGAAGAAATATCATTGAATAGTTTTATTCAATGTATCCAATTGTTTTAAGAAAATGAATAAAAAATCATTTTGCATGAACGAAAAGCTTTATTCCTTTATCAATAACCTCATCATGGATTCTGTCACTCGGTATTTTTATTCATTAATTTTCACTTAAGTCATCAGGTTCTCATATATCTATGACAGCGTGGAACTAACCGTAATGGAAACGGTAAGGAACAACAGTAGTAAAAACAACTGCTACTTTGAACCAGGCTTCCCCAAAGCAAAAGGGCGGGAGTTCGAGCCTCAGTAATTGCCTTTCCTGATATATAATGGATAAGAAAAGCCTATCATTTTTGGAAGGATGTGTAGTATCTTATTATAATGGAGATTGTGTGTTTGTCTGTCTGTAACAGAAAGTATATAACAACTTAAGTTACAATTCCCTGAGTTATTTATGTCGCATTCTCTATGATTTTATTTTTCATTTAAGCCTCAAAGTCTAATTTGTATATAAATATAAGAAATTTGATTTTAATAAATATGTGCTTAGTATTATTGATTTGTAATTTTTTGTTTTTATCTTAATGAATATGAGAAAAAATCCCGGTGATAAATGTTAAAAGAAATCCATTAACAAGAAGAAATAACTGTAATTTTATTTTTTACTTCCGATTTTAACTAAATAGTTAAATTAGGAAAATTTAGCAATGGAAGATGGGAGTGATGGAAGAGTAAGTTTCAGTTGTTGTGTCTCTCTACTAATTCTCCCCGAGTGCGGGTTAAGACTGTGTCAGGGGAAAAATATACACGGAAATATGTATCCGTGTGACCTGACTAGATAAAAGCAAACATTGAGCACAAAGAAGCCGAAAACCCGATTAAGATGACCGTTCCGATACGAAAGAGTCCTGTCGGTTACATCTCAGAATACACCGACTGTACCTCTGTAGAGGAGAGAAACCACCTCAATAGGAAAACTTGTTACCCGTGGGTGGTGACCCGTGATGCTTAAGAACGGAGCCTTGATGGCTGAACAGACCATCACATACAAAACTCCACTTAGGTCCTTACTTAGGCTAGATGGGCTGTCGGATTGACTACCTTCGGTCAATCAGCCGGTCGCGTCAAGCCCTGGCAACTATATGAAATTTTCATTATAATTTCCTTTATTGTCAGTGCATTTCATTCGGCGGTGATGATCCTCGTTTGAATAATTCAACGAGTACTTTTATATATTTAACTGTGTTCAAAGAAATGACTATTGATAAATAGAAATAGATACTAGAAACCATATAATTATTAGTACTAGCAAATATATGCACCCTCCGGGTGCAAGTATTAATGTCAGAAAATATCATATTAAATTAGAAAGTCTAAATAAACTAAATAAGAATGCAGATAAAATGATTTGAAACAGAAAGGGGTATAATCGAAAAATAAAACAGTTGTAGCTTCCTCTTCCATCCTCCCGTCTCTCCTTGCTAAACTTTTCTAATTTAACTATTTAGTTAAATAAGAAAGTAAAGAATAAAATTACAGTTATTTCTTTTTGTTAATTGGTTTCTTTTAAGATTTATCTCCGAGATTTTTGCTCATATTCATTAAGATAAAATCAAATAATTAGAAATCAACAATACCAAGCACATATTTATTAAAATCAAATTTTAAATATCAATATGCAAATTAGCCTTCCCGTTCACACAGTAAACCACTTTTTGTTGTAAATATAAATACAATTGCATGTTATTAGTACGTAGATATGACCGGCAGTATTAATAATGAAAAACAATTTTATTAATAATTGAGGCTTAAATAAAAATGATTCATGGAGAATGTGATGTATAATAACTAAATGGATAGTGACTTGAGTAGTGATATAGTTTCGGTTACAGACAAACAAACACATAATCTCCATTATAATAAGATTAGATAGGAATGCTTGAAACCACATAACTGTGTAAGATTTAAAAGGTATTACAGTTAGTTATTGATGGTTGGTTGGCTTAGAGGCCTCCAAACGTGGGTACAAACAATATTCCGACAAGGGTGTGAAATGTAACAACGGAATTAAATGAGCACGTGGGAGAAAATACATATAACAGGAATACATATATGAGATAAGATACATAAGCAACACATATAGGAGACAGGATACAATATAGCAGTTAGAAGCATACAGAAATAGTACTGCGTCCTGTAGAAGTAATGGTGTATAAGGAAGATATGCAGAGTCCATAAGGTAATGTCACTTACTAAAAATAGGATGAGCAGACACACACACACACACATATATATATATATATATATATATATATATATATATATAAGTAAAGAAATTTACAAAAGACTTAGAGATTTAGCCTTATAGTCTATTTCAGGGAGCTTAGACAAATTGTCTAACTCTCCCGACTCATCAGATGCGAATGATGAATTCTTTATTACTTTAAAGGCATTTGAAAACAGATGTTTATTTTTTATTTATTTATTTTTTTAAATTTTATGGTCCTGTGATATGAATTCCAAATGAAATCCTTGATGTTGCAAAAAAAAATTCATGGTGTAGTTTCACTTCCGCCACAAAATCTCGGTCAGCAAAAAATGTATCGCCACCCATACGAGAAGGTGTAGACGCAAACCTCTAATCCATTTGTGTTGGTTGAAGTCCAGGAGATAAACAGGGTTCAAAACTGGCGCTTCACTCATTAAATAGCTAACCCTCCTGCTGGTACAAACTTCATAACAAGGTAGATAACTCTTCCAGACCAAACAAGGGCAGACAATCGCTACAACTATGTACAAATTATTTGTATTAGCTAGGAATACTTGATGTCATATAAAGGTGTGCAAATAACTCTTAAGAAACAACTACACAGAAAATGTAAATATAAACGTACAAGGAACACCATTACCTAACATGTAGATATAAAATAACCCTTGACAGATTGACATGCCATTGAAATCGATCAATTAAACAATTAATTCTCTCACTTTCTTTATTATCTTAATACTTTTCTTTCTATTTAAAATGAATCTGTGTTTGAATATTTGTGGTATATGAGGTGTGCTCTAATTCTTCACCTAGATTTAGAGACTAGCCAAGGTCACGTGAGTTATTATTGCAACCAATCACTAGCAATACTGTGTGGCTGATAGAATACTTAAACCCCCTACAACTGCGCTAACTGCTGACAGACATGGGATTTCCGGACCTTTACCAATACTCAGGAAGGACTTATACGATTACCAGAGTAACCAAAGATTCATTATCGAAGGACTCTTTTCCAAGAACTGAGAACTCTTTACCAGAGTAACCTGGATTCATTATCGAAGGACTCTTTTCCAAGAACTGAGAACTCTTTACCAGAGTAACCAAAGGATTCATTATCGAAGGACTCTTTACCAAGAACTGAGAACTCTTTACCAGAGTAACCAAAGGATTCATTACCGAAGGACTCTTTACCAAGAACTGAGAACTCTTTACCAGAGTAACCAAAGGATTCATTATCGAAGGACTCTTTACCAAGAACTGAGAACTCTTTACCAGAGTAACAAAAGGGAGGACTCTACCAAGAACTGAGACTCTTTACCAGAGTAACCAAGGATTCATTATCGAAGGACTCTTTACCAAGAACTGAGAACTCTTTACCAGAGTAACCAAAGGATTCATTATCGAAGGACTCTTTACCAAGAATGAGAACTCTTTACCAGAGTAACCAAAGGATTCATTATCGAAGGACTCTTTACCAAGAACTGAGAACTCTTTACCTGAGTAACCAAATGATTCATTATCGAAGGACTCTTTACCAAGAACTGAGAACTCTTTACCAGAGTAACGTGTGTCGTGAAAAAATAAACACGTGAAATCGACTGCAATTAATCAATATCTTGATTAATCCAGTGGATTGAGCCCTGAAGATCCTTATGGTGAAACTCGAGTGTACCTTTATGATAATATGTATTATATATATATATATATATATATATATATATATATATATATGTATATTTATATCCATGTAAATACTACGTATTTTTATCTTCGGCTGTTCGATATAAGTGGATTTATTTTGCTTGTTTCTTTCATTCTATGTTATATCTTTCATTTCTTTCGTTTTTTGGGGATTTTTTTTCAAGCTTTTTTTCTTCTTCCTGTTTTTCGTTCTTTCCTCTCCCATTATTTCCTTCCTTTTCTGTTTTTTTTTCGATTTTTCTAAGCATTCTTTCTTCTATATTTACTTCTCTGTCTTTTGTCTTTCTTTCCCTTTCTCTTCTTTTTCTTTCTATCTTTCTTTCTAAAATTATTTATCCTTCCTTTGCATTCTCTCTCTCTCTCTCTCTCTCTCTCTCTCTCCTCTCTCTCTCTCTCTCTTCTCTCTCTCTCTCTCTCTCTCTCTTCGTTATCTATTTATCTATCTATCGTGCTAACTTGCTATTCCCGTCTATTCGTATTTATCTATCTAGCAAGCTTGCTAACTTAACTCAATCTCTTCATATCTATCTATCTGTCTGTCTATCTATCTATCGATTGATCTATCTATCAGTCTGTCTCTCTGTCTGTCGCTGTATATTCATATCTATCTATCGATCGATCGATCTAACAATCTCTCTGTCTCTGTCTCTGTCTCTTCTGCCTGCCTGTCTGTCTGTCTGTTTGTCTTTCTCTCTCTCTCTCACTCTCTCTCTCTCTCTCTCTATATATATATATATAATATATATATATATATATATGTGTGGTGTGTGTGTGTGTGTGTGTGTGTGTGTGAAGGGTCGGTTTACCTCAGTCAAAGGGACCGGTTTACCTTAGTTGATAAAGCAGCCACCTAGGAATCGCAAGGTACCCGGTTCGATACCGGTCCTCCGCCAACATTTGAATTCAGAGGATTTCTTTTTCTTTTTCATCTAGACTGTTGGCCTAGCCATTGTTAAAGAGCCCAGTCTGACCTACTATTTAGCCATAGCTGGAGGGAGAAAATCTGGATTCATACCTTTTCTAATGGTATTAGCATTATGTAAAATGCAAACAGCCTTGTTTATGATTTGAACTCGAATCGACGATATAGATATTAACAGGATATATGTATATATTTATAACTTTTTTATTTTGTTAAAATTCTAATTTGATTCAGAAAATATTCATCACTTCAAAACGGAATCGTTTCAACTTTCTCACATGATAAGTCAATTTCAACAAAAATTACTCGTACGAAATAAATTCCACTTCGTCAACCATAACATTTCATTTAAATCTAAAATCTTAAGAAATTAAATTTAAATTTGCGAATTAGAAATTCTCGAAGCATGGACTCTTCCCTGAATTTCCGTCTTTGAAAATTATTCCTTTTATTTATTTATTTATTTTTTTCTTTTTTTAACTATCAATATTTAATTTATTTATGATATTTACTTTATTTAATACATTTTTAATTATTGTGATATAAATTCAATACACTTGAACGCTCTTCTCTTCTTCTCGTTTATCTTCTAAATTAATAATTATTATTATTATATCTATATAATAATGAATTATTAAATATTTCCGTTAGGATTATGTTTCCGGTCTTGAAATTCTTATCTTTATATTCCGATATATTATGGGATATTATTGATATTATTATTGATTATTCTGTTTAATTTCGCTCTTGAATATCATCTGATTCTCTCGATAATATCTCGTATTCTTATTATTGCGATATTTCAATATCTATAATACTCTTAGATTCTTATATATTTGATTATTATTAAATTATTATTATTATTATCTAAGTATGATAACCTACTTAATCATTACTGTTATTCTTTAATTCTTCTTTCTTATCTATTACTTCTTCATTTCATCTATGTTATTTTGATTTTAGTCTGTCGTGTATACCTAAATCTCTTTCTCTCGCATCTCTCAGAATTTCAAACAATCTCTCCTTCTCTTCTTCTTCCCTTCTCTCTTTCCTCTTCTCTTCTTCTCCTCTTTTCTTCTCTCTTCTTCTTCTTCCACGCATCGGATTTCCTCTTTTCGCTGATCTCTTCTTGCGTCGCGCCTTCGTTCTTCTTTTACTCATACTATTGGCTATACTCACAAAGTTCCAACTTGACTGTAGGTAAACTTCGCTTACTTCCTCTTCTTCCTTCAATCTTCCCACGAATCACACACTCTACTATCTTACTATCTTCACATCATCACTACTCTCTCTAACTCACATTTACTTTCATCTCACTCAATAATCATTCTCTATCTTCTTCTTCTTCTTCACTTCATACTTCTCTTCTCTACAATATTACAATTTCTTTCTTCTTCTTCTTACTATCTTCTTCGATTGCTGAGTAGCAGATAGATGCATGTGCACGCGTCTATAGACGCAGATAAGAAAATTCTTCGACTTGCCTTATTCGACACGTTCAGCTTCTTATGACATCGTATCTACATCTTACGTATCTGCAGCTATCAGAGAGACTAATAGTATAACGAATCTGCTTAATCGACTTTTCTTCGCTATCTTTAGCTTACTTATGCATTCTCTTCTTATTGACATCACTTCTTTTATCATCTCCGTATCAAGACATCTAGTTATGGAGCAGATAACTCAATGCTTAAAATAGCATGAGATCCGAGCAATCCTAGATACTTAAGAGGATTTACGCTTATCGACCAGCTACTAGTCACTATGATATTTTCTTTATTCTCGTTCTATCTATATGACTGTGTTAGAGCAATTCTTAAAGTTTTAGTTTTTGCAGACCTTCAAGTCCTCTTAATTACGCTTCTATGTCTATGTTCATATAGTTGCACACCACTACGCGGAAAATTCATTATACTTACAGCATATTCTTTTTTTTCTTATGGTTAACGAGAATAAATTTTCACACATTCTTTATCGGTATTATCTACACGAAAAGAGAGAGGGAGATTAAAGTGTCTGAATGTGTGTGTGTCTAAATGAGAGTGAAGCGCGCGAGAGAGAAGGAGAGAGAGAGAGAGGGGGGGAGATGATTAAGGGAAACCCGAAAAACAAGAAAGAAAAATGGAACGTATTATCTGTACGAGCGAGCGAGATAGATAGATAGACAGAGACAGAGAGAGAGGGTGGAGGAGAGAGCTAAGATGATTAGGGGGAACCCGAGAAGACAAGAAAAGAAAAAAAAGATGGAAGGTAGGTTAAAAAGAACAGTCATCTTTGAATCGGGTTTATATCTCATTTCCTAATCTCCGTCTTAGAAGATAATCAGATTTTTTTTGGTAAGTCTCTCGACCGTTCTATTGCTCACAAAGATCTTGAAATGTTTTGCCTGCTAACAATTAACACGAGCTGCTAAATTCTTGTCACCTTTTATACACGATTATTTAGATTATTACAATCATTTTAATAATCATACAAAGGTTTTAACTTAGCGTGTAAGGGCCCAGTTTGTTTGGTGAATGTGTAGTTGAAGATTGAAGAAGATCCGAGTTATGGGTCCCCACAATTTATATATATAAGACTACGGAAATTAAATTTCCATAGAAAACAAAAGAAGACAAAATTGATAAAGAAACAAACTTTATATACACTAGCAAATATATGCACCCTCCGGGTGCTAGTATTTAAGTTTTAATATAATAAAATATATTAAATCAGAAAGGCTGATGAAACTGAATAAGAATGCAGATAAAAAGATTTTGAACAGAGGGGGTATGATTGAAAAATAGAACAACTTTGAAACTAACTATTCCATCATTTTACATTACTCCCGTCTGTCTTTGTTAAATGTTCCTAATTTAACTATTTAGTTAAGATAGAAAGTAAAGAATAATATTACAGTTATTTCTTCTTGTTAATGGATTTCTTTTAAGATTTATCCCTGAGATTTTTGCTCATATTCAATAAGATAAAACCAAACAATTAGAAATCAATAATACCAAGCATATATTTATTAAAATCAAATTTTTAATCAAAATGCAAATTAGCCTTACCATTCACACTGTAATCCGCTATTTTGTTGTATATATAAATACAATTGCATGTTATTAATATGTAGATATGGTCAACAGTCTTAATGATGTAAAACAATTTTATTAATAAAAGGGAATTGTGATAGTTTCGGTTACAGACAGAAAAACTCACAATCTCCATTATAATAAGATTAATTTACAATTGGTATATTCAATTGTTCTTTTAGTGGTGTTGCAGACTGTATGTGTCTGTACAAAGTTGTGTGTGACAAGTGTGACATGTATTGTTTATATTTGTGCGATTGGTTGGGTCAACATTTTAATGTTTTGTCTGTGATTGAAACTTGTGATTGAAATTTGTTGTTGTTGAGCGAGAGGGAGAGAGAGAGAGAGAGAGAGAGAGAGAGAGAGAGAGAGAGAGAAATAAAAAACGAAAAAATAGACGGACCTGTTGAGTCGTATTTTATGTTTTCGGACAGCGGATTCTCCCCATTGTGTCGAGTTGGGAGCATCAGCTCCAACTCTGTCGAGTCGAGAAGAGCGTAAGCTCCCACTGTCTCTCTGTCGTTTTTCAGCTCTATGGGCCTTTTTATAATTTTCTTATTGTCATTGTCTACGTGATCATTAAGCTAAAATATTCCTCAAATATCAGGTGATTTGCAATGATGCATTATCGAATGATTTTGGTACATTCCGATATCATACATATTTTCCATGGAATTTAAACATGTTTCTATTGTTTCTAAAATATTTCTAAACTAATGTGCATTCGATTCTCTTTTGTTTACCTAATTCTAAACTCATGACATACCATTGTAAAACTAGTTATTTAAGAAAACCTAATTATTTTAATTTGGTCAATTCCACATGCCGTAAAAATATAGGGGCCAATCCCTATAAGCGTAAAGACATACTGAGAATCGAACTTTTAATTCAGTTGTAACGCATCTGCATATCTAACATGCCAACTATGACAATACGAAAGGGCACCTTTCTTTTCACCAAACCCGTTCGTCAGGGGTAGGATTTGACATAAGGGTGAAAATATGGGTATCCAGCGAGGATCGAACTTACTATTTGTCTGTTGAATACACCGACTTCAACTCTGCAGTAAA
Organism: Doryteuthis pealeii; assembly: GCA_023376005.1. Lineage (NCBI taxonomy): Eukaryota > Metazoa > Mollusca > Cephalopoda > Myopsida > Loliginidae > Doryteuthis > Doryteuthis pealeii. The sequence goes on from CM042146.1 coordinate 101,590,715, forward strand.
CCCCAACCTTGCTATGGGTAAACTGTAGGGTTGACTGGTCTATTTAATGTTGGTATGACTAACGTTTGGTTTCGATACCGGTCCTCGCTAACTCAGCGTATGAGTAGCAGAGGGATCTGTGCCGTAAAGCGCTGAGCTGATGGTAGGTGTGGTACCTCGCCTCAGACCAGAACAATCTCCTTAGTCTAGCGCTAGTGAAAAGGGGATAGAATCCCTCGCTGTCTGGCTGATACCAACTTTAGGCTACCCCGACGACTTTACTTACCTACCAGTCTAGGAGAATCAAAAACACTAAATTTAAACCTGTTAAAATCCGCATAAAATTGATCTTCTGTCATTTCCTGTTTCATATACTGATCGTTTGGACTGGTTGAGTACATAAATACATTCACAAAACTTACAGCTGATACTGATTTTTTAGTAAATAGTAAGGCAGACTGGGCTCTTTAATCTTAGTCAGGCCACCAGTCTAGGAGAAGGAAAACTCTGAATTCAAACCTGTTAAACTCTGCTTAAGAAATTGACTTTGTACGGAGGGGTTAGTAAGTTGAATGCGAGTGGTCTGATAATTAGAGTCGTAAGAAATGGACTTGTCGACCCGAGTTCAAATCCTGTACGAAGCCACAGTTCACATAGCTCAAATAGCCTTGGGAAAGGTATAATACAACTACTCTCCATCTAGTTATGGGTAATAGTAAGGGCAGACTGGGCTCTTTAATCTTAGTCAGGCACCAGTCTAGGAGAAGGAAACTCTGAATTCAAACCTGTTAAACTCTGCTTAAGAAATTGACTTTGTACGGAGGGGTTAGTAAGTTGAATGCGAGTGGTCTGATAATTAGAGTCGTAAGAAATGGACTTGTCGACCCGAGTTCAAATCCTGTACGAAGCCCAGTTCACATAGCTCCAATAGCCGAAAGGCATAAACAACTACTCTCCATCTAGTTATGGGTAAATAGTAAGGCAGACTGGACTCTTTAATCTTAGTTTAGGCACCAGTCTAGGAGAAGGAAAACTCTGAATTCAAACCTGTTAAACTCTGCTTAAGAAATTGATTTGTACGGGAGGGTTAGTAAGTTGAATGCGAGTGGTCTGATAATTAGAGTCGTAAGAAATGGACTTGTCGACCCGAGTTCAAATCCTGTACAAGCCACAGTCACAATAGCTCCAATAGCCTTGGGAAAGGTATAAATACAACTACTCTCCATCTAGTTATGGGTAAATAGTAAGGCAGACTGGACTCTTTAATCTTAGTTAGGCCACCAGTCTAGGAGAAGGAAACTCTGAATTCAACCTGTTAAACTCTGCTTAAGAAATTGACTTTGTACGGAGGGGTTAGTAAGTTGAATGCGAGTGGTCTGATAATTAGAGTCGTAAAAATGGACTTGTCGACCGAGTTCAAATCCTGTACGAAGCCACAGTTTCAATAGTCCAATAGCCTTGGGAAAGGTATAAATACAACTACTCTCCATCTAGTTATGGGTAAATAGTAAGGCAGACTGGACTCTTTTAATCTTAGTTAGGCCACCAGTCTAGGAGAAGGAAAACTCTGAATTCAAACCTGTTAAACTCTGCTTAAGAAATTGACTTTGTACGGAGGGGTTAGTAAGTTGAATGCGAGTGGTCTGATAATTAGAGTCGTAAGAAATGGACCTTGTCGACCCGAGTTCAAATCTGTACGAAGCCACAGTTCACATAGCTCCAATAGCCTTGGGAAAGGTATAAATACAACTACTCTCCATCTAGTTATGGGTAAATAGTAAGGCAGACTGGGCTCTTTAATCTTAGTCAGGCCACCAGTCTAGGAGAAGGAAAACTCTGAATTCAAACCTGTTAAACTCTGCTTAAGAAATTGACTTTGTACGGAGGGGTTAGTAAGTTGAATGCGAGTGGTCTGATAATTAGAGTCGTAAGAAATGGACTTGTCGACCCGAGTTCAAATCCTGTACGAAGCCACAGTTCACATAGCTCCAATAGCCTTGGGAAAGGCATAAATACAACTACTGTCCATCTAGTTATGGGTAAATAGTAGGGCAGACTAGGCTCTTTAACCTTGGTCAGGCCACCAGTCTAGGAGAAGGAAAACTCTGAATTCAAACCTGTTAAACTCCGCCTGGGGTGGTCATTACGAGAATAGGCTCAGTCCTAATTAGTGATCTATTTCACTAATACTAATTAGTAAATATGTATAAGCAGCGTACTAAACATTATTCCCCCCTACACATACAAAAATGTGCACTGGTTGAAAAAATTCTATGATATCAACTGGATCCCCGTGGAGCAGCTGCTAACGTGCTAGATTGAGACATCATATCGAGGAATACACCCTGAATGTGCCCTTGGCCAGTGATGCAATCCCAGGATCATTAGGTGTTTCGGGGTTTGTGTTCAATAGCCCATTGCGGGTAAATAAACAAGAGAGTTCTCGTGTGATAGAGATAGAAAGACAGACAGAGTTAAGACTGTGACTTACTTGTCTGTTACTTCTTCCTCTCAATGTCTAGTCACCATTTTCTTTTCTTCTTTCTTTTGGCTGGTCGCCATCTTGTCTCTTCTTTTTCTACGTTCTTGTCTGGATGTTTCTAACTAAGGGCATCTTTTTAAGTCATGCAATTAATTAACAAGACTTTGATTTCTTGTACAAGATTTTATTACTGCCCACCCTGATTCACCGCGCGGTTCGAGTTACAACCCCTCTGCATGACGTCTGGTTGAAAACTGATTACCTAACTAACTCTATCACGCGACTCGTGATATTCCCACCTCTGGAGTCAGTTGGGGCCATAACCGTTACTGTTTTTTTTTCCATCTCCTGATCGGCAAAACAATGGCCCCTTAGAATTCTCGCACAGGGCTTCCCACACCACACAATAATGCAACACTTGCAGCGTCATACACCTTCATCTGGATGACCCACCTAGTGTCGATCAGGCACCAGATCGTGTTCAGGAATGAGATCTCAGCAGCATATAAATTATGTCGAAATTGATGCCTATTACATATTAATTAATATATTAATATCAATAAAGTATCAATTAATATATTACATATCAATAACATTGTTGCATATATTCATATCAATTAATGTTACATACCAATAACATTGTTGCATATATTACATATCAATTAATATATTACATATCAATAACATTGTTGCATATATTACATATCATTGTTGCATATATTACAGATGCATATATAATATCAATAATTAATATATTACATATCAATAACATGTGCATATATATAATTAATATATTACATATAACATTGTTGCATATATTACATATCAATTAATAATTACATATCAATAACATTGTTGCATATATTACATATCAATTAATATATTAAATATCAATAACATTGTTGCATATATTACATATCAATTAATATATTACATATCAATACACTATTGCATATATTACATATCAATTAATATAAATATCAATAAATTGATGCCTATATTACATATCAATTAATATTTACATATGTAAATCGTTGCATATATTACATATCAATTATATATTACATATCAATAACATTGTTGCATATATTACATATCAATTAATATTTACATATCAATAACATTGTTGCATATGTTACATATCATATATTTACATATCAATAACATTGTTGCATATTACATATCAATTAATATATTAATATCAATATTGATACATTGTTGCATATTACATATTAATTAATATATTACATATCATATAATAACATTGTTGCATATATTACATATCAATTATATATTACATATTAATCATTGTTTGCATATATTACATATCAATTAATATATTACATATAATAACATTGTTGCATATATTACATATCAATAATATATTACATATTAATAATATATTACATATCAATTAATATATTACATATTAATAACATGCATATTACATATCAATTAATATATTAATAACATTGATGCCTATATTACATATTAATTAATATATTACATATCAATAACATTGTTGATATAATTACATATTACATATCATATATAACATTGATGCCTATATTACATATCAATTAATATATTACATATCAATAAATTGATGCCTATATTACATATGTCGAACATTGATGCAATGTGAGGCGATGTGAGGACATTTGTGATGTCTAACATCGCAAATTAAGGCTCAAAAACTTTTACTTGTTTTACAACAATTTATTTTCGCATGACTTATAATTACTATGTTAAGCTCCGTTGATGGTTTTATTAAAACCGAAAAGCTTTAGCGTCGGCTATCTGTAAAGTCAGTCTTTTTTTTTTTTATTACAATGTCGGATTTTATATCCATTTTTTCTTCTCATAATTATATATATATATATATATATATATATATAATTAACATTTTTGAAAAAACAAATGATGTTAATAGTTTGCTGACAGAATCTGTTTCGACCTGGACGCTAATGATATCTACAACACTACAGATTTGTCAACAATGCAAATTCTTTGAAACTTTACAACTTTTCTTCAATTATGCTGTGGACATTTAACTTACTTTTTGTAGATGGAATACATCATGAACTTTTTTAATACTCATTATACACTTTTATATATTTTTACATCAAACTCTTTTGAGTTTTATTATGGATTATAATGCTTCTGATTTTTTTAAATAAAATTTATTCTATTTTTAACACAGAATGCATTTTTTAAATTCATCATCGAACACTAGCCTTTGTTTGTACCTCCTATCTAACGGTTATTTATTTCCGTCTTTCATTCATATGTTGCTCTTGATGAAGACCGCTCTATTAAAACGGTCGAAACAGATTCTGTCAGCAAACTATTAACATCATTTGTTTTTTAAAAAAATGTTAAATTCATACTGTCGTATTAACTTCCATTTACTTCATAAGTGCCTTCAAGTAAAAATTTAATATATACTTTATTCAGCAACGCTTCTAAATAAACAAACATCCAAAAATCTTATTCACTTCGCCGAAGGGCATACGGTCTGTTTGTTGTTATTATTCTCTCAAAAACGCCCCCCTTACCTATTATGGTAGAGGCGTGTAGTATCATTTGACAAGCTTATTTTCACTGGGATTGTTAGCTGTGTACTGTAGCCGATGTGATATAGTGTTTCACTAGTGTTTCTCTGTGTCTACTGAGCTCCCGGTTTCGATTTCTGTCGGAGGGAAGTCGTTAGTATATATCGCTGATGAGACTTGATAAAGTCGAAACAGTCTGTACGATATTCTACACACCGAGCGATCCTTTGCTGGGATTACACTTGTCAAGTTCATTTTCTATAAGAAAAAAGTATCGAATTTTATGCGATACATGCGTTGTAAGTGCCTTCAAGTAAAAATTTAATATATATATATATATATATATATATATATATATTATATCTGATACTAATTTTCTTAGTAAAATCTTCATAATTTGTGCTGCTTCTCTGTACATTTTCGTTTCTACTCATTAAGAATTTTCGTTTTTGGCGTTTCTATTTTATTCTTACATCAATCTATTTGTAATTTCATTTCTTTTTTTTTTTCTTTCACAGAATTTATTTTGATTTCTTTCTTCTGAGACTGACCTAGATAGCAGAATTTCAGATGATCATTAAAATATTCACGAGACAAACTCTCGTGAGCAACCCAGTCTAAAAATGACTTGATTAGAAGAAATGTATAAATGGTGTTAATTTTTATTCTTGAAGATATGTAAGTATCTGTAAGCACTAACTGACACCATCAATATGCGTGCATGTGTCTGGCTTGTTTTCTTCTATCAACTACAGATAACGAAGCTTCTTTTTTATTTCTTCTTTCGTATCATTGCTACAGATTGTTTTTTTTTGTTTTTGTTTTTTTTGTTTTTTTGGTTACTTTTACTATTCTATATAGAGTGAGGAAAATAAGTATTTCATTCCCTGCTGCTTTTCTGAATATTCCACCTTACAAAAATAGGAACAGTCTATAATTTTCAGGGTAGGTCCATCTTCAAAATGAGATAGAATATCGAAAAAAAAAATTCTAGAAAATCACACTATATTAATTTTTGAACATTTACTCATATTTTATTGAAAAAAATTTCCCCACTGTAGATATTTATTTCTTACTAGCAGGACCTGCGAATATACCACAGTATGATAATGTGATTATTACAATGTTTTATATGTTTACTTAAGAGCTATATCAAAATATTCCAATATGTAAAATGTATGATAATCTTTATTTAACTCTCTCGCACACTTTTTTCTTTCTTTCCTTCTTTTCATCTTTTCATTATGAAAATAGACTAGAGTTATCGGTTCCGCGAGCTTTTTTCTCTCCCCTCTCTCTCTCTCTCTCTCTCTCTCTCTCTCTCCCTCTCTCTCTTCCCCCTGCGAGGTTTGTTTGTTTGTTTCTTTCTTTCTTTCGTTCTTTTTTTTATTTATTTCTTTAATCTATATTATTTTCTCTTCCCCTTAATATTGTTTCTTTGTTTCATTTATCAATTATCTCTTTCTTTGTTCTTTCTTTCTTTATTTTTTTTCTTTTTAATTTTTCTTTTATTATATTTTGCTTATTTTCATTCTTACTTGCTTTTTTCATTCATTCATTATTTCTTTGACTGATTTAATTTTCTCTTTTCTTCATTCATTTGTCTACACTTTCTTTCTTTCTTTCTTTCTTTTTGTTCGTTCTTATTTTTCCATGTTTACTTTACGCTTGTCCAAATATCTTCTTTTTATTTATTCAATATTGACTTTATTTACATCTTCCGATTTTGTAACAAACGCACAAATTAAATTATATGGCTGAGAACACAGACCCCACATAATTATTACCAGTCACAAAATAGACTAGAAATAGCATTATTCTTCAGTTTAAAGAATTTTAATGCTGTTGCACTAAGAAGAAGAAGAAAAACTCGCTACGATGCACCGGTTTTGTTTACAGCATGGTAACAAACTCAGTCACAATCAAAAATTGCTTCATTATAATACAGATTTATTTTTGGAGCAAAGAAAAATAAATTAAATGATTATAAAATCAAGCGACTTTCTTCTCGCAACCAAAACAGTCTTGTAAATAAATTAGTAGAAATGGACAAATAAGGTCGGATGTGAAAACGGAGAAAATAATTTAAAACTATGAACAACAACAAAAAAAGTACATGCAAAAAATTCAGCAAAAGACAGAAATTTAATTGATAACAGCAATACTTCAAATCGTTCGATGTCTGGGATGAAGTAGTCTCATTATTCTACACGTTTACGCCAATACCAAGTTGCTACTGGTTACGAAATGCGCCGTAAGTGCTGCGGTTTATTAAAAGCCTCGTTTAGAAAACCACAGACAGAAAGTAGAACAACGAGTCTTTTTCTATTTCTTAACAAGAATTATTTTATTACAAGTCCTGCTCATAAATTAGTTGTAGCAAGATACGATTTTCAGGCTATGCTAGTCACAGTACTTGATAAAATTACTAACACAGAATCACATTTGGTGCCATTGGACGCAGGATCCAACCCTGAGAGATATCCACAGCGCGAGCGCACCGTGAAAACAACCCTGAGATATCTCCAATAAACCTCTCTCAAGAAAAATAAAACACAGCGTGGGTACAGAACCATTGACAGAGCAACTAACTGGAGTCCCATGTGGTAGCCACGGAACTGTTTGTTTGAAATGAATGTATAAAATAGGTATACGATTAGCAAATTAAGAGGAAAAAGTCTTATCACTTTCTAGAAAGACACTGTGTATGATTAATTTTGTAATAAAATGAGAGCCTCTTCCAACTAGTCAATTACAGAGACAACCCTGTCAACTACTCCTGCAGAGGAGTAAGACCCCACCAATGGGGCCACCTGTAGGCCGTGGGTGGTGACTCGTCATTCTTATGGATGGAATGCAGGAGCAGTCCATGACATGCAGCATGGTAATCCTTAACGTGTTCCTCGTAAATTCATACCATAAAATAAACTGAGCCTTCATTTTATGTCCGTTTTTTGCAATAAATGTTTTATTTTTCTTGCACCCGTTATTTTACAATACTGAATTTATTTTCTTTATTTAAAAACATTTATTGCAAACATATATATTTTCTTTATTTAAAAACATTTATTGCAAACATATTTAAAAGATTTATTGCACAAACACGGACATAAAATGAGGATTCAGTTTATTTTATAGTAGGAATTACAAGGAACAAGTTGAAGATTACCTACAACAGTCCACATTCGTCCTTACTTAGGCTAGACGGGCTGTCGGAGATGCTCCTTCCGATCAATCGGCTGGTCACATCAAGCCCTAGCACCTATATGATTGTCCCAACCCTATTGCCGTAATAACAACCCCGACTCTTGTTATCATATATGTGCTAGAAAGTGGTGACTGCGGGTCTTCATGTTCTGGGAATGGCGTTAAACTCTATCAGATGGTGAGGTTCCAATTCTAAAGGTGTGGGGAATGTGGAGTACCCCTTCATCACCGAGGTTGATATGCCGTAAACCAAACCAAACCAAACCAATACGGAACATTCGGAATACCCGTACACAGGGGACACTTTCTTATCAACAGTGAAAATCACTTTAAAAAAATAATCACCGTTTCTCTTATTTGTACACGCTCTACCAACTCGCCATATAAAGTGTTAAAAAGATCGTTCCTCCTCAAAATTTCCCCATGTCTTTTATTATGGCCGGCGACAATCCATTGGCCAATCAATGCACGTGGATTCTTTTAAAAATGAAAGCCGGGTGATTTTAGCTTTCTTGTACATAAAATGCTGCTGTATGTCGTTTGTTTTGAAAGTAGGAACCTGTTAAATTACTTTACAATTCACATCAGACACTATCCACCCTAACTTGTTAAACTTACTTGGCAAGTCTTCGTTACATTTCCATAGCCAAAACGAATTGTACTATAGTTGCACGCCCCACTTAAACCCTAATCAAAGTTCTTTCGTCTATTTCTTGTTTTTGAAAAAATAAAACCCGGCTCCTTGGAAGGATTTTAAAGAATCCGCGAGTCTGAGTGACAGCAAGTCTCCTCGGTTCTCCACGACTCTTCTCAGTAGTCCTGGATGTTGAAATGTCCAGATATGTATCCCATTACTTTGCTGGTTGTGACGAACCAACTAAAGGTAATGTCAGATAAACACTGCTGAATATTTTCTTTCTCGTACATTTTATATTTGCTCCCTTCAGATTAGAAATGCGCCATCGCAGGGAGCGTATATTTTGGGAAGAAAGAGGATCTTGCCTCAAAGAACAGTAGTATATAGTGTAGACTTTGATTTCTACCCTTGATACGGTTTGCTTTAAATTAGGCCCTTGGCAAGAGAACCACAAGAGATTATAAGGAAACGTTGCTGTTTGGGAAGCGACAATCCAGAGAAAGGTCGCTTGCTTCTTCTGTTGTGATGTGGTCGTTTGAAAAGGAAATCAGAAACTGGACCTCAACGAATATATTTAAAAGTTCAAAAAGTTTTCATTACGAGAGTTAGTCAAAAAGTAGTGACATTTGTTAGCAAGATATAATTACCAACGTAGGAATATATATCATACATCAAAATGAAGCTGTGGATCACATCCCTGCTTCTCCATATAGTCACTGTTTCTCTCAATAGCAATTTCCACTTTTGACTGAGAGCATGTATCCCTGCGCCGTAAAATTCTGTTGACTATTCTTTGAGCCACTTCTTCACTACAGATTTCATTCTTCGTCACTGGAATAATGCTTACTTTCAAACCCTCTTTCATGGGCAAAAGAGATGATAGTCTGAGGCACTAAATCTGTGAGTAAGGAGGATGCGGTGAAGTTGTCCACCCAAATGAGGCGATTTTCTCTCTTGTCTTGAGGCTTATGTGTTGTCGAGCATTGTCATGCAGAAGGAAGACATTGTCGATTGGCAAGTTGTGTCTTATTCGTTGGATTTTTGCTCTGTGCCTCTTAGGGTCCCAATCAAAGCCTTAGTTTTACAAAACAAATCACAGGAAATAAAGAAAAATGGCATTTCTTTTTTACTCGCCCTCGTATTGTGTCCACGTAGATGCTAATGCCTCTTGCTGCCTTTTGTAGGTTATAGAGTAGTGATTCAGCTTGTACAGGTGTATTTGCGATAAGCGTCAGATCAAACATCATAAAAGTGAAGCTTTATCTGCGTCTCGTGCCACTACATAACGTGCCAATTTGAAACAAGGTCAAGGTCGCATCGTGATAAATATTTTATACAGAAAATAAAATATCTACCAAAAAGTCATTGCAGGAATCGCTAAACGGTTCTCTTAGATCTTTTCGGAAATTATTCTATCTTTAACACCATCAGATATCCAAACATTATCCATGCACTCTTCTTTGCTTGGATAGACACATATGTTCTTTGTTTTGTTTTTTTGTTTATTTTTTTTGTTTGTTTTTTTTTTTTTGGAGGGGGGTAGGTTATTTGGTGATTCACGTTATCCTTACTTTGTGAGGCGATCATAATTTTTTTAAGCATCACCTCATCTTTATTGGTGATTTTTCACTATTTTCTTCATTTTCTTTCCACTTTATATCACAACTCGTTCACCTATCGATTCTTGACGTGTTAAGAAGCGTAAAATTGCAATCAATATCAACGAAGCTCGTCTTTCATGCTCTCACATGGAATCATACGACACTTCGCTCCTCTTTTAAACGCCATATTGTTTTTATTGCAGGGCCTGTGGATATACCACAGTATGATAATTTGATTATTACAACGCTTGATAGGTTTACTTAGTTTTGCTCAGTCGGTAGATTGTTCGTTTGAGAACCTTAAGATTTCTGGTTCGATACCGGCCCTCGCCAAATCAGTGGATGAGTAGCACAAAGATCTGTGCGGTAAAGTGAGTAGCTGATGGTAGGTATTGTGCTCCGCCTTAGACGCTAAAACACAATCTCCTTGGTCTAGTGCGAGGGAAAAGGCGTTAGACACTTTCGTTGTCTGGCTGATACCGACTTTAGGCCACCATCACGACTTTACTTAAAAGCTATTGCATATAGTTTAATATATAAAAGTAGAATCATCTTGATTTAACTCTCTCTCTCCCTCTCTCTTCTCTCTCTCTCTCTCTCTCTCTCTCTCTCTCTCATTTTTCTTTCTTTCCTTCTCTTTTATCTTTTCATTATGTTCAATTGAAACAGATTAGCTTCTTCGTTTCCTCACGCGCTATCTTTCCCCTACTTTCTTTCTTTCTTTCTTTCTTTCTTTCTGTGTATCATATCTTTTTTATTCCCTCTCTTTCTTTATAATAAAAACCGAATGGCCAATCATGTAGCTGATTTGACGACATTCATAAGAAATAAAAATTCGGCGGTGAACAACACCGGATACCCAGGATTTACATTTTTGCATATCATCTTGGACAATTTGAACTGTCTCATTTTTAATCAGAGGTTGTTGCAAGATGCGTAACGTTGGATGATTAAGGAACAAGAGTATTAATATATAGATAGTAAATGCGGAAGGTGTTTGTTTGTTTGTTTGTTTGGTTGGTTGGTTTTGGATTTTACGACATGTCAACACTTGGCATATTTCATATGCCGAAGGACTTTTTGTTTTATTCATTTGTGTATTCAATTTTTAACCCATTATTTAACTCTTTTTTGATCTATTTAACCAATAGATTGGACTCTAACAGGTACAGTGGACCTGGGAGTAATGACAATGATGGTGTAGTCTACACTCCCCAGAGCTTCAGAAATTGAACCTCATTACTAGATGCAGTTTACCGTCATGTCCAGGTAATACAGAAGGAGAAGAAACAGCAGCAGTTGTAGTAGTAGTGGTAGTAGCAGTTCTAGTTTAGTAGAAAAGGTTACATAACATAAACAAACCTAGTATTTACCCATAGCTAGAGGAAGAATAGTTGAATACATACATTTCCCAAGTGTATTAAGTGCTATGTGTAAAATGCAACCAGCCTCGTGTTGCCGTGTCACCCATTTAATTACTGAACAAGCTCAACGCTGCTTAACTTAGATGATTGTGCTTAACTTTCAAAGTATCAAACCATACGAACACCATTTCAGACAAAAGAAAATTAGCAGTAAATAAAACGCAAAGAAAAATTGAACAAAATAAAAATTTAAAAAAATAATTTTTACGCTCTGAAATTCATTTACTTCAAAATTGAAAATAACACAAGAATTTTTCTTTTAAAGAATTGAAAATAATCAGAATTAAATCAATAATTAACTTTTCCAGTTCGACTTGCAGTTTTTTTCTATCTTTCATCATTCTTCGTAATTTAACAATTAATGGAATTAAGCAAAGAAAGAAGAAATAAAAGAGGATATTTGAAGAAGAAAAAAAAGGAATATGAATTTCAAAAATTATCAATTACTTTGGACTTTGGAAAAAGAAAAAATACATTTTTTTCAGCTCGCGGCTGTTGATTTTATGTCGATAGCAATTCTTGTGCAATCGTTAATTCTGGCCAATAGTCTGTCAATTTCAAGAGTATCGGTACCAATTCCAAGCAAATATGCTTAAAATTATAGCAGATTAGCTATGGTCTCGAAGACTGAAGATTGTCTTAGTATGTTTATAGTTTTGTAAACCACACTTAAAGTAGGTGTGGCACTCCACTTCAGAACAAACGATCTCCCTGGTTTGGCATTAGTGAAAAGGAAATAGACTCCCTCGCTGTTCGGCTGATACCGACAATAGGCCACTCCATCAAATCATATCTCGTCGCAAGCCTTTTTAATTTGAATTGAAGAAACCCGGATAGGATATACATATTGACCAACCCCTTCGCACAAGTAGGATGTGACACAAGATCAATTTCTTAAGCATACTTGACAGGTTTGAATTCATGTTTATATCCCATCTTCTTGCTGGGTATATATATATATATATATATATATATATATATAATATATATAATATATGGAGCGAGTCTTTTCTATTCTTCTTATGAGGGTATCCGTGTTTATGCTCTCATCTTTAATTACTTTTTGTGTAAGTAAGTAAAGTCGCCGGGGCGGCCTAATGTCGGTATCAACCTAACAGCGAGGCAGTCTATCCCCTTTTCACTAGCACTAGATCAGGGAGATAGGTTTTGCGTCTGAGGTGGAGCGCCACACCTACCATCAAATCCTTACTTTACCGCATTGATCCCTGTGCTACTCATACGCTGAGTTGTCTAGGGCCGGTATCGAACCAGGAACCTTGTGGTTCCTAGCCGAACGCTCTACCGACTGAGCTAACCCGGCCCCTTTTTGTGTAGCTGGCTGTTATTTCTTATTCTCTTCTATTTCTTGTCGTCTGTAGCAATGTTAATGGCTTGTCTTTTGACTTGTCTTTTGTTGACTGGTTTAGTTCTACTACAAGTCTGGTTCTTCAAGATGCTGGTCTGTTGTTGACTGCTCTGTTTAGACCAACGTTGTCATTACCACTCATAGAGACAAATCAACATATGTATTTTAGTGATCACATTTAGGATTATTTACCTCGTACCCCACTTGTACGGGTTATGCACAATGCCCTATTAACGTGGGACCACCCACAAGCCGAGACTCATGGGTGGCAGGTAGAAAAATTGCGTCGATCACGTCGGCATTCCCCCCCAAGGGGGGTGCCTCAGGCACTGGGCAATAAACCCATCCCTGCCCCTTTAAGTCAAGGGGACAGGTATTGCCTAGGGGGATAGCCCCCTGGGATCGACGCTATTATTTTACTTGAATTTGGTCCAGTGGCCGAAGCTCACTGGGGCCCCCCCCCCCCCCAGTGGCAGTTACAAATTTAGTGATCACATTTATGTATTAATTACAAACCAGAACTTTCTCAATCGCACGTGAATCGAAACATTAATATATTCAATGTTTGTGAAGTTCAAATTAAGGAAAAAAATAATTAGCTGTTGACACATGTTGGATTTCTATTTGTGAAAAGGTTCCTTAAGTAGATAGGTTTTTTTTAATCTAGTTTTCTACTACATATAGGGTGCCTACATTTTTTAATTTCGTGCATCCGCTTTGTTTCCGGTTTTGTCTACTGTGCAGCAAACTAGAGTCAGTTGGGTACTATCTCTGAATAAATCAGCACCATGACGCAATTATCTATTCCAGAAATTTGGAAACGACATGGTTAGGCTTGAAATTATTTTATCTGAGGAAAGGAAAGAAGATTTGACTTCTATATTTAATGTTTGTGAAGTTCAAATTACGAATAAAGAATTAATTGTTGAAACATGTTGGATTTCTATTAGTAAAGAGGTTCCTTCGGTAGATATTTTTTTAAAGTTTTAACTATTTTTATCCAATTTTCCATTACATATTTATGTGAATTGGAATTTTCTTTTTTTTATCAACATTTTACATTCAAAAGAAAAAGATTTTGTACACTGAAGAGGAAATTAGAGTATAGAATCTATATAAAAATTCTGCTTAAAGACGTCATGTTTAAGTATCCTTAATTTATTGAATAATAAAAAAAAGGAATGTTCTCCATTATAAAGTTTTATTTTTATAAATTAGAATGTATAAATACATTTTTAAAATTCTATACAAAATAGGTTTCTATATATATATATAATATATTAGGACGTCTCACGGCTTAACTGATTCTAAGCTAACTGAAACGTCCATTCCAAGCGTTGTCGTAACCAAAAGAAGGTGGGTCTGATCGAGGTTACAGAACATCAATCACCCAACGCCCCAATCCTGAATTCATCATCAGCTGAATTCAAAACATGTCTCTTCAAATTCCGCGTGGTTAGTTAGCATCATGATCTCGGCAAAAGTATACGGAGATGCCGAATTGTTCCAAAATATTGCAAAACTTTTGATTCACCTGAGAACATTAAATGTGGAGACGATGAAAATTTCTCTTTTTTTTTGTATCTTAATGTTGTTTAATGCGCATTATGATGTGTTTGTAAATCAGAGAACTCTTTTGAGTCAGAAATCTTTACAAGGGAAGAAGAAATAGTCTGACAAAAGGTAATACGATTATTGACATTTAATACTGAAATAACATAATACTGAAACCATTCAGAGATCGGAACTCGTCTTTGTCATTTTTTTTACTTGACAATCTTTTAGAAGGAAAATATTTCGATTGTTCTATACCAAAGGGAAAAAGGTTTTTGTTTTACTTTTCTTTTCCTCTGACGAATTAAGAAACATAACACTGTCATACACGTACACAGACAAGCACACATACACACACACACACACGCACACACACACACACATACACACACACATAAAAGGAATTAAGAATCTCACTTCTTACTATTGTTTCA
>CM042146.1:101608453-101610953 GCA_023376005.1 Doryteuthis pealeii
AAAGATATTAACCGAGTATCGATAACAGATAGACACAGATGATATCAACAGATTAAAGACAACTAGACAAATCAAAATAGACAAATATAAATGTATATTTACAATATATATATTAGACAAAAATGATAAGACTAACAATATCACCGCTATGAATAATAATAATATAATAATAATAATAATAATAATAATAATAATAATAATACATAACATTAAACACATACTCACAAATTTAAACAAATCTCACCATCTCCCCCTTCACAAAAAAAAATCACACAAACATACCAGCCACATATTCAAATTAAAATATATTAACAGATACACAGAAAGACAGTTAAACTTAAATTCAAGTTAAATATATGCACAGAAAGATAGATACCACTATAATAATAAAAAATAGATGGACAGAAAGCTTTTTAAAAAATACAAAAATTTAAAAAGTTAAATTCAAATCCAAGTCAAATATATAGATAAATACACAGAAAGATAGATACTACCGTAAAAAAAAAATAGACAAATAGATGGACAGAAATATTTAAAAAATAAAACTCACACTTATACAACTAATGACAAATCCAGCTCCCAAACACACATACACATACTCATTCATTTTTGACCCATCCCTTATCATCCAACATTCTGACCAAACACCTGCATCTCCATATAACACTCCCCATTTAGAGGGAAGAAAATCTCCTACCCATCTCCCCATTCCCCCCAGCCCCTACTGACAACCTACTGTTTTTCACCATTCTGAAAATGTCCTTCATTGAAGCTAGAACTGGGCTTTGTTCCTGATGATGGTCTAAATGAACGAAACATTGCATCGTCGACAATAAACATCCAGTTTCCTTTACATCCCGTGTTTGTCTACTTTTCTCCACACACACACACACACACACACACACACACAATATATATATATATATATGTGTGTGTGTGTGTGTGTGTGTGTGTGTGCAGAGGCTTGCAGATTTTTGTTCACTAATAATGTATTTTTCTTTAAACAAACAATGGCCCTGATGAAGGTTTGTTAAACAAACCAAAACTCTGCAGTGTCGGCTTATTAAGCATCACTAGTCAATGAAACTTGCCTTTTTATTTTTTATAAAATTACTTATCGTTGGATTTATTTCAACTTTTTCTTCATCTATACACACACACACACACACACACACACACACACATATATATATATATATATATATATATATATATATATATATATATATAATAGTTTATTTGATATCGCTGGTTTCAAACCATTAGATGCTTATCTTCAGCCAAATGTAAATGATATCCAAATGCATATCCGTTATGCAGAGCGTTCTTGTTTTATTCTTCCAGGTGTCACCGTCGTGTGTGCATGATATCAATAATATCACATGGAAAATTGTTTTTCCTTTTAAGGTGGTTGATTTTGTGTCGTTATTCTTTCCGTCCAAGAGTTTAATGAATATTTCTTTCTGTGTGGACAAGCTCTGAAAATTTCCGATTTAGCATTTAGACGTTTATATTATGAAGCTAATCCTTGTAGGATTCGGAATAGTCCACATTTTTGGATCCATTGATATATGGTATGGGTCGGTCTAAAATCTTCCACTATATCATATGGGGTTCCTGGTATTTGTACTTTCATACGTGGAACAACGAGTGCTGCCCTCTTCAGATTTCGCTTCCTCGTCACTAGAATAATCACTATCATCTCTTTGGCCCCATAAAAGAGGGTTTGAGAGGCAAAAATTATTCCAGTAACGATGAAGTGAAATCTATAGTGAAGTGGCTCAAAGAACAGTCAAATGAATTTTACGGGGCAGAGATACAAGCTCGAATTCGAAGATGGAACATTGCTATTGAGAGAAACAGTAACTATGTGGGAAGTAGGAGTGTGACCGACAGAGGACAAGCTTCATTTTTATGTATGATACATGTTACTCTGTTAGTAATTATCTGTCCTATACAAACATTGGCCCTTATATCTGCTGAACAATATATATATTTACCAACCCCTCCGCACGAGCAGGATGCAGCACAAGGTCAATTTCTTAAGCGGAGTTTAACAGGTTTGAATTCAGAGTTTTCCTTCTCCTAGACTGATTACCAAGCCATGGTTAAAGAGCCCAGTCTGCCCTGCTATTTACCCATAGCTGGAGGGAGAATTGGATTCATACCTTTCCCAAGGGTATTAGCGCCATGTGAAATTCCAACAGCTTCGTCCAGGAATTGAACTCGCGTTGACAAGTCCATTTCCTACGACTCTAACCATTAGACCACGCGCCTCCATGCTGAACAATATAGATGAGCAAGAATGTATCGAAAAGAGATTGCCTGTATTTCTTGTTTCTTGGCCCCAACGCCATAAACTAACGCCAATACTCACCGAAAAAGCAATGGACTACCGGATGAGCAATGGGCTTTTCCCCGTCTTAATTCTATCCATAAATTGTCAGTTGAATTTGCATAGAAAATGCCTTGTAATCTTGCCAATCTGGTCTATAATGGC
>CM042146.1:101613453-101620953 GCA_023376005.1 Doryteuthis pealeii
GTCAAAGCCAATGACCTTCTGACAAAAGTGAAAATCACTCGTGCGCATTGGAATTAATGCTTACGCCATAACTTGAATTTATTGAAATTATTATTGACCGTACATAAAGACAGGATCAATTGCTTCCAATGGGTCGGAAATTTGTGTTTTGAAAGGGTTAATTAAGAAAGAATTTCTAGCATGCTGCTGAAACGTAACTTCAACTTATATTCTTAGTTTACGACCTTACCGAACCAAATTAAGCGAATTGATCTACGCCAAAGAGACTAATGTATTGAACAAGTCAACTGTTGTAATTATCTGTAAAGAATGCAAAACTCCTGCAAACAATTATTGAGTCGAGTTGACATTTTCTTTTTGGTTCAACTGAGTTCAACAAAGAGTCAAAGTATGGTATTGTATATTTCAAATTTACTTGATGTTATATTGTTATATAGCCCCCCCCCCTTACATCGGGTATATAATCGGCGAGAGAGAGAGACAGATGAGGGGATGATATATTGCTTCTTACTTGATCTCTTGTCTCCATAGCTGGCTGGGGAAGAATAGTTGGATAGATACATTTCCCAAAGAAATTAGTCCTATATGAAATACAGACAGCCCTGTTCAGAATTTCTGTTCTTGTTCACTAAGTTTGTGTTTGTATTTTGTAGGATGCACAATATTTCTTCGATGCAAAGACCGCATTTACACTGACCACCTTTGTACGCCTGGGCCTTTTTGATAATTTCCCATTTTATCATAGGTGTTTTGCCCGTTTTGGCATACATATTTGGATAAGGTGGTACTATTTGCATATCTTCTGTTGTTGAATCTTAAAGTGTGGTTGTAACACCTATTTTTCCAAATTTTTTTTTCAGTGGTACCAATGTAAGTTTTTTTCCTACAAAATACAAATACTAACTTATTGAACAAGAGAAGCGAACTCGTTTCCAAATGTAGACATTTGAACAAATTTTTATTTTGCCATTTACAACCTGGCCCTTATTAATCCCTGAATTTTTGCCCTCTTTTTATCTAAAGAAAAAATCAGCTGGACACCGCGTGCATTAATAACTAAGCATGTTTATTTATGTATTTACTTTTTTAATACAACTTTAGCGTTATAACATTCCATCGCGTGGACACGCTTCACGCTATATAAACGCTAAAAAAGCCACAGTTTTTTTTATCTTAAAATCTTAAGATTTTGACAGTCTCGTCTGATGATTGCAATAAGCATGAAACTAATAGTAACGAGATATCAGATCCATAATATCATATTAATATATATATATATAATTCGGACATAAATGTACACACGCACAACAAATACATGAATATGTTCTCGGGAGTTCGATACTCCCTGGATGCCTTATACTCGCGACGTTGTGTCACATCCTACCCTGCCAAACCGGTTGTACATGCATATACATACATGTATGGGCACACACACACACGCACACACACACACACACACATATATATATATATATATATATATATATATATATATATATATATATGAGAGAGAGAGAGAGAGAGAGAGAGAGAGAGAGAAAGACAAAGTGACAAAGAGACAAAGCCATCTTGAAAGTATCCGTGCGAAATATACAAATCTTAGAATCGTTTCGAAAACAATACAACTGCATGTTTTAACACAAACATATCATAAAATGTGTTCTTAATAATAATTAAGTTCATTTCAGATAATACGCATGCACAATTTTATGCTAGGAATTTTAACAACTAAAGGTGAAAATTACCAATAAAAAGTTAGTCTCACAGACCCATTGAATTTGTTTTAGATAATTGATTTATGTTTTAATTATAAATGCAAACAATGACTTTCCCTGCTTTTACTATTAAAATCCTAATTTTTATAGGGCCGGTTTAGCTCAGTCGGTAGAGCATCCGACTAGGAAACACAAGGTTCCTGGTTCGATACCGGCCGTCAGCGTATGAGTAGCACAGGGATCTGTGTGGTAAAATGAGGAGCGGGTGATAGGTATCACGCTCCACCTCAGACGTCAAAATGATCTCCTTGGTCTAGCGCTAGGGAAAAAGGGATAGACTCCTCGATGTCCGGCTGATACCGACATTAGGCCACCCCGACGACGACGATGTGTGTGTATTACGACCATAATTGTGTCTGACGCAAGGCCATATTATTAACGTGCCATCTGCGAGGATAGATTTCACTAACCTAGCGAATTTATCAACCTGGCAGAATTTCCCGCCATCTTTTATCATGGCCGCCACACAAAGCGAGAGAATCTGAAAGTGACCGTCACGTTGAAACAATTTTCTTTCACCCAATTCACAAATCGGAGAAAGCAGAGCTCAGTTAGTGAACTAATGCACATTTAATCACCTTATTAAATTATAGACCCGTCTTGTCTTTTCTCCAGCCGGACACGTCTGTCACATTCAACCGAGTCATTCAATGGAAACGGGGGATAATTTAATAAGTCACCCTGGACACTTCTTTTCTTGATATTTTTTTTACTATTATTTTATTTCGTTTTCACTCAGATAAGACGCGCTTTTCTATCACCCCCCTGCCAACAAAGACCACGTTAAGAACGAATTAGAGCCGATAACAAAGCATTTTTACAGTTTCTTTTATCAAAGAGGCTTTGGATTTTGTTGTTTTTTCTTTCTTTTATTAAATAACTAGCAAGAACACCCAAACTTGTTCGAAAGGGGATATAATCGAAAAATAGAACAACTGAAACTTACTCTTCCGTCACTCCTGTCTTCCATTCCGAAATTTTCCTAATTCAACTATTTGGTTAAAATAGGAAGTAAAGAATAAAATTACTGTTATTTCTTCTTGTTAAAGGACTTCTTTTAAGATTCATCCCCGGGATTTTTGCTCATAAATCATTAATAAATATTTATTAAAATCAAATTTTTAATATCAATATGCAAATTAGTCTTCCCGTTCACACTGTAAACTAGTATTTTGTTGTATATATAAATACAATTACATATTATTAGTATGTAGAAAAGGCCAACGCCGGGGTTGAGTGGCTTCGGCCCTGGATCTTTACAAGTTAATAGCGTCGATCCCAAGGGGCTATCCCCCAGGCAATACCTGCCCCCTTGATTTAAAGGGCAGGGCTGGGTTTATTGCCCAGCGCCTGAGGCGCCCCCCTTGAGGGGGAATGCCGACGAGATCGACGCAATTTTTCACCTGCCACTCCATGAGCTTCGGCTTGTGGGTGGTCCCACGTTAATAGGGACTTTGTGCCTGACCCGTACTACGCGGTAAATACTATGTAGAAAAGGCCAACGCCGGGGTTGAGTGGCTTCGGCCCTGGATCTTTACAAGTTAATAGCGTCGATACCAGGGGGCTATCCCCCCAGGCAATACCTGCCCCCTTGATTTAAAGGGACAGGGCTGGGTTTATTGCCCAGCGCCTGATGGGGGGAATGCCGACAGGATCGACGCAATTTTTTTCCACCTGCCACCCATGAGTCTCGATTTGTGGGTGGTCCCACATAAAAACGAGACCTTGAGTCCAACCCATACAAGTGGGGTATGAGGTAAATACCTGTAGATAAGGCCAACTGTATTAATAATGTAAAACAATTTTATTAGTAATTGAGGTTTAAATGAAAATAAAATCATGGAGAATGTGATGTGAATAATTAAGAGAATTGTGAATTGAATAGTGAATAGTTTTGGTTACAGACAAACACACAATCTCTATTATAATAACATATGTTTCAGTAGTGTAGATTTTGGCAGCAAGTTATTATCTAAACGCAATTTGTTAAAAACCACGGAATATTTATTCTTGATCTATATTGTTCGAGGGAATAATACTGATATACATATTTACCAACCCTCAGCATGGTTCCAAGTGTACCGAGAGTGCTAGAAGGCGATGGCTGAGGGTCTTCGTGTCCTGGGAATGACGTTAAACTCTATCTGATGGTGAGGTTCCAGTTCTGGAGGTCTGTGGAATATGGACCACCCCTTCATCACCATTGCTTCCAGGTCAACTCTGTCTGATCCGGAGTGGTATTACCTGTTAGGGTCCATCTATGGGTTAAATTGAAAAATGTGTTTATAAAAAAATTGGGTATCCATAAGAATGAATTTATTTCAAGTTTGTCGACATTAAATTATCCACATGCAACTCTCCACTTTGGCTTTTACTTAGGCTAGATGGGTGGTCCAACACTCAATCGGCCGGTCACATCAAACCCTAGCACCTATATGAAGGTCCCAACTCTATTTCCCTTATCACAAGCCCCAACCCCTTTTATCATGCATGTGCTAGAAGGCAGGGCTGAGGGTCTTAATGTCCTGGATATGACTTTAAACTACCTGATTGGGAAGTTCCAATTCTAGAACCCAGGGGAATGTGGAGCACCCCTTCATCACTATTGTTCTCTGGCCCACTCTGACCCGGAGTGGTAGTACGTGTTAGGGCCCATCTATGAGTTAAATAGAAAATGTGTTTATAAAAAAATCATTTATTATAAATTGAGTATCCATAAGAATGAATTTATTTCAAAACTTTGTCGGCACTAAATGACCACGAGGTTAACATGCTGTAAGACAAACCAAACCAAACTAAACCAAATCCAAGTGTATCGAATATTATCAACAGGATCCAAACGTTCATGTCCCTCAATTTTTCTCAACTTCCTGTTTATTTTTTGGATTTTTCTTTTTTTACTTTTCCGTTTTATTTCATTTACACCGTCACACTGCCCTGCATGCAATCTCACAGGTCTTCATTTCTTTGTTCCCGACTATCAAATCCAATCTTCCCGGTCTGGAACACAAATCACAGAATATTTATGATCTTACAGCTATTCATTCACAACAAGTACCTGATAGGGTCCGAAGTTGTTGTTTTTTAAATATGCTAAAAAATAGTTTTTTAATACCTAAGAAGAAGGCCAAGGATTGACATGCCTTAAAAGGTCAATCCACCCACAAATCAACCAGCCAATCAACCACCAACCAACCAACCAACCAAACTATGAGATTATTGTTGCAATTGACTCTATGTCTACGTTATCCTCACTGAGATATATACATATAAAGTCACATTGTTACGATTCATGTGGCCATTTTTAGCAGTAAGTGAGAGCAGTTTTACAGTGGAGATCCATTGTGGTATTGACTTTGATCCGTGTTAAAGAATCCTTGTCCATTGGTCCGTGTTTAGTAGAAACCTATATCCTTGTCCGGTCGTCCGTGTTAAAGAATCCTTGTCCGCTCGTCTGTGTCAAGTAGAATCCTAAAATGCTTGTCCGTTCATCCGTGTATCCAGAATCCTAATCCTTGTCCATTCGTCCGTGTTAAAGTATCCTTGTCCGTTCGTCCGTTCGTCCGTGCAAATGAGTGACAATCAACCAATGTCTTTAAATAGTTAACGATCTTCATATTTGAGCGTTTTTATTGGCCGATTCAGACCACGCCGTCCCGAAGAGTCTATAAATTAAAGTTGTGGTGTTCAGCGCTTCTTTGGCGGCGCTGCATTGCAGGTTTACGGGGTGCGCCGAAAGATATCGGTCTCACGCCCGTTCCTGGGTGCGAGACCGATGTCGACGTCTCGTTCCCTTGGCCCCGCTGCCGTTTCCTTTTCTCTCTCTACTGCTACTATCGTAACCCCTGTCGTCTCTCGTCCTCCTCGCACACTCAGAAGGGCTGGTTAGCTCAGTCGGTAGAGCGTTCGGCTAGGAATCACATGGTTCTTGATTTGATACCGTCCCTCACCAACTCAGCGTTGAGTAGCACAGGGATCTGTGTAGTAAAGGGAGGAGCTGATGGTAGGTTTGGCGCTCCACCTCAGACGCTAAAATAATCTCCTTGTACTAGCACTAATGAAAAGGGGATAGACTCCCTCGCTGTCTGGCTGATACCGACATTAGACCGCCCCGACGACTTTACTTACTTTATTTTATACGTAAGTAGATTATCTTGCCTCTGCACCATCTGAGAATTCTTTCTGTTCTAGATTCTATGTCAACATCAATTGAAATCAGATTTACTCCTGAACATTTTCCCACCAGCCGGACAAATTTGAATCTTGGCTTGACATAAATCAATAATTTCATTCGACTCTTCTCGGAATTTTTGTCTCTAAAAAGAAAAAAGTGACGGTAAAAGATTGTCTATATGCTTCTACCATGCTGTATCTGTGTTCACTTACAGATCAATTACTCTTGCTGACTGCTCCAATGCTGCAGTGATTCGGCTTGAGCCGGAGTATTGGCAAGAAACGCAAAATATTATATATATATATATATATATATATATATATATATATATTTTATTTTTTATTTTTTTTATTTTTTATTTTTTGATTAATTCCAACGTTTGACTAGCAGCGTTCTGTTTTTACTAACGGTCTTTTTCCCGTCTATTTTTGTTGATGACCGACCCACGTGCGGTTGATACATTATATTGCAATAGGTCCTCATATTAGTTGAGATGGGCCGAGTGTTGCTTTTTAAAAAACCGTCAAGAGAATTGGCCTCGAAACGGTTTGCACACTTTTCTCTTCTGATGAGCCTATTTCTGTTGTAAACATCGTTTGTTTTTTTCTTATATCTTATTCATATATTATATATATATATATATAATATATATATATATATATATGTGTGTGTGTGTGTGTGTGTATCACATAGATTTACATTTACTTTTAAATTCTCCGTCACATTTCCTTTTACTTAATTTACGGATATTAATTTATTCCCAGTCAACACCTTCCCTGTCGGCTGGAGCTTTAAAATACCCCTACTGCACCTCTGCAGAAGGGTAAGACCAACCATGGGGCCATCCGTCCGCCGCGTGTGCGACCTGTAATGCTTAAGGATGGAACCCTGGTGGCTTTGGCTCTCACTTCAGCTAAACGGATGGTCGGGGAGCACCCTCCGATCAATCAGCTGCTCACGTCAAACCATAGCGCCTCTATGATTTTCTCATCATTATTGTCCTTATGGCAAGTCCCAATCTTATCATATATGTGCTAGAAGGCAATGACTGAAGGTCTTAGTTTTCTGTGTATGGCATTAAACTCTATCTGATTGTGAAGTTCCAATTTTAGAATACTGGGGAGTGTGGAATACCCTTCATCACCATTAATCCCATCTATACTCTGTAAGTAAAAGTAGTAAAGTCGTCGGGGCGGCCTAATGTCGGTATCAGCCATGCAGCTAGGGAGTCTATCCCTTTTTCACTAGCGCTAGACCAAGGAGATTATTTTAGCGTCTGAGGTTGAGCGCCACACCTACCATCAGCTCCTTACTTTACCGCACAAATCCCTGTGCTACTCATACGCTGATTTGGCGAGGGCGGGTATCGAACTAGGAACATTGTGGTTTCTAGCCGAAACTGAAGTGGTAATGCCTGTTAGGGTCCCACTCTGAATTAAATAAATAAAAAATGATTTTATCTTAATTTAATTGAGTTAAAAATATTGAATAACCAACAAGAATGAATAAAAGAAAACGTCTTGGCATAAAATAATCCAACAAGGGTTGACA
>CM042146.1:101628453-101637401 GCA_023376005.1 Doryteuthis pealeii
CCTTTAAAGATGTGTAGTTGGTGTATTTACAGCTCAAGGCGACAGAGCGGAGCTCATTTGGATATATTACGCTATAGAAACGTGTGTCAATACGTTTGAAGAAAGGTGCGTGTGCGTACGTGTGTGTATTTGCAATTTCATACGCACGTCTGTATAGTCGATGATTGTCAATGATGCGTTCAATTTTCTTGCTCTTTTAGGCATAGTTTCAGTGCATCACAAATGGAACCATTACGCCTGCGTGCAACTTACCTCCCCTTGTCTGTTGTCAACTTAAATAAATTGGGAAAATTATGTGTAGTAGTTCATTATTAGATTCTACGCCCGCCCTGTCGGCTGAGGTAGTGGAATACACCGACTATACTTCAATGTAAAAATCTCACCAATGGCATCACCTGTTGGTCGTGGGTGGTAATATCTGATGCTTATCGACGGAATCGCGGTGTATGAGCGGTCCATGACATGCACACTCCTCTTTGTTTGTTACTTAAGCTAGACGGGTTGTCGCAGAGACCACATGCGATCAATCGGCTTGTCACGTCAAGACCTAGTACATTATATCATTGTCCCAAACCAATTGCCCTTATGGCAAGCCCCATCCCTTTTTATATGTGCTAGAAGGCAGTGGCTGTGAATCTTAATTTCCTGTGTATGATGTTAAACTGTATCAGATAGCGAAGTTCCAGTTCTAGAGCTCTGGGGAATGTGGAGTACCCCTTCATCACCATTATTTCTAAGTAGTACTTGTTAGTGTCCCATCTAAGGATTAAATAGAAAAATTAGTTTTAGAATCTTTTTTAAACAATTGAGTACCCACGAGGAATGAATAAAACAAAAACATATTCGGCATTAAATAACCCAATGGGTTGAAATGCCGTAAAGCTTTTGTATGGAAAATGTGGAAAAATACACAGAAGAATCGTGTGTTTAATACATTTATTAAGCGCCAGCATCCGGTGTCAAACGGATACATACAAACACATAACAAATAATTACGACCATTTAACATGACTTACACTTATAGAGGAGGGTCAGTTCGGTATAGCCAACCCAGCAAAATAGTATGGATATTATTCAGCACGTTAATTCACTTTAATCATTGGCTATTTTATGGCTATGAGCCAGTCCATCTGGTAGAGCGCAGAAGGGGTGTTAGCTACTCTACAACACAAATCTAACCAACCAAATTCTTAAGGGATTCAGTTTTCCTTGTTTTTATCCCAAATGTGTACCAGTTCCTGATTAATCTCACTGAATAAACTATTTTCATTGAGTTGCTCCTCACTGTGTGCTAGATCTGTTTTATATTACGGCTAGCATTGAAGCCTGGGACGATGACTGATGCAATACTCGCAGATTCCTCCCCTGCTGTTCTCAAAATCTACCCACCCCCTCTACTGGCCAACCCACATAAGGCAAGATCACGTGTTGTGAAGGCTTGCGTGATTCCTTTAGATCTTGTCAAGCTACGACAACAAATGAATGCAAAAAACAACGTTTGTTCTTTTTATGCATATTTATGCGACAACATATGTAAATACTTCTTTTTCCTTTTCATATTTTTCTCGTTTTTTTTAAATGTTTATTCTCAACGTAAGAAAGCAGTCACGACAGAAAGGGAAATAATCAAACAAACAAAAGTAAATAAACAAATAAAAGAAAGAAAGAAAGAAAATAAAGAAGGAAAGAAAAAAGAAAGAGAGAAAGAAAGAAAGGTAGATATTAAGATAAGATGGGAAAGAAGAAATATACATACATAATTATATACATATATACGTACGTAAACAAACAAACGTATTAAGAGTAAGAAGTGAAGGAAGGAAATAGATAGATAGATAGATAGATAGATAGCAATAGCATAATCTTTACAGATCGCTACCGTATTATAACCCCACCACCAGAATCTTTCCTCTCATGAGCCCTGAAATGACTCATCAAACCCGCTGCATATCCACAATGGTTTGATGCAAATATGACATAGGAAGGACATAGATAGATAGATAGATAGATAGATAGAGATAAAGAAGGAAAGAAATAAAGAAAGATAGGTAGATATTAAGATAATATGGAGGAAGAATATACAAACATAATTACATACATACATACGTACGTAAACAAACAAACAATCGTATTAAGAGTAAGAAGAGAAAGAAGAGAATAGATAGATAGATAGATAGATAGATACAGAAAAAAGAAAGATAGAAAGTAAAAACTAAATAAAGAAATAAAGAAAGAACATGAAACGAAAGTACATGTATACATAAAAAAGAAAGAATTAAAGAAGTAGAAAATAAAGAAAGAAACGTATTCTTAGAATGTATGGAGGAAATACACATACATACATATATACATAAAGAAAGAAAGAAAGAAAAAAGAAAGAAAGAAAGAAAAAGAGGTAGATATTAAGATAAGAAGGGAAGGAAGAAATATACATACATTTGTAAATAAACAAAAGTATTACGAGTAAGAAGTGAAAGAAGGAGAATATATATATACATATTGAAAGAAGGAAATGTAGATAAGATAAGAAGAGAAGGGAAAAATACATACATATATGCATACGCAACGAAAAAAGAAAAGAAAGAAAAGAAAGAAAGAAAGAAAAAAAGCAATAAACAAGTAAACAAATAATAAACAAACAACCATAATAAAAAAAAATACAGGAGGGAACAAATATGCAAATAATAAAGAAAGAAAGAAAGAAAGAAAGAAAAAAAAAGCAATAAAACAAGTAAACAAATTTAAACAAACAAACAACCATATAAAAAAATACAGAGGGGAACCAAATATGCAATATAATAAAAGAAAGAAAGAAAGAAAAGAAAGAAAAAGAAGAAAAGAATGAAAAAGACAATAAAACAAAACAAAAAACAGAATAAAACAAATAAAAACCTATGAAGAACTACAGAAAAGAATTAAAATGCAATAATAATATAAAGAAAAGAAAGAACTAAAAAAAGAAAGAAGAAGAAAAGAAAAAGAAAAGAAAGAAGAAGAGAAGAAAGATGAAAAAAAAGACAGTAAAACAACTACAAAAAACAGAAAAACAAAATAAACCTTATAAAGAACTACAGGAAAGAATTAATATTATCAATATAAAGCAAAAAAAGAAAGAAGAAAGAAAAGAAAGAAGAAGAAAGAAAGATAAAGAAAAGAAAGAAAAGAAAGAAAAAGAGAGAAAAAAAGAAAGAAAGAAAAGAAAGAAAGAAAAAAAAACAAAAAAAAAAAAGAATGAAAATATCGTATACATCGATCCATAAACAAACACATAAATAATAAATAATTGAAAGGAAAGAGATTAAATGTTTATAATACAAAAGAAAGAAAAACAAAACAAATGTTGAAGAAATACAGGAAGGCATAATATTGGCAACGGGAAAAAAACAACGCACAAAAGAAAGAAAGAAAGAAAGAAAAGAAAGAATGGTATCTCTGAAGACCAAACATGAGAAAGAAAGAAAAAAGAAAGAAAGAAAAAAAAAGAAAAGAAACAAACAAAAATGAACAAAAAAAAAAAAGCGAAAAGAAGAAAGAAAGAAAGAAAGAAAGAAAGAAAGAAAAGAAAGAAAAGAGTGGGAAGAAATAAAGAAAGAAAGAAAGTGAAGAATAGAAGTGAGAAGGAAGAAGAAAAAGAAGAAAGACTTAGGAAGAAAGATCAAGTAAAGAAAGAAAGAAAAGAAAAAACAAAAAAGAAAGAAAGAATAAACAAACAAAAAAAAAGAAGGAAAGAATGATATATATATGAAGAAAATAGACTAAAAAAAGAAATAAACATAAGAAAGAAAGGAAAGAAAGAAAAAAAAGAAAGAAAAGAAGTGAGTGGAAGAAATAAATAAAAATAAATAAAGTGAAGAGTAGAAGTAAGAAAGAAGCAAGAAAAGAAATAGTAAAAGAAAGAAAGAAGAAAGAAAAAAAAAAATATAGAAAGAGACAAAACGCACAAAAGAAAGAAATAATGATATCTATGAAGAAAGAAAGAAAGAAAAAAAGAAGAAAGAAAGAAAGAAAAAAAAAAAAAAAAATGTAGAAGAAAAAGGCGAAAGAGTGAAACGCGAAAGAAAGAAAGAAAAAATTAATGAGTGGAAAAAATAAATAAAGAAAGAAAGAAAGGGAAGAGTAAAAGTAATAAAGAAATAAAGAAAGAAATAGTAAAAGAAAGAAAGTAAAAGAAAGAAAGTAAAAAAGAAAGAGAAAAGAAAAAAAAGAAAAGAAAAAGATATAAGCGCACCAAAAGAAAAAAATGGTATCTATGAAGAAAAAAAAACATAAGGAAGAAAGAAAGAAAGAAAGAAAGAAAGAAATGTATAGAACGGAAAGAGTAACCAGAATATAGGAGCCCATGGCGTTATGAAGAGATTTCCAAAAACAAAGAAGGTTCAACAGCCCCCCACCCCACTAAGCACCCCCCTAAACGTCCCTTACTAAAGATTTCGATTATTCTTAAAGAATTCTTAAAGAATTCTTTTATTTTCTTATCATTGTCACCAATGTCCGACTATTTTATTTCGATTTAGAAGAAACAGAATCCAATAAACTAAGCGATTGGCTTACACGCATCAAACAAAAACTGTCTAGACGCCTGATTTGCCTGTAAAGTGACTTAACGCTTCAAAAAACGATTTGGCGGTAAACTTACTGTAGGCAAAAAAGAGCACGGAATGGTAATTTTTTTGGCACTACAAAATTACCGAAGATTTGATCTCATTTCGACTTGATAACTCAAAAGATTCGGTAGAACATTTTTGAGAAGCAAAAGACAGACAGGCAGACAGACAGCAGACAGAAGTGTTTCACACTAATTCAAGCACCTATTTCAAACTTATTGTTAATGTGTTGAAGACAACCGTAGTTGTATTCCCCTGGATCCACCACCGATATATATATATATATATATATATATATATAATATATATATATAAAATATATAAAATGGTGTTCTTTCCAACGGAGAAATTCAATATTTTATTAAAAAATAAGACAAAAAGAATACATTTTTCTAAAAACATAATACATTTTGCGGACCTTCTTTTTAATATATATATATATAATATTATATTTAATTATTATTATTATTATTATTATTTATATTTTTTGATTGAAGGCAGTTACAATGCGTATATCGTATAAAATTCGATAATTAATGAAAATTATAATGACAGGCGAACTCGCAAATATTGCCCACTACGTAGAACATCGTACAGCAGCCGTCTCAACTTATATATAAATATATAATATATAATATATATATATATATATATATATATATATATATGAAGAGTTAAACGGCGTGACAATGTCGATGAGGTAAAACCGATGTAGGTATTTCATATTTTGGGAGGCAGCAATCTCCTAAGGATATTTAAATTTGTATACTACATTGGTCTCATTAAGGACTTTGTCTGGAAGAGAGAGTTGTTGCGCGTAACGAGTTAGTTGTTTAAATTTAATATATATATATATATATATATAATATATAATATAATATATATATATAATAGAAATGGATATTAATCCGACAAATATGTTGAATATGTTGAAAAGTAAAATTGAAGAAAAAATATATACTTTGGTATGGATGAAATTATTATATGCCAACCCGCGTTTCGACCAGAATTTGCTTACACATTCACCATTCTTTTAAATATAAGATAGAATAGTAATAATAGAAAATACATGTAAACAATAGGTTATCATAGGAGCAGAGTGTTTTGATTTTTAAAAGAAAGACGAGTAATACTGAAGAAATATTAAAAACTGATTACGTCGTAAATTGGAATCTTTTTTTTTTAAACTCAAAAGCGTTTCCTGGTTTTAAAAATAATATAGCAATATTTTTAACTGTTTATGTTCTGAAAATATTTTTGATGTTCGAAACAGAAAGTTTAGAAATCTTTCAAAATTAATAGGCTTAGCTGTTGTTCATTTCAGTAAAAAGATATTGGTTTGAATAGATTTTGGGTGTTTATTAATTTAAATGTGTGAAAACACATAGGTGTAGTAATTAAAAATTTCGTAATTAGTTAATTTCAACCATACCGAAATATTTTTTCTTCCATTCATCTTTTAATATATATATATATAATATATATATATATAATATATATATGAAAAGAATAAATGGAAAAAAAAATATTTCGGTAAAGATATATATGCTCCCGATTTCATGGTAGAGCAATGTAGGGGAGACATTAGTTGAAATTTCACCGTTTAGCGTAAACAACTAGCCTGTTGTTTACAGACTTGAGTTCTCTGGTGATTGTAAAAACATATATCCTGTAAGTATGTGTCAATTAATTGTTCACACCGGACTGACAGTCACTGCCGACCGTAATGGTAAGGAACTAGGCCACCGAAAATTTGTCGGGTTTCGCTCCCGGCTCGAGCCGCACTGGTGAACGTAAACGTCGAACAGCGTCTGTGGATGACATATATATATATATATTATATATATATATATTATTATATATATGATGGACTCTCCCGTCGATTTATTATATATATAATATATATATATATATATATATATAATACGTGTCTGTGGATCACACACACACACACACACACATATATATATTTATATAATATATATATATATAATATATATATTATTGGATCCTTTCCGTCCACTTAGGACGATGGCGTAGTGACCAGAAAAAAATCTATCTGCATCTGCGCAAGTGACTCTGCGTGAGTGACAGTCTTTGGTGCACTGAATGCATACAGACTGTGATGCCTCCTGAGCTGCTGCTTTTCTCTCTCCCTCTGGCTCCCTTTTCTGCGAGGCTACTCTCCAATCTCTCTCTCCTCTCTCTCTCTCTCTCCTCTCTTATATATATATAATATATATATATATATATATATATATATATATTAGGAGATAGGAGAAATATATATATAATATATATATATATATATATATATATATATTATATATACAGGTGTCCCAGAAGTTACACACCATCCTGGTTTACAAGAATACACCTTTGTTAATTCAAATCACTGTTATTGAGAATAATTATAATAAATGCTCAAATGAGAGATAGAAAATTAATTGCGACAATCATTATCAATGAATATGTTTGAAATAACTAAAAGTGTTGTTTTTCCAAAGCTGGACAATACATGACTTCTGGGAGACCCTGTATATTATATATATAATATATATATATAATATATATATATGTGTGTGTGTGTGGGTGGTGTGTGTGTGTGTCGTGTGTGTGTGTGTGTGTATTTTGTTGTAAAGTTCTCTCCTACTGAACAAAGTTGAGTTATACAGATGTTTTTAAACTTTTTTACTATTACCCACAGCCAGAACAAAAATATGGCTCCCTATAAAACCTAAGTTAATGATATGAAATGAGTAAATCAAAGACAATCACTTTCGAATTTTCCTTTATTTAGCATCGACAAAATTCATATTAAATTCTTATGAGCCATTTTTGAATTACAACTATCCAGTTTCATGGGAAATAAACATATTATTTACTGAAACCAAATATAAAGAAGGCACAACAGAAATAATCTATAATAACAGTTGAATCTATGGCTTGTTTAATGTGAACAAAAATAACTGTATGTGAACTCACACCTTCAAGACGGGAGGTTGGCGTGGCCGCGTGTCGTACAGGGCTTGCAGGGTGGCGATGCTTCGGCGTTTTCAAGAACCACCAATGCAGATGGAAATTCCCCTTGCAATGTGTGTTGAACCGCATCTGCAAGTCAAAAATTGCGTCTACTAGAAATAGATGGTCCACAAACTGTTGAACAAATGAATGACCGTCATACGTCGTGTGCGACGGACTTCGAAAGAAAAAAAAAATGCCAACCGATGACATGAGAGGTAAAGAAGGATCAGAAAATGCTTCCTAGACCTTGTGGAATTGGTGGTTGTTGGTTGTTGTTTGGTTGTTGTTTTTTTTACGATTTTTTCTTTCTTTGAGCTCGTTGATTTTTTTCAGTAACCAAAGTATGAGACTGTGAGACAGACCGCAGCTCAGTCTGTTCTTCTCAACACTCAGCCCAGATAATCTTCCTCCACACGTATCTCCTTTCACTCCTCACCCTGTGGCACTTTCAACCATCTGAAGCAAACAAGTCGCCAATCGCACGTCATCTTTATTCTAGTTATTCCCCACTATTACATAACGTATAACTAAAATCTTGGGTTTCCTCATCTCATTTTACATTCGATCGGGGGTCCTTGATTTCTTGGCCATTGGCACACATCAAAAAGTAACCGAAATATCGTGTCGGTATAGAACACCAATGCCGAGCTTTTAAATATAGAAACTCAGACATTGAATCGACGATTATTAAATAACCTCTGAAGACCCGACAAAAGGATAACCAAGAAGAAATGAACATTGACACGCACGGAAGATTAAAGGAGACATGAGAGAAGATGCTTCGAGTAAGCATCTATTGACACGAATAATGACTTCCTGTCATTGATCTTTTTTTATTTTCGATGAGTAACTCTTTAGTTAAACTTTAATACGCATATATTTTTTTTTTGCTGCGAGTTAACGTGGAGGGCTGACAATTCTGTTTGTATACCATAAGGAAAATAGTATGATGGCGTTTAGTATGAAAAACATAATAAAAATAGAATATAATTAAAAGTGGTATATAAGTAGATATTACCAAGGAGAAAAGATGTAATATGTTTTAATGTTATATTTTGTATAGAAGGATATTATACGTTTTGTGTAAAAAAGTATAGTTTATAAAAACTTAGAAGAGTGATTTATAGTGAACTCATTAAAAATAAAGCGAAATGGATCATCTGAAACGGCGCATACGAACCTTCAAATTTTAAGCATAATGTAAACAAAGCAAAAAATCAACCAATTACTAAGTATGCTCTAAAGAAAAGTCCCGAGGAACTGGAAAAAAAAGTCCGCAGAACACTCTAGTAAGTTCCATGGGTACAACTAAATATAGGA
>CM042146.1:101637501-101662177 GCA_023376005.1 Doryteuthis pealeii
ATGATATCTATGAAGAAAGAAGAAAGGAAGAAAGAAGGAAAGAAAGAAGAACAAAAAATGTAGAAAGAAAGGCGGAAGGCGAACGAAAGAACAAAGAAAGAAAAAATTAGAATGGTGGAAAAAATAATAAAGGAAAAGAAGAAAGTGAAGAAGAGTAAAAGTAATAAAGAGAAATATAAAGAAAAGAAATATAGTGTTTAAAAGAAAGAAAAGCTAAAAGAAAAGAAAGTAAAAAAAAAAAAGAAACGAGGGAAAAGAAAAAAAAGAAAAGAGAAGAAAAAAGTAGAAGCGCACCAAAAGAAAAAAATGGTATCTATGAAGAAAAAAAACATAAGGAAGAAAGAAAAAAGAAAAGAAAGAAAAAGAAAGAAAGGAAAGGATGTTATAGAACGGAAAGAGTAACCAAATATAAGGAGCCCATGGCGTTATGAAGAGATTCCAAAAAAACAAAGAAGGGTTCAACAGCCCCCCCCCACCTAAGCAACCCCCTAAACACCCCCTTACTAAAGATTCGATTATTCTTAAAGAATTCTTAAGAACTCTTTATTTCTATCGATTAGTCACCCAATGTCCGACTATTTTTTATTTCGTTTAGAAGAAAACAAGGAATCCAATAAAACTAACATTGGCTTACACGCAGCAAACAAAAGCCTAGACGCGCCTGATTTGCCTGTAAAGTGACTAACGCTTCAAAAAACGATTTTGGCGGTAAACCTTTACTCTAGGCAAAAAAAGAGCACGGACATTGGTATCTTTTTCTTGGCAGCTACAAAATATTACCAAGATTTTGATCTCATTTCGACTTGATAACTTCAAAAGATTCGGTAGAACATTTTGAGAAGCCGAAAAGACAACAGGCATACAGACAGACAGACAGACAGAGGTGTTTTCACACTAATTCAAGCACCATTCAAACTTATTGTTAAATGTGTTGAAGACAACAGCTAGTTGTATTCCCCTGGATCCACCACCGATATATATAATATTATATATATATATATATATATATATATATAATATATATATATATAAAATGTTGTCTGGTCCAACGGAGAAAAATTCAATATTTTATAAAAAAAAAATAAGACCAAAAAGAATACATTTTTTTATCTAAAAAACAATACATTTGCAGACCTTCTTTTTTAATATATATATATATATATATATTATATATATATATATATATTATTATATTATATTATTATTTTATTATTATTTTATGTTTTTGCTTGAAGACAGTTACAATGCGTATATCGTATAAAATTCGATAATTAATGAAAATTATAATGACAGGCGAACTCGGCAAATATTGCCCACTACGTAGAACATCGTACAGCAGCCGTCTCAACTTTATATATATATATATATATATAATATATATATATATATATATATATTATATATATATATGAAGAGTTAAACGGCGTGACAATGTCGATGAGGTAAAACCGATGTAGGTATTTTCATATTTTGGGGAGGCAGCAATCTCCTAAGGGATATTTAAATTTGTATACTACATTAGTCTCATTAAGCGGACTTGTCTGGGGAGAGGAGTTGTTGCGGGTAACGAGGTTAGTTGTTTTAAATTTATATATATATATATATTAAAAGTTAGAAAAATGGAATCCGACAAATATGTTGAAATATGTTGAAAAGTAACATTGAAGAAAGATAGAATAGTAATAATAGAAAAATAAACGTAAACAATAGGTTATCATCAGAGCAGAGTGTTTTGATGTTACATAATCGCCGCCCAGCACCTATATTTGTGGCCTTGTGCCAGACTTAGAAAAACCTTTAGAAAAATGTACTACCGATTCTCTTATATTACTGGGTGGTCTTTGTAGAATCACCGAAAAAGGAGTTAGAAAGATAAAATCTTTTAACGAGAGAAAGGAGACGATTAGACTATGTTTAACGAAAAAACGGGATTAGTGACTACAGGGAGCCTTTTGATCTTAGGCTCGTGAACTCTGGTTGACCAGAGTGATTCGAAGGAATCGAACATTCGATTCTGTCCAGAACGAGCTCGAAAATACCAGAAGAAGAATCTTCTGGAAGATGATTTAGACACACTATATTAAGGAGTCAGTGAGGGATCAGAGTCAGTTAGAGTTAGAGTCAATCTGTGATCGGAGTCCGTTAGAGTTAGAGTCAGTCCGGAGTCAGGGGCAGTCAGAGCCAGTCAGAGAAGTCGGCCGGAGAGAAAAATGCTTCCTAGACTGTGGAATTGGTTGGTTGGTTGGTTGGTTGGTTTACGTTTTTTTTCTTTGAGCTCGTTTATTTTTTTCATTAACCAAAGTATAAGACTGTGAGGACAGACCGCAGTTCCAGTCTGTTCTCCTCAAACACTCAGCCCAGATAATCTCCTCACACTATCTTCCTTTCACTCCTCACCCTGTTGGCACTTTACGACCAATGCGAAGCAAACAGGTCGGCCAATCGCACGTCATCCTTATTCTAGATTATTCCCACTATTACATAACGTATAACTAAAATCTTGGGTTTTTCCACATCTCATTTTACATTCGATCGGGGGCCTGATTTCTTGTGCCATTGGCACACAGTCAAAAAGTAACCGAAATATCTTGTCGGTAGAACACAATGCCGATGGCTTTTAATAAATTGCAGACAGGTCTATAAATAACTATACCCGACCAAAATAACCAAAAAATGAACATTGACCCGTATGTAAATGGACAATGCTTCATATCTATTACACACATAACTTCCTTCTTTTCTTTCTATTTTCATTACTCTTTTAGTTAAGCTTTAATAAGCAATTTTTTTGGTGACATTCTGTTTTTCATAAGGAAAATAGTATTGTATTGTATAAAAATATAATAAAATGGAACGTCATAAATTATGGGTTGTAATATGTTTTAATGTTTAGTTTTTATAAAGGATATTTACGTTTTGGGTAATTTTAAAACTTAAAGATTTTTAGTGAACTCATTAAAATAAGCGTGTCTGAAACGCGTTCGAACCTCAAATTTTAGCTATTATGACAAGCAAAAAATCAACCAATTACTAGTTACTCTAAAAAGTCGAGACTGGTAAAAAAAAGTCGAGACACTAGTAAGTCAAGGTACACTATATACATATATAATATATATATATATATATATATATATATATATAAAGTTGTTAAGAAATATCGAAATTTTTTGTACTTTTTGCCACACCCGGTATTCTAAAAAAAAGGTTTTTTTTCAGAATACAAGGTGTGTCAAAAAATTACTAAGTTTAAAGCTGTATTTACCAAGATAGAAAGGTATGTCAAAAAGTACCAAAAATCTCGATACCTTTTTGTCTCAGCTTATATATATATATATATATATATATATATATATATATATATATTTTTTTGTCTACTTTCCTTTTTTCCTTACCTCATATATATAATATATATAATATATAATATATATATATATATATATGAGGTAAGGAAAAAAGGAAAAGTGGACAAAAAAAATAATAACTCAAACAAGAAGAAGTAGGAGAGAAATATTTTGTTCCGCTTTAAGCAGGGAACTTCATCGGTCTGTTTATTCGAAACATGGTACATACACTTGAATTTATAGAAGAGAAAGTGAGTTTGGTGATGATGTATGTATATATATAAAGTTAGGAATATATAAAGCGAAGATATAGACGCAACGGTGCTTGGTAACTGTCAGTTTCTCACCTAAGCGATTTCCAAAATAAGTCTTGGTGTCTTCGATACCCTAACTAAAATATGCTTGGTCTGCCAATGATATTGAGCTATTTTTACTTATCACTAAAAAGCAAACAATATATATATATATATATATATATTATATATATATATATTAATATTATATATATCGGGCCGGCTTATCTCAGTCGATAGAGAGTTAGCCAGGTTCCAGACTTGATATCGGCCATCGCCAACTCAGCGTATGAGTAGCACGGGGATCTGTGCCGTAAAAGTAAGGAGCTGATGATCCACCTCAGATGGAAAAATCAATCCCCTTGGTCTAGCGCTAGTGAAAAGGGCCAGAGACTCCCTCGCTGTCTGGCTGATATTGAATTTAGGCCACCCCGACTTTTATATATATATATTGTATATATATATGAATATATATAATAATATAATAATATATATATATAAAAGTCGGGGTGACCTAAATTTGATATCAGCCAGACAGCGAGGGGGTATCTGGCCTTTTCACTAGCGCTAGACCAAGGAGATTGATTTTTCCATCTGAGGTGGATCATCAGGACCTGATGATCCACCTCAGATGGAATATATATATATATGTATATATGAGTGTGTGTGTGTGCGTGTGTGTGTGTGTGTGTTTGTGTGTGCAAGACGATATACAGATATGTTTGAAAGATAAAAGGAAATATATATTTGTTTGTGTAGATAAAATGTGTATATATATGTGTGAGTGTGTGTGTGTGCGTGTGTGTGTGAGCGTGTTTGTGTGTGTGTGGGGGGGTGTTTGTGTGTAAGAGGATATACAGATATGTTGAAAAGATAAAAGGAAATATATATATTTTTTTTTTTTGTAGATAAAATTTATTATATGTTGACACGTGTTTCGACAGGTTTGTGTTAACATATACAGTATTCTATTTTAAATTATTTTGAATATAAAATGAAATAATAGTAGAAAAACATTTGTATAACAGTACGTCTTCTTCAGAGCAGAATGTTTGAACTTTAAAAGAAAAACGGCTGATATAGGAGAAATATTTTAAACTTATTGCATAGGTTTTTCTAATATTGTGTTATTCTATATTTCAATTTTAAATAGAATACTGTATATATAAACAAATTTCTGGCGAAACATGTGGCAGCATATGATAAATTTCATACATACAAATTTATATATATTTTCCATTCATCTTTTCAACACACACACACACACACAACACACACACACACAATAATTATATATATTTAATATATATATATATATATATATATATATATTATATATATATATATATATATATATATATATATATATATATATATATTATTATATATATATATATATATATATATATATATATATATATATATATATATATATATATTATATATATATATATATATATATATATATATATAATATATATATATATATATATATATATATATATATATATATCGGGTTAGCTCAGTCGTAGAGCGTTAGGCTAGAAACCACAAGTTCCTAGTTCGATACCGGTCCTCGCCAACTCAGTGTATGAGTAGCACAGGGATCTGTGCGGTAAAGTAAGGAGCTGATGGTAGGTGTGGCGCTCCACCTCAGATGCTAAAAACAATCTCCTTGGTCTAGCGCTATTGAAAAGGAGATAGACTCCCTCGTTGGCTGGCTGATACCGACTTTAGGCCGCTCCGTTGACTTTACTTTATATATATATATATATATACTAGAAAAATGTGACCCGTTGGTCAACCATTGAGCTCAGGGTAGATAATTGTGATCAGAAATTAAGTGAGTTTGCAAAGCGAATTAATTTTAAAAAATAAATAGAGCCGGAGAAATTTTTTTTTTCAAATCATCGAAATCATTTTGTGAGATTTCTAAGAAAGGGAAAGTTTGACCAAATTTAAATTCAAATAGACCTGATTCTTGAAATTCTATTACTAGCTACGGTGTTGAGAAGCTGTGGGGATGAGAGAAAATCGTTTTTTTAACTTCACCATAATTTTAATTGATAAACAAATCTCTCAGGAAAAAAGTTTGAAAATAAAGTAAAATGTGTTATACTTCTTCGGTAAAAAAAAAACAAACACTATTGACAATTTTTACCATGACAGAAGGAAAATGAGGGGTGGGTAAATAGCGATCTCTCTCGGCTGGTTTGGTGGTGGGGACAGGGGTCAAATAACAGCCAGCGGTCAGGTCTTACTTAAAGATAATAGAGAAGGGATGAAATTTTGAGATATATATAGAAGGGATGAAATCGATAAGCAGATGATAAGTGAGGGAGGTAATTACTGCTTACGATTAATTTTTTTTCAAACATAATTCATTCCCAGAAGCAAGGAATATTTTAGTATTTAATTTTAGTCATTAAATAAAACAGTAAAAAATCCTTAAGGAAACAATCATTGATTCGCTCAGCTTTAGTATAATAATAATAATAATAATAATAATAATAATAATAATAATAATAATAATAATAATGTGAAAGTTATACCAATTGTAGTTAGTACACTTGGAACAGTCCCAAAAGGTTTGGAAAAGGGTCGGGAAAGTTTGGAAATCAGAGGAAGGGTTGAAACCATCAAGAACACTGCACTGCTGCAATCTGCCAGAATACTCAAAAGAGTCCTGGAGACCTGAGGAGACTTGCTGTCACTCAGACTCCGGGCAAAGACCATCAGCTAATGCTGATGTGAAAATCAAAAGGATCAAATAATAATAAGGATAATAAAAATTTATATATATATATATATATTATATATATATATATGTGTGTGTGTGTGTGTGTGTGTGTGTGTGTTAAGAGTAAGGAAATGAATCCGACGGTATATGTATAGATAAAAAAGATATGAAAACACACAATGTTGTTAAAATGAATATATTTTTAAATCATTTTCATTGCTAATTTTGACAATATTTCTATTTATAAAAAATCATCATCAGAGCATAATGATAATTATAAAATGGACCTAATTATTATTATGATCTGATAATGATTTTTTATAAATCGAAATATTGTCAATAGTAGCAATGAAAATGATATAAAAATATATTCATTTTAACAACATTGTGCGTTTTCATATCCTTTCTATCTATCTATCTATCTATCTCTCTCTCTCTCTTCTATATATATATATATATATATATATATATATATATATATATATATATATGGAGAATATGTGCTTAATTGAAGTCATACCTAATTTGAAAATTAATTAGTTGATAATTAATGAATTAGGCGAATATATATGTTCAAATGTAAAGCGTAAACAAATTATCAACTCATTAATTTTCAAATTAGGTATGACTTCAATTAAGCACATATTCTCCAAAAATTGTCGGCATAGCCATATCAAACAAACTGTTGCGTACTTTAGTATATATATATATATATATATATATATATATATATATATATATATATATATATATCTGGTCATTAGTACAAAATTGGTACTTGGTGTTGAGACTGACCAACTTTTAGGTTGATTTATCTTTGCAGGTAGTGGTCGTTCCTGTTTAGCCAGTTTTCCTTAAACAAAAAGTCCCGTCGTGAAACCAACTATGCGTGAGATAACGCCATGCCCGCTGTCTGGGGAAGACCATTAAAATTGCCAAAAACTTGGCTAACGAGCGACGATCGGGGAATTAGAAAAACGTGACTGGCATTGACGCACTTCCTCTAATCAGCTGTTGTAGTTGGGCTGGATTACCAAAGTTTTGGGCAGAGGTGATATTTGTGAGGCAAAGAGAGGAGAAAAGAGAGTGGAAAAGGGAGAAGCGAAGAGAGAAGAAAAGAGATTGAAGTGAAGAGAGAAGAAAAAAGTGATTTGAAGAGAAAAGAAAGGGGACAAGAAAAGAGAGACAACAGTGAGAAGAAATGAGAGATGAAAAAAGAGAAGTGAAGAGAGAAGAAAAAAGAGAATTGATTTTAGTCATTAAATTAAACAGTAAAAATCCTTAAGGAAACAATCATTGATTCGCTCAGCTTTAGTATAATAATAATTCGAAAAGACACGAAAAGAGAGACAAAAGTGAGAATAAATGAGAAAAAAAGACAGAAGTGAAGAGAGAAGAAAAAAGAGAATTAAAGTGAAAGGAAAGGGGATACGAAAAGAGAGACAAAAGTGAGAATAGATGAGAGAAGAAAAAGAGAAAAGTGAAGAGAGAAGAAAGGAGAGAAGAAAGAGAGAAGTGGAGAGAAAAAAAAGAGAATTGAAAAGAAAAGAAAAGGGAGACGAAAAAGAGAGACAAAAGTGAGAATAGATGAGAGAAGAAAAGAGAAAAGTGAAGAGAGAAGAAAGGAGAGAAGAAAAGAGAGAAGTGGAGAAAAAAAAGAGAATTGAAAAGAAAAGAAAAGGGAGACGAAAAGAGAGACAAAAGTGAGAATAGATGAGAGAAGAAAAGAGAAAAGTGAAGAGAGAAGAAAGGAGAGAAGAAAAGAGATAATAGAAGAAAAAAAGAGAATTGAAGAGAAAGGAAAGGGGACACGAAAAGAGAGACAAAAGGGAGAATAAATGAGAGAAGTGAAGAGAGAAGTGAAGAGAGAATTGAAGAGAAAAGAAAGGGGATACGAAAAAAGAGACAAAAGTGAGAAAAAATGAGAGAAGAAAAGAGAGAAGTGAAGAGAGAACGAATAAGAGAATTGAAGAGAGAAGAAAAGGGATACAAAAAGAGATACAAAAGTGAGAATATATGAGAGAAGAAAAGAGAAAAGTGAAGAGAGAAGTTAAGAGAGAAGAAAAAAGAGAACAGAAGAAAAAAGAGAATTGAAGAGAAAGGCAGGGGACACGGAAAGAGAGACAAAAGTGAGAATAAATGAGAGAAGAAAAGAAAGAAGTGATGAAAGAAGAAAAGGGTAAAGAAAAGTGAGGGGAAAGAAGGAAGGATGAAAGAAAAATAAGAGAGAGGAGATCAAAGAAAAAAAGAGAAGTAAAATGATGAGAAGATAGAAGGAAAGAGAGAAGAGAATATAAAAGAAGTAAGAGAGAGAGAGGGAGGGAGAGAGATAGAGAGAAATAAATGAGAGAAAAAGGAAAATAGAAAATAGAAAAGAGAAGAGACATAGAAGAAAGGAGAGAAGAAGATGAGTAGAGAATATAGAAGGAAAGAGAGAGAAGAGAAAAGAGGGAAGAAAAGGTAGAAGGAAAGTGAAAAGAGAAATTAGAAGAAAAGAGAGAAGAAAAGAAAGAGGAAAAGAAAAAAGTAAAGTTAGAAGAAAATAAGGAGAAGAGAAGAGAGAACAAGAAAAGTGAGAAGAGAAGAGAAGAGCGAAGAGAGAGAAAAGAAAGAAGAAAAGAAAGAAGAAAAGAAAGAAGAAAAGAAAGAAGTAAAATGAGAAGAAAAAAGAAAAAAAGGAAGGAAGAGAGAAGAGTAGAGAAAAGGTGCTATCGCTTCGAGTGAAAATGGATTGGATTGCTCCTAGTATTATGCAATATTTTTGCATATATATATATATATATATATATATATATACCAACCCTCCGCACGAGCAGGATGTGACACAAGGTCAGTTCCTTAAACGGAGTTTAACAGGTTTGAATTCAGAGTTTTCCTTCTCCTAGACTGTTTACGTAGCCATGGTTAAAGAGCCCAGGCTGCGCTGCTATTTACCCATAGCTGGAGGGAGATTGGATTCATACCTTTCCCAATGGTATGAGCATCATGTAAAATGCAAAAAGCCTCGTCTTTTTATTTATATAATTATTGTAAGCATAAAAATAAAAGAACATCAAGGCGTTCAGAAGGGTGATATTTTTACTTAGCTGACGCTATAACGTTTCGGTTTGTTCAGCAAACCATCATCGGGGCCATTATCATGGAAATAAACTTTGACAAACAGGAATTTGTAAGCCTTTGGTTTTCTCAGTGTGTTGTGGTTTCTGTTTCATTCCTCAAATATGAAAAATAGACAACTTAAACGCCGCGTTTTATATAATTATTATATATCGGTTGGCACCAATTTTTGTCTTCAAGAATAGTTCTTCAAAATTCACACCACGCCCGAATATAAATGGTAATTTATTCCACACTATTCGTTCTTTCCTGATTTTAATGCATTAAAATCGTTTATAATGCATTAATAATAATCATAGAATAGCTCTGTCTGTAAAGTTGGAATTAGTTTCCGATCATTTGGGAATCGTTTTCTTCCTGAAAATAAAAAAGGGACAATAGAGTGTGATAAGAAAGAAGGAAAGAATAAAAAAAAGGAATGATGTAGTAGAATAATTGATTTTAACTGCATTACAAATCGTATAGGTTTACTTTTTGCTTAGATACACGTTCATATAACCGCTCTGTCGTAGAAGCGCGTGGTGTAATGGTTAAAGTCTTGGGAAATGGACTCGTCGCCCCGAGTTCAAATCCTGGACGAGGTAATTGCATTTCACTTAGCGCTAATACCCTTGGGAAAGGTATGAATCCTACTATCCCTCCAGCTATGGGTAAATAGTAGGGCAGATTGGGCTCTTTAACCTTGGTTAGGCAACCAGTCTAGGAGAAGGAAAACTTTGAATTCAAACCTGTTGAACTCCGCTTAAGAAATTGACCTTGTGTCACATCCTACTCGTGCGGAGGAGTTGGTAAATATATATAACCACCCTGTCAGCT
The DNA here is from genome assembly GCA_023376005.1 of Doryteuthis pealeii. Classification (NCBI taxonomy): domain Eukaryota; kingdom Metazoa; phylum Mollusca; class Cephalopoda; order Myopsida; family Loliginidae; genus Doryteuthis; species Doryteuthis pealeii. Next base: position 101,647,809 of record CM042146.1, read on the forward strand.
GGGGAGTTAGAATGCACCGACTGCATCTCTGCAGAGGGGTAAGATTCCCCCAAATGGGGCCACCTGTTGGCCGTGGGTGGCGACCTGTGATGCTTAAGGACGGAGTCTTGGTGGATGAGCAGTCCATGACTTGCAACACTCAACTTAGAACTTTACTTGGGCTAGACGGGCGGTCGGAGAGGCCTCCTCCGATCAATCGACTGGTCACGTCAGCCCTAGCACCTATATGATTTTCCCAACCTTATTGCCCTTATGGCAAGCCCCAACCTATTTTTATCATATGGGTGCTAGAAGACGGTGGCTGAGGGTCTACATGTTCTGGGAATGATGTTAAACTCTATCCGATGGTGAGGTTCCAGTTTTGGAGGTTTGGGGAATGTGGAGCACCCCTTCATCACCATTGCTCCCTGGTCCACTCTGACCCAGAGTGGTAGTATCTGTTAGGGTCCCAACTATGGGTTAAATAAAATAAAGTATTTATAAAAAAATTGTATTATCCATTAAGAATGGATTTATTTCAAAACTTTATCGGCATTAAAAGACCCATTGGGGTTGATATGCCGTAAAACAAACCAAACAAAACGTTCATATAATCAATAGTAATGATAATTAAAGTTCTTTGGGACAGACGGATCAGCAAATCCCGGCTAGGAAACCAAACCTAGTATTTATTAACAAAAAGAAGAAAACGGGTCATCTCGTGGATTTTGCCGTCCGGCAAACCACAGAGTGAAGATGAAAGAAAATGAAAATATAGATATATATAAGGACCTGGCCAGAGAGTAAAAAAAACTGTGGAACATGAAATTATAAGTAGAGACATTGGAACTGTTCGCAAAGGTTTGGAAAAGAGTGTGGAACAATGGGAAATCCGAAGAAAATCAAGACCATCCAAACAACATCACTGCTAAGATCAGCTATAATACTCAGAAGAGTCCTGGAGACCTGGAGAGACTTGCTGTCACACAGCCTCTAGTAAACAAACAACTTAGGTGGGGGTAAATAACCACATAATATATAATAATAATAATAATAATAATAATAATAATAATAATGAAAGTCAAAGTGATACCAATTGTAGTTGGTGCACTAGGAACGGTCCCAAAAAGATTAGAAAAAAAGATTGGAAATCAGAGGAAGAATTGAGACCATCCAGAATACTGCACTGCTGCAATCTGCCAGAATACCCAGAAGAGTTATGGAGACCTGAGGAGACATGTTGTCTCTCAGACTCCTGTGAAATACCATCAGCTGACGCTGATGTGAAAAACTCAAAAGGAGTGAATAATAATAATAATCACTAGCAGGACCTGTGGATACACTACAGTATGATAATCAAATTATTACAACGTGTTGATATGTTTACTAAAGAGCTATTGCAATAGTTCAATATGTAAAAAATATAATAATCTTGATTTAACTCTCTCTCTCTCTCTCTCTCTCTCTCTCTCTCTCTCTCTCTCTCTCTCTCTCTCTCTCTCTCTCTCATTCATTTTTCTTCTTTCTTTCCTTCTTTTCATCTTTTTATTATGTTCGATTGAAAGAGATTAGCGTTATCCCTTCCTAACGCTCACCCCTCTCTCTATCTTTCACCTACTCTCTTTTCTTTTCTTTCTTTCTTTCTTTCTTACTATATTTTTTCTGCATACCATGTCCTTTTTCTTCCCTTTCTTTCTTTATGATAAAAATGAAATGGTCCATTTTTTAGCTGAAGTGACGGCACACATAAAAAATAAGAAGTCGGCGCATAAGCAACACCAGATAATCTAGATTCACATTTTTGCATTTAATCTTGGAGGATTTCGACGGTCTCATTTTTAACAGGAAGGTATTACAAGATGATAACGGTCGTACAATTAAGGAACACGAGTATTAATATATAGATAATAATTTGTTTATATTGTTTCAAGTATTCAGAGTAGTAATAATATTTATTTTGGTCATAGATGTTAGTTTTTCAAGTACTACCACTTTATGTCAGAAGGACTCTACACTCCTCAGTGACCCTTGCAGTTTAGTGTTATATCAAGACTCCCTTTTTGATGGGCTCCAACACCCTACTAAGGGGTTGGACAGATTCTAATCCTTGCCAACAGGATGGATTTTGAAAGAGAATGGTTCCTTTACAGTTTGTTGGATTTTTGTTAGATACACCTAAATAGACTTGAACTAAAATAGAGTGGCTTCGCTTTGTTTTGTTTACATAAGCTTTCACTCAGACTGGTTAATGTCGTCTGCGAAGCATTTTTCTACTCTGTGTTTTAATGAATCCTTTTTTAATTTTCCAATAACCTTGCCATGCATTTATCATTCCTAGTTTCATACGATTTCATCTGTAATCAAAAACATAACAATTTTACAGCATTTCAATCCTTGTTGGGTTATTTTATGCCGAAGACGTTTTGTTTTATTCATTCTTGATGGGTATTTAATTTTTAAGTTGAATTATAAAACTCGTTTTTTTCTATTCAACTTATAGATGGGACCATAAAAGGTACAACTACTGCAGGCCAGAGTGGACCTGGGAGTAATGGCTATGAAGGGGTATTCCACTCTCTGCAGAGTTACAGAATTGGAACTTCATCATTACATTTAATTAAACGTTACACCCTGGCCATTAAGACCATCAGCCACCGCCTTCTAGCGATTGATATAGGTCCGTCTTATAGTGCCTTCTTATCACCCGTACTCGTAATCTGTACCGTCTCATAAACAGGGAGTCCCATTGGCGTAGTGGTTAACGTGCTACTCTGTGACATTGTAGTAAGAGAGTTCAATATGATAAAAAGGGTAGGCGGTTGCCATAACGACAATAGGGTCAGGAAAATCATGTAGGTGTTAGGGCTTGATGTTCTGAAACCACTCCACCTTTACATCGATTACAACCGCTATTACTACTCGGGAAAATCCTCGGTGCAATGTAAGTGTATAAATCATAAAATTCAGTAAAACAGATTTTTTAAAAAATGTATATATTATCTACACTTTTAAATAGCGGTTTAACTATTTATGAACCTGTATATGAATGGAGGCGCGTGGTGTAATGGTTACCATCGTAGGAAATGGACTCCGCAATACGAGTTCAAATCCTGGACGAGGCTGTTTTTCACATAGACCTGTGAAATGTAAGAATTCAACTATTATCCCTCCTTACTCGTGGGTAAATAGTAGGAGATTGATCTCATTAACCGTGGTTCGGTAACCGGTCCAATTGTTGCAGCCATACAGTAGCACTGACACGGCTACAGCTTGGAAAAGTGGAAAGGGGAACAAAAGACAGAGATTGTAGTGAATGAAGTTATATAAAGAAGAGACACATTGAGAAATTGTTGGGACACAGAAGAGAGTTATTTACCAAAACGAAAATTATTAACAAAAATAGCGAAAATAAACCGAGAAGAAATAAGAACTTGCAGCGGCTACCCGGCGTCACCTGGGTAGAAGGGGAATTTTTTTTAAGTTAGTCCCGTAGATCCATTATTACTGAATCGTGAGTTGAACCTTCATGGGATTCCCCATTTAAATCCCTATATAAAAAATAGACCTTGCATTGATCCAGCTACTCTGAAAAGAAATGTTAATGTCTACTATCTAAAATATTAAATGAAAAAAAAATCCATGCTGTTATCATTTAAATTTTATTTTTTAATTATCTTCACGAATATAAATCAAATCTCTGTTAATTTGTTCAAAAACCAAGCCCTGGTGATATTTAATGTGTATATATATTCACTTTGTCGTTAATTGTTTTATTTTCCGGACATACATATACACACAACTGCCCTTTATATATGTATAGATAGATTTTGTAGCACATAACAAGGACTGAACACTATTCAGTGATTCAGTGGTTCAGAGAGATTAGGCTGCAAGCAAACACAACTAAGAGACTCCCAAACTAGCAAATTTACGCCAGACTTTTGAAAGAAGGATGTGACACATGGTCAGTTTCTTAAGCGGAGTTTAACAGGTTTGAATTCAGAGCATTTTTTTTCTCCTACACTAGTTACCTAGCCAAGATTAAAGAGCCCAGTATGCCCTACTATTTACCCATAGCTCGAGGAGAGTAGTTGGATGCATACCTTTTCCACGTGTATTAGTCCGAAATGCAAACGGCCTCGTCTAGGATTTGAACTCGGGTCGACGAGTCCATTCCTTAGTCTCTAACCATTACACCACGCACCTCTATAGGGATTCATATAGACCCCTAGGGGGGAATAAAATTTAGTAGATGAATAAATTTATAAGGGTCAATAGGGTATGACTTTAATAGTTTGTATTAATTTTTCTATTTATAACAGAACAAAGATCGCTGGATCCTGTAGACTAGTGGCCAGATATTGTACACTTACCCGAATGCCTGATTGGGTGGATGTGTCGCTCTCTTACGTCGAGATAAAAAGGAAGAAATGAATTATTTGAAAAAGAAAACAGTGAACTACATCTTTTATCCTTGAGTATGTATAACCAAATTAAAAAAAACCTTTCCATCGATACGTTTCAAAACGAAGCTGGAAACACGCCTCCCGGAGGAGATTTAAAAAAATAAAACACCGCTTATGTTTTTTCGGCGTTCGCTCTCAGGGGAGCCTCAAGAATCGAGAAATCTCTTTTCGGCAAGGGGGTTAGGTGTTGCCTGAAGCAACCCTCCGCCCCCGGAATTGTGCTATTGATTTTAATGACGACTACCCGTCACGGATATAAGCCGGAAACCAGAGCAAGTGATGCAATATAGGCAGATTACTCAGCATGGCACTCCAGCGATCGAAGACATAGAATAACTAGAAATTTGGCGCACAGAGCTTTTCATATGCAAATTAGTTTTGCGTTGGGACGTGCCTGTTAAGTAAATTTACACATCCACTAATTTTTAGCATAGGAATTATTTTCTTTTCTTTCTTTCTTTCTTTCTTTCTTTCGTTTTCGTTCGTTCGTTCGTTCGTTCGTTCGTTTATTTATTCGTTCTTTCTTTCAAGTCAATTGATTTTTTTTATCTCTTTCTTTCTTACCTTATTGTGGTTGTTTGCTGTTACTAGTAATTATTTTTTACAAATGTAGTGCCAACCATTTAGTTTCTTAGTGATTTCTTTCTTTATTTCTTTCTTTATCCCATTTTTTCTTTCTTTTTTTTTTCTTTCTTTCTTTCAAACATTCTTTATTTATTTATTTATTTCTCCCATTTTTCTTTCTTTCGTTCTTTCTTTGTTTCTTTCGTTCTTTTTTCTTTCTCCCATTTTCTTTCATTCTTTTTACTTTTGTCCATTTTTTTCTTTCTTTCTTTCTTTCTTTCTTTCCTTCTTTCTTTCTTGTGGTTTTATCTTTTCCCCATTATTTCTTGCTTTTTTCCTTTCTTTTTTTCTTTTTTTCTTTCTGGTGTATTTTTTCTTTTCTTTTTTTTTTCTTTCTTTCTTTCTCCCATACTTTTAGTTTCATTCTTTCTTTCTTTCTTTCATTTTTCTTTTACTTTCTTTTGTTCGTTCCATATCTATTTTTTTCTTTGTTTCTTGCATTGTTTCTTTGTTTTTTGTTTGCTTGTTTCTTTCTTTCTTTCTTTCTTTCTTTTTTTCTTTCAAATCTACTGAAATTTTCTGAATATTTCTTCTTTTCTATTTTTATTTGTTGACAAAATCATTTATCTTCTTACAAATATCTATCTTTCTAAACGATCATTTTATTTATTCTCTCTTTTTTAATATAAATACTAGAAAAAAAACACCATCCGGATGGTGTAAAAATTATTTTTTAAAAGATATTGCCTTAGTGGGGTGGGAGTGAAAGATTCAATGTTAGCACGTTTGTATCATAAGTAAGTAAAATCCTCAAATTTATTAAAGGAGTAAAAAAAAATAATTTGAAGTGGAAACTTAGTTCTATTCCCTTCAAATATAATGATGCATGCATCCATCAATTATTAATTAAAATATATTCTGAATATTGTACACAATATCCTGGGTATTTATTTATGTTTAAAATTTTTGTTTAATGTCTTGTTACTGAAAAGAGAGTGAGAGTAAAAATATATTTTTAAAGGTCATTTTTTTAGGCGGAGTTTAACAGGTTTGAATTCAGAATTTTACTTCTCCTAGACTGGTTACATAAGCAAGGTTAAAGAGCCCAGTCTGCCCTGCTATTTAGCCATAGCTGGAGGAGAGTGGGTGATGCACATGTTTCCCAAGGTATTAGCGCTACGGTCTAGGATTTTAACTCGGGTCGACGAGTCCATTTCCTACGACTCTATGCATTACACTACACGCCTCGACGCTTGATATAGCGCTAATTATTATGAAATGCAAATTAGTTTCCTTCTTACTTAGAAATACCAGTATCATTATGAATCTTATTAAAAAAGGGAACTTGCATATCATTTGTATATACTAATTAAAACGTTCGATTTTCACTGCTCCAGTTAGTAGTAATCATTACTTTAATACCTGTCCAATGCACCCGTACTCGTAATATGTGCAGTTGTCTTCCCTCTAAGGCAGTGCTAGGCCCAAATCAGGCTGCTTGTGCCGTCTGGTGACGCCTCCTATTGCTTCTTGCCCCTCTGGCCGTCTTCTGTGTTGATATAGGTCCGTCTTATATTGCCTCCCTTAGCACCCGTACTCGTAATCTGTGAAGTTGTTTCCCTCTAAGGAAGTGCTAGGCCCCAATCAGGCCGCCTGTGCCGTCTGGTGACAACTCCCATTGCTTCTTGCCCCTCTGGCCGTCCTCTGTGTTGATATAGGTCCGTCTTATATTGCCTCTCTTAGCACCCGTACTCGTAATCTGTACCGTCTCATAAACAGGGAGTTCCCATCGGCGTAGTGGTTAACGTGCTGCTCTGTGACATTGTAGTAAGAGAGTTTAAAATCTATTTGCGCAGTTACATTCACTTTTGGACTAATACTCTTAGAAAGGACATGGACCTCTTTATATCCCCAGTTATGAGTTAAATACAGTGTGATTGTAAAGTAATTCCCTATTTTAAAAATCTTATAATTTATTTTGAATCATTATTTTTCAAAAAATAAATATGAGAGCACATATAACATGGAGTTTTATTAAAAATTCTGTATGGGCACCAACATTCAACTACACCCTCTAAAACTGCTCGGTAATTGCATCAACTTATCTTCGCAGAAACTCTTGTGAAATGGCAGACATAAATTCTTATATTCCTCAAGATCTTCCTAAGTATTTGGTTTCGTAGAGTAGACGTGTTCCTTCAAACAACCACCTAGAAAAAAAGTTGCAGGATATTAATTCAGAGATTTTGTCGACCCATTCATTCGGCCCACGTCTACCAATCAATCTCCCAGTAAATGGTGATTCAGTTATTCAAGAACAACAATAAAAAATATGGAGGAGCAGCATCTTGCATAAAAATCAAGAATTCAAAATTCTCCCAAGTATTGACATGCAACCTTCCACTTTGGCCCTTACATGGTTGTCACACCCTTATTGCCCTTATGGCAAGCCCCAAACCGTCTTTTCATCATATTTGTGCTATAAGTGAAATCTGTAGTGAAGAAGTGGCTCAAAGAACAGTCAACAGAATTTTACGGGACAAGGATACATGCTTTCATTCGAAGGTGGAACATTGCTATTGAGAGAAACGGTGACTATATGAAGAAGTAGGGATGTGGTCCACAGAAAACCAGTCTATTTACTGTCCACGATAGCATTGAGGCCTATTTTGTGTTTTACTGAGTAAATGTTACTGCTAATTTCAACCTATGAGGGTCTTCATATCCTGGTAATGACGTTGAACTCTATCTGATGGCGAGGTTCCAGTTCTGGAGGTCTAGGGAATGTGGAGCACCCCTTCATCACCATTATTCCCTGGTCCACTCTGACCCAGGGGTATAGCTTTGAGGGTTCCATCTATAAAATAGAAAAATGTGTTTATAAAAAAATGTGTACCCCTCAAGTATGAATTTAGTTGGAAACTTTGTCCGCATCAAATGACCCATCGAGGTTGATATGCCGTAAAACACAAACAAACAAACTGTTCCTCTATAAGGATGTTTTAGCATTAAATATACCAGGAAGGTTGATACACGATACAACCAGCTATCGACATCAGAATACCAAAACACAAAATTCTGCCTACATCACCAACCTCCTACAACAAGACTACGCCGACTGATGCGCGATACCAACCGCTAACGACTACTAAAAAACATAAGACTCTGCCCACCTAATCAACACCTAACCAGTACCACTGGTTCATCTCCCTACATCGCCACCCCACTACAACTGACTCGGCCATCCAGAATTTTTACTGACTTTATTATTCACTTTACAACTATCACCAAAAATATCCTTGGAATTCATTTTTATCTTTTCCTCGCTTTCCATGTTTCTTTTTTCCAATACAATTTAGAAACTTAAATCTGCGTTTGTTCTTTTCCATTAAACTAAGGAATCAAACCAAACCATTTCATAAAGCTTTGTATTAATACGTTTCTTTACCAACATGAGACTGAGACTTGAAAAAAAAACGCCCTTCAAAAAGTTTTACGTTTGTTTTTATTGACCATTTTTGTTTCCGTGTGAGCTCTTTCAAATGTCTTTTCAAGAAAATGCTTACAACCTCTTGTAGTCGGTACGGGTTTTCTTTCTATATTTCTGCAATTCTGTTAGAATACAAAGTACCTGGCTTTTTCCGGCGTCATGATCACGTATTATTATGGAAATCTGTCTTTCTTCAACTGAAAGAAGAACGGCGAGTTCAACTCCGGTGCACTTACCATTCGAATTCAATGAACCTCTGAATATGCAGGCGTTCGACATCACACGTAGTTTCGTCGTCTCTTGCTCACGGTGCGGAGCTGCTTTGTTAATCGTCCAAGCTTCTCAAAATCCAGCCTTTGCCTGTATAGAATACTAAAGATATACAGAGTGTTCGGGATAAATTTGACAGTTTCGTAAGAAAAAAGAAAAAGTGCTTGGTAACTACAAAATTTAATGGATTGTAAAGAAATTCAACAGGCACGGAATTTACACTACTGTCAACAAGTTTCACTCAAAATAACCGCCATTAGCGTCGATCACCGCCCTAATCCTGCTCCGGAACCTGGAGCAAGCTGATGTTACAGTTGCCCTGGGAAGGGTCTCAAAAACTACCTTAATTCTGTCGATAACTGGGCTTTTGTAGTACTGGCACGACGATTGATGTCTTTCTTAAAAGCGACCCATACATAATAATCCATGGGGTTAAGATCTGGGGAGTTAATCGTCCAAGCTTCTCAAAACCCAGCCTTTGCCTGTATATAATACTAAAGATATACAATGATACTCATTTACGATTCTGTTATTTGCCTTAATCGTCTTTGGGGAGTTCTCCGATTTCTGGCTGCTGACTATATCCCCTACAAGTAAAAAGTAAGTGGTTGAAGCAGATGTGTAATTTTCTTGGGTACTTGGGGTCAAAGTTCAAGCCCAGGTACGAAGGAAACATTAGTACTAACTTTTATCTCACACTCAGTATTTTGATATTAAATAACCCACAGATTCATTATACCATCAAGTAAAGTCGTTGGGTTGGCATACAGTCGGTATCAGCCAGATAGCGAGGGGGTCTATCTCCTTTTACTGGCGTTAAGCCAAGGAGATTGTTTTTGTATCTGAGGTGGAGCGCCACACCTACCACCAGCTCCTTACTTTACGCACAGATCTCTATGCTACTCATACACTGAGTTGGCGTAGAGTGGTATCGAACCAGGAACCTTGGGGCATACGCTCTACCGACTAAGCTAAATAGGCCCTTTATCCTACAGAGGTGTAAGTAAAAGAAAAATGGACTATCCTGAGTATGACACTAAACTACATCCGATGGTGAGGCTCCAGTTCTGGAGCTCTCGGAATATGGAATACCTCTTCATTGCCATTAATACCAACTCCACTTTCATCCGGAGTGGTAATACCAGTTTAAGGTCCCATATATGCTTCAAAGAGGTATGTTTGCAAATTAGTTGTATAGTCCACGACACTATTGAGACCGTTTTTTACCACAATGCTTTGATGTTATTGGGAAACAAATATAGCTTTGACAAGTGGAGGGAGAGAAAAATGTATTTCATGTAAAAAATAGATTTCAACGAGATTTATTCAATGACATAATAGGTTGAAATTAGCAGTAAAATTTACTCAGTAAAACACGAAATAGGCCTCAATGCTGTCACGAACAGTAAATAGACTGGTTTTCTGTGGATCACATCCCTATTTCTCGACATAGTCACCGTTTAATAAATTTGATACGCTTATATTTGGTTATTTTTCTCCGTAGGTAGAAGGTATTGACACACACTAAACATCATTTAAAAGCTTGGATCCTTCTTCATTCATATACGTGATGACAGATAGAATGGATGACTACCCTAATACGAAGGTGTGTCAAAAAGTAATGCTATTTTGTTTAGGACAGGTATAATCACTAATACAGGAATATGTATCATACATCAAAATAAAGCTAATCCTCTGTGGATCACATCCCTACTTCTCCACACCATTACTGATTCTCTCAATAGCAATGTTCCACCTTCGAATGAGAGCATGTATCCTTGTCCCGTAAAATTCTGTTGACTGTTCTTTGAGCCACTTCTTCACTACAGATTTCTCTTCCTCGTCACTGGAATAATATTTGCCTCTCAAACCCTCTTTCATGGGGCCGAAGAAATAATCTGAATCCGCTAAATCTGGTGAGTAATCTGAACTCAATGGGTGAACCCATGTTTTGAAGGCGCTAAATCTGGTGAGTATGGAGGATGCAGTAAAGTTGTCTTATCATTGTCTTAGCATTTTTTGGCAGTTTTATGTCCGCGGTTATTGTTTTTTTTTAAATCCTATTTGTGATATTTCTTAATCCTATTTGTGATATTTCTTTCATTAAATTGGTGTGGTTAATGTATTTTTATTTTATGCCGACCTTTATTTGTAGCATAACGATGGTCACGGTACAAGAACGTGTTTGTCGCATAGGCCAACTCAAGTTGTAGTAGTAGTTGTCATCAGTAGTAGTAATAGTCGTTAGTTCAGAAACATACACGCAAGTTGTATAGTCCCAAAGGGGCTGTGTATTTATTTCTAGGCTCGTGGTTTTTTTTTCAGAGAGAAGGAAAGAGAGAAAGAGAGAGGGTATCGTCAAATTATTCTATCTTCTAATATAGTATCATGTTCTATACTGCTGTCCCACACCCATACGAGGGACCACTACCAACGTCTGACTCCCACTAGAGCCAAGGATTACGAGGCAGATTTTCTGCTTTCCTGTTTCTCGTTCCGGTGTCACATCCGTTTCCGGTCAAAACCCGGAACTTCCGTTTTTATTTTTAAATCTATTTCCGGGGTCATTCTTCGGTCAAATTACTGGCACCCCGTTTAGTGTTTACTCTTCTAAATTTTAATCGTTGTTTGTTCTTATTTCTTTTTCTTCTCTTTCTCTTTCAATCTCCGTAGACCACAATAATTACGTTACATAAATTATAAACATTTAAACCATGAACTTTGAATTCTATCGTAACTTGTTGGTTATTAACTCAAAAGTTTACACTGAAATCTATTTTATAGTCCATGCAGCTGATATCTTCAGATTCAACATCAAATTTGTCTGCTTTTTTATTGTTTCCTTGGAATCCTGTGATCTTCTCTTCTGAAATTTTATTTTTAATGTGTCTCTCTTTATCATTTATTTGTCTGTCTGTTTATTTGTTTGTTTCTTAATTAATATCCTGATTTAGTTGTCTGTAAAGTTTATTTTATCTTTCTTTTTTTTTCTTTTTTTTTTTTTTTTGCTTTCTTATTTTTATCAGGTCTGTTTGCCATTCTGTGTCGCTATCTTGGTTTAGTTTGGTTTTGTTGGATTTAAACGGCATGTCAACCGCTAGTTGGGTTATTTTTGCCGAATTTTTTAAATTTATTATTCATTCTTGATGGGTATTGAATGTTTTAATCTCGATTTTATAAACACATTTTTTAAGCTCACTTTCTTCTATTTAACCCATAGGACCCTAACAAGTACTACCATACCGGGTCAGAGTGGAACTAGAATCAATGAATATGAATGGGTACTCACACTCCCCAGAGCCCCAGAATTGGAACTTCCCATCAGATAGAGTTTAATGTCATACCCAAGACATTAAGACCCTCAGCTACTGCCTTCTAGCATATATATGATCAAAAGTGTTGGGGCCTGCCATAAGAGCAAAAGGGTCGGGACAATCATATAGATGCAAGGGCTTGGTGTGACCAGCCGATTAATCGGTTAAGGCTTCTCCAATTTCCATCTACTCTAAGTAAGGGCTAAAGGGGGGTTGTTGGATTATTTTTGTATATAAGGTGTGCTTCAGGTCACAACTTAAATTTATAGACTCTTCGTGGCCGCTTGGATTCAGTCGGCTAATCAAGCACGCTCGAATACGTGGTTGGTTAACTATTTAAAGTTAATTATTAAAAAAATTATTGGCGGAAAGGCGTTCAGTGCTTCGTGCTTTAATACGGACGAACAGACCAACAAAACCGGTTTCTAGCTTAAACCACTAGGTACCATAGGACAAGATTAACGGACCAAAAACAGGATTCTGGCTTAACACTGAGGAACACAAGGATCAAATAGGATTCAAGATACACGGACCAACAAACAAGGATTCTGCTTAACACTGAGGAACACAAGGATCATAGGATTCAAGATACAACAGCGGACCAACAGAAACAGAGGATTTTCTGGCTTAACGACTGCTGAGGGAACACAAGGATCATAGGATCAAGATACACGGAACACAACACAAGATTTGCTTAACACTGGAGAACACAAGGATCATAAGGATTCAGAATACACGGACCCCAACAAACAGGATTCTGCTTAAACACTAAGGAACACAAGGATCAATAGGAATTCAAAGAGTACACGGCGCAACAAACAGGATTCTGCTTGACGAACACTTTGGGAGGAACACAAGGGAAGGATCACAGGAATTCAATGATAAACACGGACCAACAAACCAAGGATTCATGCTTGAAAACAACTTGAGGAAAAGCAGAAAGGATCACAAGGATTTGTCAAAGTAGCACGGGACGCAAAGACAAACAAGGTTCCTGGCTTGAACACTGGAGGAACAGAAAGGATCGCCACAGGATTCAAGATTACACGGAACCGGAAAACAAAACAAGGATTGCTGTGCTGACACTGAGGAGAACAGAAGGATCACAGAGAATTCAAGATACACGGACCAAACAAAACAGAGGATTCTGCTTGACAACTGAGGAACACAAGGATCACAGGATTCAAGATAAAAACACGGAGCCAAAACAGCAGAGGATTCTGCTTTGGAACTGGAGGAACAGAAGGATCACAGGTTCAAGATTAGCATCGGACTGCACAAAAAACAAGGATTCTGCTTGACGTACATGAGGAACAGAAAAGGATCAAGGATTCAAGATACACCAGACCAACAAAAACAAGGGAAATTCTGAGCTTGAGCAGCTGAGGGAACAACAAGGATCCACGAGGATCAAATACACAGACCAACGGAGAAACATTAGAGGATAACGTAACAAACAAAAATGGGGGGAAAAAAAGAAAAAAAATTTTTTCCAAAACCTTAAAATATGCCACGGGGATCTCCACTGTAAAGTGCTCTCACCTGCAGCTTTGAAAAAATATGGCCACAAGAATCTTAAAAATGGTATGCTCAGCCAACTCAATTGTACTATCGGCTGTATACATCACGGTGGGGTTGACAACTCAGCAAACCAAGCATGGTGGCATGTGGGGATTAAAAAAAAATACAAAAATAAAAAAATAAGATAAAAAAGAACAACTCCCATGGGGCCTTTCACGGAAATTAATTCGACTGCGCATGTCCGACAAAAGGGAATGACCCTCTTCCTCAAAAGAAATCCCTCGGCCCATTCGTAACGTTGGACGCACTGAGTGTGGTCTGGCGTTCCCTGGCAAGGGGGTGTATCCGCCTCGCGCGGCCACTATGACCACCGCCGTACAGATAAGCTTGAAAGTCATAAAGCCTACCTTCTGCCCTTTTGTCTCTTTCCCTTTTCTCGTGTCTTTTTGAAAATGACCTTCCATTTCGAGCGCCACTGCCAGCCGCAGAAAGAAACAGAGAAGAACCGCGAAAGACTTTTATTTATGGGGCGTAATACCAGCACGCAAACAACCTTAACCCTTAGGCCCATATTAGGCCCCAATTTTAGGGGTCTTAACCCTTTTTGCAAGAGGGCAGTAAATAGTGTATTTTTAAATGTCTCACAGATATGGCTAGTTTATTGGTTACCTGTCAAAAGTTTACTCATTTAATGTCAAAGCAGCTGAGACCGGATTCAGATTCGACCACAAATGATGTCTGTTTTTTTTTATTAATATGATAATG
>CM042146.1:101662277-101699777 GCA_023376005.1 Doryteuthis pealeii
CGGAACTTCCGTTTTTATTTTTAAATCTATTTCCGGGGTCATTCTTCAGTCAAATTACTGGCACCCCGCTTTAGTGTTTACTCTTTCTAATTTTAATCGTTGTTTGTTCTTTATTTCTTTTTCTTCTCTTCTCTTTCAATCTCCGTAGACCACAATAATTACGTACATAAAATTATAAACATTTAAACCATGAACTTTGAATTCTATCGTAACTTGTTGGTTATTAACTCAAAAGTTTACACTGAAATCTATTTTATAGTCCATGCAGCTGATATCTTCAGATTCAACTCAAATTTGTCTGCTTTTTTATTGTTTCCTTGGATCCTGTGATCTTCTCTTCTGAAATTTTATTTTGAATGTGTCTCTCTTTATCATTTATTTGTCTGTTGTTATTTGTTTGTTTTTCTTAATTATATCCTGATTTAGTTGTCTGTAAAAATTTTATTTTCTTTTTTTTTTTTTTTTTTGCTTTCTATTTATCAGGTCTGTTGCATTCTGTGTCGCCTATCTTTTTTAGTTTGGTTTGTTGGATTTAACGGCATGTCAACCCTAGTTGGGTTATTTTATGCCGATTTTTTTTTTTAATTTCATTCATTCTTGATGGGTATTGAATGTTTTAAAACTCGATTTTATAAACACATTTTTTAAGCTCGCTTTCTTCTATTTAAACCATAGGACCCTAAAAATTACTGCCACACCGGGTCAGAGTGGACCTAGAAGCAATGATGATGAATGGGTACTCCACACTCCCCAGAGCCCCAGAATTGGGACTTCACCATCAGATAGTGTTTAATGTCATACCCAAGACATTAAGACCCTCAGCTACTGCCTTCTAGCATATATATGATCAAAAGTGTTGGGGCCTGCCATAAGAGCAAAAGAGACGGGACAATCATATAGACGCAAGGGCTTGACGTGACCAGCCGATTGATCGGTTAAGGCTTCTCCAATTCTCGTCTACCCTAAGTAAGGACTTAAGGGGGCGTGTTGGATTATTTTTGTATATAAGGTGTGCTGCAGGTCACAACTGAAATTTATAGGCTCTTAGTGACCGCTTCACTTCAGCACGATCGAATATGTGGTTGGTTAACTATTTAAAAGCCTTGGCGGAAAGGCGTTCAGTTGCTCGTGCTTTACACGAACGAACGGACGAACAAACAAGGATTCTGCTTGACACTGAGGAACACAAGGATCACAGGATTCAAGATACACAGACCAACGGAGAAACATTACAGGATACTACACAAACATGGATCAAACTTAATGCCACATGGGATCTCCACTGTAAAGTGCTCTCACCTGCAGCCTAAAAATGGCCACAAGAATCTTAAAATGTATGCTCAGCCACCAATGTACTATCCTTATACATCACGGGTTGACACTCACAACCAGCATGTGGCATGTGGGGATTAAAAAATACAAAAATAAAAATAAGATAAAAAGAACAAACTCCCATGGGCCTTTCATCGGAAATTCGATCTGCGCATGTCCGACAAAAAAGGACTGACCCTCTTCCTCAAAAAGAATCCCTCGGCCATTCTAACTTAGGACGCAACTGAGTGTAGGTCGTTTTCCTGGCCAGGGGTTATCCCTCGCCCGGCCACTATGACCCCGTACAATAAAGCTTAAGTCATAAAGCTACCTTCTGCCTTTGTCTCTTTCCTTTCTCGTTCTTTGAATGACTTCCATTTCAGCGCACCAGCCCAGAAGAACAAAGAACCAAGCTTTTATATGGGGCTAAAATACCAGCACCAAACAACCTTAACTTAGCCCCATAGGCCCCATTTGAGGGTCTTACCCTTTTTGCAGAGGTAAATAGTGTATTCTAATGTCTCAACAGACATGGCTAGTCTTATTGGTTATCCTGTCAAAAGTTTACTCATTTATAGTCAATGCAGCTGAGATCTTCAGATTCGACTACAAATGTGTCTGTTTTTTTTTTGTTTTTTTTTTTTAATTGTTTCCTTGAAATTCACTGATTTTCTCTTGAAATCTTGTTTTTAATGTGTCTCTCTTTATCATTTCCTTGTCTGTCTGTTTATTTGTTTGTTTGTTTGTTAATTATATCCCGATTTAGTTGTCTGTAAAGTTTATCTTATCTTTTTTTTATTATTATTTCGTCTGTTCCGTTTCATTCTGTGTCGCTATCTTCGTTTCATTCTTCTTCTTCTTTTTTTTTACTTAACTTGGCTAGAATATTTGCATTTACTCAAATTATTACGTCCGGGTCTTTTTTTTCTTTTTGGGTAATTTTTTTTTTTTTTGGTAAGTTTATCTCTTTTTATTTCTTTTCTAATTTGGCCTACAGCTACTCATTGCCTTTTACTTCTTAGTTTTAATTGTTTCGATTCTTTGAGTAAAGTTTTAATTTGTTGTTCCAATCTTGTCTCTTTGGTATTTCCGTCAGGTTGAAGTTTTTGTTTTTTGAATCCTTTATTCTTTTTTTTTTTCAGACATAAACTTTTTGTTTAAGACACAACTTCCCGCCTCCGTCTCGTAGAGGTTCAGCTGCGTTACGCTCTCTCTCTCTCTCTCTCTCTCTCTCTCTCTCTCTCTCTCTCTCTCTCTCTCTCTCTCTCTCTCTCTCTCTCTCTCTCTCTCTCTCTCTCTCAATATAGATTTGTAATCTATTACCATACTCTGTTTCAATTTTGATGAATTTCCAGACCGTTTTCCCCAAGGAGGGAAGTCAGTGTCTTCTCGCCTGATTGCTTTCAATTCATTATTATTACTACTTATATTTTAATACGCAAGTACCTAGCTTCGTGTGTCACACTTTAACTCTCCCCGATCCGGAGACTGCCCTGTCATCTGGGGCGTTAGAATACACCGACTGCACCTCTACAGAGGTGTAAGACTCCCCCCCCCATGGGGCCACCTGTATGCCGTGAGAGCGCGACCCGTGATGCTTAAGGATAGAATTCTGGTGGTTGAGCAGTCCATGATATGCAATATTCCACTTTGGTCCTTACTTGGGCTAGACGGGCGGTCGGAGAGGCCCCCCTCTGATCAATCGGCTGATTATGTCAAGCCCTAGCACCTATATGATTGCTCCAACCCTATTGCCCTTATGGCAGGCCCCAACCCTTTTTCTAGAAGCCGGTGGCTGAGGGGTCTACATATCATGTGAATGACGTTAAACTCTATCTGATGTTTAGGTTCCAGTTTTGGAGGTTTGGGGAATGTGGAGCCCCCCTTCATCGCCATTGCTCCCTGGTCCACTCTGACCCGGAGTGGTAGTACGTGTTAGGGTCCCATCTATGGGATAAATAGTAAAACATGTTTACAAACAAAACTGATTATCCAGTAAGAATGAATTTATTTCAAAACTTGAATAAGGCGATTTTCTTCCTTGTCCGGATGCTTGTGTGTGGCCAAGCATTGTCATGCAGAAGGGGGGCATTGTCGATTATCAAGTTGGTTACTCATCGGATTCTTACTCTGGGCCTCGTTAGGGTCACAATGTAGGCCTTAGTTTTATAAAAACAAAACTTCACATGAAATAAAGATAAATGGCATTACTTTTTGAAACATCCTCGTAATTGCATCATGTATAGGGCACCATAAGAAGATGGAACTCTTAAGAAATAAAGTTTTTGTCGGAGTGGCCTAATGTCGGTATCAGCCGGACAGCGAGGAAGTCTATCACCTTTTCGCTAGCTCTAGACCAGGGAGAATGCTTTTGCGGGGGTGGAGGACAACAACCTCCGTCAGTTCCTCACTTTACCGTACAGATCAGATTTCAAAATCTGTGCTACTGAGGTAGGATATGACGTAGGGTCGTAATTATGGGTCTTCCAGCGAGGATCAAACTCAATAATTATCAATGATTAGCATAGAGCTATATGGTTTCAGGGCCACTTTAGCACAGTTGGTTGAGCATTTGCCTCGAAACCATAAGCTCCGGGTTCTAATACTGGCCCTCGACCATTCAGCATATGAGTAGCAGAGGGAACTGCACAGTAAAGTGAGAAGCTGATTGTAGGCGTAGCACTCTACCACAGACACCAAAACAATCTCCTAGTGAAAGGGGGGGATAAACTCCCTTGCTATCTGGCTGATACCGACTTTATGGCTACCCCGACGACTTTACTTACTGTTAGGTACACCTAAATAGACTTAAACAAAAATACAGTTGCTTTCCTTTTATCAATCAAAGCTGTTGTACCGGCCGTTCCTACAGTGGAGAATATACACCGGTTCTCACTATAAATAGTGAGACACCGAGTGAAAAGGTTGTACTGTTACCGTTAACGACAAGCTAGTCGTTCATGTACCATTATTGTAAATACACTTGTCTTATTTTACCCTATCTCGACTTGACTTCTTTTTTACTGTTGGACTAACATCACAACAGATTGGCGGCGAGAAATCGAAACGAAAGTCACAGCAAAAAAAAAAAAAAAAAAATCACCTAAAGTGATTAATATACAAGGATTCGCAAGATCTTCACGGAAATACATCTTCGTCATTGCAAACAGATATTTGGATTCGCAAGGATTAACAGCAAAGTAATTACTACAAAATTCAAAACTTGCTACCAAAAAAAAAAAAAAATCGGCAGCTAGAGAACGCGAAAATATTCTCAATTAAGATAATTGAATACACTGAAACCTTAAGTGTTCAAAAGAAAAAGAAAAGTTTGACTGCCTTCCCCAGACTCGAGAAATCGGTTCACGGTAAGACTTTAAATTTTTCGTTCCGGCAAGTTCACTGACTCGTTAAGATAATTGTTTGAGCAAAATTCGCTTGACTATTTATTAAAACGGTCTACCAAATTGGCCAAGGGAAAGAAAAGGCAGACAAGAAAAAAAATATATTCGCGTAAGTCATTTGTGCTTCTAAACAAAAGACGTTAAATAAGCAAGTCAGAATTTAAAAAATAAAAAAAAAGGGTGAAAAAAAAAGATTCCGATAAAACTAGTCTTATTATGCTTATAGCGACGAATTTTTTTTTTTTTTTTGCTACGTATACCAACAGATGAAAATAAAGAAATAAAAAGCTGTGCTTTTTTTTTCTTTTGTGTTGAAAGAAAGCTATTGGTCGGACTTGTTTTTTTACGTGCAGAAAAGAAAAGAAAAAAAAAGCTATTGGTCGGACTTGGTTTTTTTTACGTGCAGAAAAGAAAAGAAAGAAAGAAAAAAGAACTGCTATTGGTCGGACTTTTTTTTTTACGTGCAGAAAAGAAAAGAAAAGAAAAAGACTTTTTATTAGTTAGAACTGGAACTAAAACTGTATTAGTTGAGCAAACTAATTAAGCACGTTGAACGGAAAACTGATTTGTACAAGTGTAAAAGAGGTAGTGATGATGGATACTGAATTCAAAGATTCTCTTCTTCAATTAGTTAAATTCCAAACGGAACAAAATTTCGCATTACAAAGACAACAAATGGAACAACAATTAGAACTAGAAAGAAAACGAATTGAAAGTGAGGAGAAATTTAAAAGAGAGCTTTGGGACCAGCAAAAAGCCCAAAGAAAAATGAATGCTGAACAAAAAGAGCTTGCGACCACATTGGAAGAAAAATTCCAAGAAAGACTGCTACAACAGCAGAGACACTTCGAAGAACTTTTGGTAAAAACACAGGAGGAACAGAGGAAATTTTTAGAGGCAACACAGTTATCGAAAGCAAGCGAGAATCATAATGCATTCACCCAGACGGCTGTGTGGAACGCTATTGAAAATTTCAAATATAATCCAGAAGACGATGTCACTTTTGAGCACTTCTATAGAAGATATGAGGATATTTTTGTATCGGACTGCAGTACATGGACAGACTCTAAAAAAGTTAGATTTTTGCTAAGAAAATTAGGAGCTGCCGAGCATACAAAGTTCGTGAATTTTATCCTTCCAAAAAAGACCAGTGAGTTGAACTTCCAAGAAACAGTCACTAACTAACACTTCAAAACCTAGCGGAAGACTGTGAACGTTTTGTTGCGTTAAAACAGGACAGTCGTGACATAGAGGAAAGCGGAGTGTCGCACATTAAAAAGATCCATCAGAAGAAAAAATTGACTTCAATGAATAACCAGAAAAAAAACATGGTAAAAATCCACCGGGGCCGTGTTGGAGGTGTGGAGACAAACATTGGTATAATGAGTGTCCCTACAAATTTAAACAATGTTACAACTGCCACCAGAAGGGTCATAAGGCATCATGTTGTAAAAGAAAATCTGGTAGAAAGACATCCATTAAACTGACAAAAATTGAACCTGAGGAACAAAATATCCGGAAATATGTACAGGTCAAAATGTTTAAAAAGAAAGTAAGACTTCAGCTTGATAGTGGGTCTGACATTTCCATCATTAATGTACAGACATGGAAGAAGCTTGGGCGACCCATTATGATCAAATCACAAAAAACGGCGAGAAGTGTCAGTGGTGAAAAAATAACCTTCGAGGGGGAATTATTGACGAATATTTCTTTCCAGAATAAGACCGAAAAAGCCAAAATCTTCGTCATGCGAAAATCAAATAACCTCTTTGGAACTGATCTGATCGAAAAGTTTAGACTATGGGATCTGCCTTTAAGTTCTTTTTGCCAAAAGGTTGAAGATTCAAATGTGGAGGCAGAAAAACTCAAGAGGGAATTAAAAGAAAATTTTCCAGACGTATTTTCAGGGGGTCTTGGAAGGTGTACGAAAGCAGTTGCAAGATTTGAAGTCAAAGTGAATGAACAGCCAGTGTTCAGAAAGAAAAGAAATGTTCCATACGCTGCTATAGAGCAAATAAACGGTGAATTAGAAAGACTCGAAAACATGGGTGTCATTTCAAAAATTGATCACAGTGAGTGGAGTTCACCTACAGTTTATGTTAAGAAAAAGAACAAGGAGATTCGGGTTTGTGCCGACTTCTCCACAGGCTTGAACAATGCATTAAAGGATCACCATTATCCTCTACCGAGCCCTGAACAAATTTTCGCAACACTGAAGGGAGGAAAATATTTTTCTAAAATCGACCTCGGTGATGCCTATTTACAAATCCCTGTCGAGGAGGAGTGTTCAAAACTGCTATGAATCAATACCCATAAGGGTTTATACAAATTTAACCGACTTCTTTTTGGGGTCAAGGTTGCTCCTGCGATTTTTCAACAAATTATGGACGTTATGTTAAATGGGATGGATTTCGCAGTAGGATACCTGGACGATGTGTTAATAAACAGCGCTAGCAAAGAACAACACAAGGCTCATGTGAACCAAGTATTCAAAAGGATCCAGGATTATGGGTTTAAAATAAAAGATGAAAAATGCAATTTTTTCATGAGAAGAATAAAATACTTGGGGCAAATCCTCGATGAACAAGGTAGAAGGCCAGACCCAGATAGGACAATGGCAATAAGGAACATGCCTGCTCCAGAAAATATGGCGTCCCTACAAAGCTTCTTGGGGTTGGCGAATTACTATAATGTGTTCGTGCCAAATATGCATAAACTAAGATCACCTTTAAATGAATTATTAAGGAAGGACCAAAAATGGGTATGGACGCAAGAGTGCGAAGAAGCGTTTCAGAAAATTAAAACCAATAGCCCATGCATCCCGGATACTTCTGCCAGCCGAAAAGAACTACTCTCAAATTGAGAAAGAGGCTCTAAGCATCATATTCGCGGTAAAGAAATTTCATCGTTTCCTGCACGGTAGACAATTTCTGTTACAAACAGACCACAAGCCCTTATTAACGATCTTTGGATCAAAAAAGGGACTACCACAACATACTGCGAATAGACTCCAAAGATGGGGTACCATTCTTCTGAATTACAATTTTAAAATGGTGTATATACCATCTAAAGAATTTGGTCATGCAGACGGGTTATCAAGATTGATATCTAAGCAGACAGAACCATTGGAGGATATGGTGATAGCAGCCATTCAAGCGGAAGCCAAGTTAAAAAATACTTTATGTGACACGGTAAGAGAGCTTCCAGTAATGCTTGATGAGATTAAGAGTAAGGCAGATGTGGACGAATTTATCATAAGCATGAAAGAAAAAGTCAACAATAATGAATGAATGAATGAGGGAATTTATTCAATTTGCGACAACATCCTGTTATATAGCGACAGGGTTGTAATTCCTATGACATTACAGAAAAGAATGCTCAAGGAATTCCATGTAGGACATCCAGGCATATCGAGAATGAAAAGCCTTATGCGCTCTTTCGTTTACTGGCCAAACATGGATAAGGACATTGAAGGAAAAGTCAGGGAGTGTAGAGGATGCGCCTTAGCTATGAAAGCTCCTCCAACTCAATTCGGATCGTGGACTAAACCGGACCGACCTTGGTCTAGAATTCACTTAGACTTTGCGGGACCACTGGATGGTTTCTACTATCTCATTGTTGTAGACAGCCTATCTAAGTGGCCGGAAGTACTAAAATGCAAGAAACCCACATCTGAAGTAACTATAAACTTCCTATACAAACTATTCGCCAGGTTTGGAGTAGTAGACTGCATTGTCACAGACAACGGAACTCAATTAACGTCTACTGAATTTAAACATTTTTGCGAGGATCATCTCATTGAGCATATAACCATCCCGCCATACCATCCAAGAAGCAATGGACAGGCAGAAAGATTCGTGGACACGTTCAAGAGAGCTCTGAAAAAAGCTAGTGGATCAGCGACGGATAAGTCAATCCAGCAGTTTCTGCAAGTTTACAGGGTCACTCCGAATGCAAACATCGAAACGTCGAAGACACCTGCTGAGGTTATGTTCGGGCGCAAGGTTAGATCGATTTTCCACAAGCTGTTACCAAGCCAGGATAGGACAAACCGAGAAAAACCGATAGCAAAAAAACGGTATAAAGTTGGTGAAAAAGTCTTTTTTAAGATTCACAAAAACAAAAACAATAGGACTTTCTGGGAGTCCGGCACTGTGGATAAACAAATAGGCAACATGGTCTATATGATTAAGGGACCAGATTTCGTGCACAAGCGTCACACTAACCAAATCCGGAAAAGATACTCGAACAGTGAGGTGACCAGATCGCCCGAAGAGGACATCATGGACACAGTGTTTGATACTTTTCAGGTGCCCATACCAGAGACTACTCCTGAGAATAGGAGATCAAAAAGAAAACGGAAATCGAGTTGATTATGGTGAACCCCAAACAAAAACGTTATTAATCCCCAGACGGGATATTTTCAAAGGGGGGTGTTGTACCGGCCGTTCCTACAGTGGAGAATATACACCGGTTCTCACTATAAATAGTGAGACACCGAGTGAAAAGGTTGTACTGTTACCGTTAACAAGCTAGTCGTTCATGTACCATTATTGTAAATACACTTGTCTTATTTTACCCTATCTCGACTTGACTTCTTTTTTACTGTTGGACTAACATCACAACAAAAGCGTTTGTTGACATTTCGAATGTTGGAAACGCTCAGCATTCTCAGTTACTGGTTAAGTCGTCTGAGAGTTAGAAAATATTTTCTACTGTATTTTGATAAATCCTTAATTTTCTAATATCCTTGCCTTGCTTTTATCATTCCTATTCCATATAATTTCATCTGTATGTCAAAACATAACACTTTATTTGATATGGTTTCAACTTTTACTAAAATGTGTGGCACCTACAAGAATGCAGCTATATTCATGGAGGTAGTATTTTTTTTCTTTTTAAAAGATGCGTAGTGTACTAACGAAGCCATGAAATCTTGTTAAAATTGAATTGTTATCGTAATGGAGAAACGAGGTCTTAATCGTTGAAACTTTTACAGTTGTTGCTGTTGCTATTATTTAATTCATTACCTCTTCCGTTTCGTTTTCTAATGAAGCCATTTCATCGTAGATTTTATGATAGCGACCTTTCTGCATCAGAGGATGCAGGCCACTGACATCTTGTACCAAACAACAGTTGGCTGATAAAGCAGAGTTTACCAGGCCAGAGATGCTAACGTTTACTACTAATGAAGGTCGAAACAATTTCGGTAACATATATAGAAATTTTCTTTTCTTCTTTTTCGTCTGTCGACTGTTATTTAATTAACTCGTTGCAAATTAGTATGGAGATTCGATTATGCAAATTCTAATTATTACACATAAAACAGTAATGATAATGATGATGACACAGAAGAATTATTGGGAGATGATGATGATATCAACCAGACTCATTTGAATAAGAATAAGAATACAAATTTAAAAAAATATTTTTTTCATAAAATGATGAAATAAATTCACAAAATTATAAAAAAGATTTATAATTTTTTCATAAAATGCAGAAAAAATTTTTTCACATAAAATGATGGAAAAATTTAACATCATTACATCAAATGATATCAATTTTTTAACACCCGGTATATCAGTGTGAATATCTGAGATGACTTTGATGTGTATATATATTTACCAACCACTCCGCACGACCAGGATGTGACCCAAGGTCAATTTCTTAAGCGGAGTTTAGCAGGGTTGACTTCACAGTATTCCTTCTTCTAGACTGCTTACCTATCCAAAATTAAAGAGCCCAGTCTGCCCTACTATTTACCCATAGCTGGAGGGAGAATATATGGATTCATAACTTTACCAAGGGTATTAGCACTAAGTGAAATGCAAACAACCTCGTCCAGGATTTGAACTCAGAGTCCATTTCCAACGATTCTGACCATTACACCACGCACCTTGATGTGTATAATTTTGATTTTTCGAACTGTTGTCCTCATCTTTATTATACTAGGTAAAAATAAAAAATATCGAAAATAACTGTTGTCATTAGATTTTACGCGTCGAGTTGTTCAGAAAACGTAAATAAACATTGTTTTAAATGCTCGTGATACTCCTCGTGGCGTTCCTCGCGTGCAAAACAATGACGTCATTGTTTGGATAAGATCTTTAAAAAAAGTTCTTCAACGCTTTGTGTGATCAACATCCAACCTATTCAAAATGATTTCCCAGGTTGCGTCATTGCAATGCTCGGATTCTTTCTTGAAAGTTAATTTCAAAAAAGAAAAACTTAACAAACCGTCATTAGACTATAATAATTAATTTCGACCAGAAACTGAAAAGGAGTCTAGCCTCTTCAAATAGATTTTACATATACAGGCTAGCGTCATTTTGAGTTTCAGGTTGAAATAAATTATTATTCTGAGATATTCTTTTTTAACTTATTATTATTATTATTATTATTATTATTATTATTATTATTATATTACGCTTAAATTGCAAGGCTCTCCTATACAATTGATGGGGTTTTCTGGCATATATATACATATGTAAGTATTTATCAGTTAAATTCTCACTCCCAATTAAAGGTGTGCTGATGGTCCATTGGTTAGGAACTCTGACTGATGAAAATTTTTCTGGTTGAGGGAACCCTGCTAAATCTAGCCACACTATTAGTCAGAATACGATATATGTGGATAACTGTATATGTATATATATATGTATATATATATATATGTGTGTGTGTGTGTGTGTGTGTGTGTGTGTGTGTGTGTAAAGTAAGTAAAGTCAGCAGGGCGGCCTAATGTCTGTATCAGCCATACACTGAGGGAGTCAATCCCCTTTTCACTAGGACTAGACCAAGGAGATTATTTTGGCATCTGAGGTGGGGCGCCACATCTAACATCAGCTCCTCACTTTACCGAACAGATCCCTGTGCTACTCATACGCCGAGACGGCTGGGGACGGTGTTGAACCAGGAAACTTGTGATTCCTAGTTGAATGCTTTACCTTCGATATATTCTGCTGGTATCCTGTCATGTTTTATCTATGATATTAGATTCCGCATGGCTGATGGTAGACCTACTCACAAGGTAATTTCGTGCCAATTACGTTAGAGATGAACCAGTGAAGCTGACTGAAGATCAAGCCGATGTGATTCTTTTATTCTCAGTTATCTAATAACACGGACTCAACTTTGATTCCGGGTTCACGGAACAGTCGCTTGACATACATGAAGTAGAAAAGTAAGTTTATATTCTCAAGATTGATGAGGGTAAAGTAGCTTTGAAATTGTCTACAGTTCTCATAACACATTTATCATTAAGTCCTGACCACTATGTTTTCGTACTACTAAGTACGATTTCTCTTTTTCCATACTCTTATGCATATAATTATAAATATCTCTCTCTCTCTCTCTCTCTCTCTCTCTCTCTCTCTCTCTCTCTCTCTCTCTCTCTCTCTCTCTCTCTCTCTCTCTCTCTCTGACATTAGTAATGTTTCTGACTGTTTCTGTTATAAATATATATTACTATCTATTTATCTATCAATCTATTTGTCTGTCTTTACTCTCTTTTTTCTCCTGTCTTTCATCTATCACACACATACACACACTCTCTCTCTCCTCTCTCTCTCTCTCTCTCTCTCTCTCTCTCTCTCCTCTCTCTCTCTCTCTCTCTCTCTCTCTCTCTCTGACATTAGTAATGTTTCTGACTGTTTCTTATAAATATATATTACTATCTATTTATCTATCAATCTATTTGTCTGTCTTTACTCTCTTTTTTCTCCTGTCTTTCATCTATCACACACATACACACACACACTCTCTCTCTCTCTCTCTCTCTCTCTCTCTCTCTCTCTCTCTCTCTCTCTCTCTCTCTCTCTCTCTCTCTCTCTCTGACATTAGTAATGTTTCTGACTGTTTCTGTTATAAATATATATTACTATCTATTTATCTATCAATCTATTTGTCTGTCTTTACTCTTTTTTCCTGTCTTTTATCTATCACTCTCTCTCTCTCTCTCTCTCTCTCTCCCAGTCTCTCTCTCTCCCAGTCTCTCTCTCTCTATCTATCTATCTAGCTAGCTAGCTGTGTGTGTGTGTATTACTTTTAACACAACTCTCGTTCCATATTAAACATCTCCTTCTCCCCCTGTCTTTCATCTAGAAACTTTCTTTACATCTTCTTTCTCTCTGTCTCTCTCTTTCTCTGTCTGTCTGTCTCTCTCTCTTTCTCAGTCTGTCTGTCTGCCTGTCATTCTCTTTCTTGGTATTATTTTTAACACAACTCTCACTCCATATTATAGATCTCTTTCTCCCTTTGTATTTCATCCATCACCTTCTTTTACCCCGTCAGTCCCTCACTGTGTTTCTGTCTGTCTGTTAATCTGTCTGTTTGTCAGTCTGTCTCTCCCCCTCTCTCTTCCTCTTTCTGTCTCTGTCTCTCTTACAGTCTGTCTATCAGTCTCTCTCTCTCTCTCTCTCTCTCTCTCTCTCTCTCTCTCTCTCTCTCTCTCTCTCTCTCTCTCTCTCATTAGTAATGTTTCTTACTGTTTCTGTTGTAAATATCTATTTCTATCTAACTATTTATCTATTTGTCTGTCTTTCCGCTCTTTTTCTCTCCTGTATTTCATCTATCACCCCCCTCTCTCTCTCTCTCTCTCTCTCTCTCTCTCTCTCTCTCTCTCTTCTCTCTCTCTCTTTCTTCTCTCTCTCTCTCTCTCTCTCTCTTCTCTCTCTCTCTCTTCCACGGGGTCTCTATACTTATAATTGTTCATATACAAAATTGTGGTTCATAGAACGAGTACATACATCAAGAAAATGTTTTGAACTCTACCTTTTTCTATAACAATGAGGTACAGTCTTTAAAAGGATCACCAGGGATTAAAGAAAACAGATAAACAAATAACAAGAGGACGATAACTTCGCGCCTAACTATGAATTATTTTCCGATACATTAATGAATATATGCGCTGTTATGATATTATTTTAACGAATCAGTTTAACAAGCCCTCTATTTGTAATAATGAGGTACAGTCTCTAAAAGGATCCCGAGGGATAAAAGAAAAAAGATAAAAACATAACTAGAGGACAATAACTTATAATTTATGTATTATCCTAGTATAAATTCAGATATATTAAGCATAAACGCGGTGTTATTTTTTAGTTTGTAGTATTACTTTAACGAATCTGTTTGATGAGGCTTTTTATTCGTAACAATGAAGTACAGTCTTTAAAAGGATCACCAGGGATGAAAGAAAATGATAAATAAATAACAAGAGGACAATAAGTTGTCGCCTATTTATGTATTAGCTTAGTATGAATTCAGATATATTAAAGCATATACACGATGTTATTTTTGAGTTTATGTTATTCTAACGAAGTTTGATAAGGTCTTTATTTATAACAATGAGGTACTGTCGCCGAAAGGATCACCAGGAATTAAAGAAAAAAGATAAACAAATAACAAGAGGACAATAACTTGTAACTTATTTATGTATTATCCTAGTATGAATTCAAATATATTAAAATGTTATTTTTGTTTTGTATTATTTTAACGAATCTTTTTGATAAGGCCTTTATTTATAACAATGAGGTACAGTCTCCGAAAGGATCACCTGGGATTAAATAAAAACGATAAATAGATAACAAGAGGATAATAACCCCTCGCTTACTCACGTATTATCATGGTATGAATTCAAATATATCAATGCATAACCACGCTGTTATTTTTGAGTTTGTGATATTATTTTAACGAAACTGTTTGATAAGGCTTTTACTAGTAACAATGAGGTACAGTATCCGAAAGGATCACCTGGGATTAAAGACACATAACAAGAGGACAATAACTTATCACTTATTTATGTATTATTCTAGTATGAATTCAGATATATTAATGCATATACGCGATGTTATTTTTGAGTTTGTGATATTATTTTAACGGATGTGTTTGGTAAGGCTTTTATTTGTATTGCCTTAAGCATTTTGAAAACGAGGGGAAATGTAATGTACAATTAATTGCCATTCTTTTCTTTCTACTTCTTGTTTTTTGATACATTGTATTTTTAGCTCGGAAGTTCGAATAGCCTTTCTTTATTTATTTATTTTTATTTTTATTTTTTATTTTTTTCTGTTTTCTTTCTCCTAACATTTTTCTGTTCAGGTTCTCCTAACTTTCCTCATTTGGAGCATTGGTAAGGAAAATGTTGTCTTCGAGCAATATTTGATTTTAAGCCACAATTTCCCATTTATTATCAATTTCCTTCTTTCTTTTTCTTTTTATTTTATTTTACTGTAAAAGATTATATGTTCGTTCCGTCCATTTTTAGATAACAAAATATTGAATATTTGGCCCAACGGGTTTTTAAACGAAAACAACAGAAACGAAGAAGCAAAAAAATAAATAAATAAATAAAACTGTAAATGTGAATAATAATAATAATAATAATAATAATAATAATAATAAATAATAATAATAATAATAATCTCACAAACTATTAGACAGAACCTGACAAAAAGAAAAAATCCAGCCCAAGATACAAAACAAAACTAGAACACCAAAACGACCAAAATTGCTGAAGAGGAAATCTTTATTTTTATTAAATCGATACTAAAACTACTATCCTCTCGTAGAAGTTAGAACGGGAAACGAGTACAAGCGGCAAAAGAGCACTTCGATGGGTTCATACTAAGTATCAAAACTAATGTTATGACATTGCTCAAAGACCTCATCTTACGTAGGAGTAAATCGTGATAGAGATGATAACACAAAAACTGCGATTACCAGGAAGAACAAACCAGCTTGGGAAATTAGATTAGAAAGATAGATAAGCTCAAAATGTTTACCAGAAGAAAACAAAACAAAAAAACAATGCAAGTGTGACAGGATCAGCTGAAGCACAGCAAGGCTAAAATTGACAGTTTGTTAGACCGCACCATCGTCAGTGGCGTGACGAATTCCAAATGGGACTCGAATTATAACACAAAACTGTGATTACCAGGAAGAACATATCACCTTGGGAATTAGATTATAAAGAATGATAACCTCAAAATATGTACCAATTTCATACAAAGAACAGAATGTAAGTCTGTCAGGACCTGCTGAAGTAAGCAAGGCTGACAACGACAGTTTCTTAGACCGCATTATAAGGATTAAATGTAGTTTTGGCTTTAGTGGCCAATAACTGCTCCATATAATGTTAAAAGGCTTCAGAGAAATCGCTAACGTAGGTGAACATATATGTAATAAAATAGGAAGCGCGTGGTTAAAGTCATGGGAAATGGACTTGTCGCCCCGAGTTCAATTCCTGGATGTGGTAATTGCATCTCACTTTGCGCTAATACTCTTGGGAAAGGTATAAATCGTACTCACCCTCCAGTTATGGATAAATAGTAGGACAGACTAGGCTCTTTAACCTTGGTTAGGCAACCGGTCTAGGAGAAGGAAAACTCTGAAGTCAAACCTGTTGAACTTCGTTTAAGAAATTGACTCTGTGTCCCATCCTGTTCGTGCGGAGGGGTTGGTAAATATATATATATAATATATATATATATATATGTGTGTGTGTGTGGTGTGTGTGTGTGTGTGTGTGTGTGTGTAATAAAATCCAACAAAGAGGTTCGTTTAACAACAATATAGACTTTATTGTCTGAGCACATGTATTATGAAATATACAACATAGATAAAAACAGTTCGGTCGAAAGTCTTTAGGAAGTAAGACATGGTTCTCATAGAATAGAAGAGTCAGTTACTGTATATGACCCACGTAGTTGAGGTCTGTAAAGAGCTATGTATGTAAATGGGTACAAGCCTATAGTTGTTGGACAAGACCCCCATCTTAATGGATAGAGACACCACTTGTCTAGTGAATTTTTGTAGATGCCAGACGAAAAAGAGGCAGATAGCTTCCCGGTCTGAGTTTAAATAGCTAGTTAATAGTGCCATCTAGTAGCAAATCCTGGCGACAAGGGTAGATAACTCTTTTTCATCCCAGCAAGTGCTGACAATCGCAATAGCATCGTCGTCGGGACGTGACAAGTGCAAAATGCGCCTGAAATGACAGCACAAAACCGAGCCTACTGAGAACAAACCAGCTTGAGAAATTATATTAGAAAGAAAAATATCATCAGTTAACTTTGAACCACGTATATTTGAGGCGTAACACAAATTCACAAACATACGTGGTTCAAAGTTAATTGACCTGAAAAAATGTAAAGGTTTTTAAATAAAATAACTGGTGCATTATATCCTTCTTATTCATTAATATATCAACACTGAAAATTTCATTAAATCCTGTTAATTCCTTAATTTTTAGTATTATTTTCTTTCGGGGAGGGGGTGACATACGATGGTGGAATTTATGTCCGTTAAGTAGGATTTAACCGACAAAAGCATGATGCAGAAAAAAGCAGGAAAAAAAACCCTCGGGGAAGTATCCGACTATGCTATTGAAGACTTTCTTTTATTCCGGCATGAACAATGACAAAAAAAACCCCAGATGTCTTGCAGACACAATGGCTACATGAAATGTTTGGAATGTTTTTTGTGTATCTTTGATGTTAACATAAAATAAAGATTAGTACATGAGTTGACAGAAACAATTGGATAAAGTTGTTATAATTACTTTACTCTTTCATATATTAAAAAAAAACTGTTTTTATTTCTAAGGATATCCGTCAGCATTTCTTTAAGCGATTCGGTGAGAGAAAAAAAAGAACGCTCAAAAAACAAGGATCTGCATTTTCGATTTAAAAGCCTCGGTTCTGTTTTTCTTATTCTAATTTCTTTTGCCTCAGTTTCCAGACATACTTTTTTTTTCTTTAAATTCTTATTTGAAATTTATTGCTGTAATTTCTAACTAAACGTTTCCTTGTATTTCTAAACCTTAAATGAGCAAAACAAAATTAATTATGACATCAAAACCACGGCTGCTTGTATAAAAATGACAAAAAATATACTATTCATTTTTCACTAGCAGGACATGTGCATATACCACAGTATGATAATTTAATTATTACAAGGTTTATATGTTTACTTAAGAGCTATTGTGTAACAGTTCAATATGATATCATGAATTTCACGACGATAACTAAGTTTTATCCCCAAGGTAATACAGGACTAATTCGCAAGTTTAGAATTAAACATAATACGAAAAATCATTTACTACAATATGTAAAAAGTATAATAATCTTGATTTAACTCTCTCTCTCTCTCTCTCTCTCTCTCTCTCTCTCTCCTCTCTCTCTCTCTCTCTCTCTCACACGCACACACACACACACTCTCTCCCCCCTCTCTCTCTCTCTCTCTTACACATGTTTTTCTTTCATTCTTTTCATCTTTTCATTATGTTCGATTGAAACAGATTAACGTTATCACTTCCGCGCGTTCACCCCCTTTCTCTATCTTGCCCTACTCTCTTTCTTTCTTTCTTTCTCATGATACTTTTCTGTGTAGCATGTCCCTTTTCTTCCCTTTTCTTCCCTTTCTCTCTTTATAATAAAACAGAATGATTCATTATTTAGCTGAGGTGACGACACTCATAACAAATAAGAATAATCAACACCAGATAATGAGGATTGACATTTTTGCATTTTATATAGGACGATTTGGACGGTCTCATTTTTAGCCAGAGCGTGTAAAGATGATAACGGTCGGACAATTAAAGAAAATTTTGCAATAGTTTGGTACTTTAGATAAAGAACATCACTTACATTTGTTATAGCAGCTGATGGTAGGTGTTGCACTGCCCCCCCTCCCAGATGCAAAAACAATCTCTTTTTTCTAACGCTGGTGAAACGGGGATAGACTCCCGTGCGGTCTGGCTGATATACCATGATCGTAATAATTCAAACTATCGTTATGGTTTTTAGTATCGTTTTAAAGGAAATTTGCCTATAAAAACATACTTTGATGTGCCACTTTTGCTTTGTCTCACACATACACATGGAAATCAAATCTCTAATAATAATGGACATTCGCTTCCGGTTTTTGTCTGTAACAAAAACTACGTCACTGTTTACGTCACATTACCCAAAATCGTCATAACATTGAATAAATACACTCACAATTTGAACATTCAACATAGACAGTCCTCATTGTTTTTTAAAACAAGTTTTAATAAATACATAAGTGGTATTATATATCTATATATAGCTTGTTTTATTTTAATACATATTTAAAGTTTACATTTCAAATTGTTTTATTTTTTAATCCTTTAATGAATTTAATGATTTTACTTGCTTAGGGTACAAACTCGCTGACATTGAATTTTTAACTCCCACCCCACAGGCAATATGTTTCAAATATCTATTCTTACATCGATTTTTATTTTGCTAGTATTTATAATAGCAAGTATTATTTCTATCTACAGTTAAATTTTCTCCAACATATTAATGAAAGTCTAAATCCTTTGGTCAGATCTGTATGATATCAGAATCAGGTTAGATGAGTCATTTCATCTGGTTATCAAGTGTCAAAAGATCATAGTTTGATCGAATAAGCAGATTGGACATTAATGGTTTCAACTACAAGATTTCTACCTGTACCATAGATTGATTTTTGTGGTTTTTAGTATCGTGGTAATTATTGTGTTGACAGGTTGTGTATTGCTTCATTCTGTTGGTGAGTTGATAGCCGCACAGATGAACGTGCTGCATAAAATAATTCCGGGAAGGGCCCTTACGCCGCGTAAGCAACTAAAATATTTGTTGTGTAAAAGCTGAAGACGTAGTTGATCCCAGTATATTTGTAACACAATAGAAAGGGAGAGAGAGAGAGTGAATGAGCGAGAGAGAGAGAGAGAGGGGAGAGAGAGAAAAGAGAGAGAGAGAGAGAGAGGTAACGTGTAAATTAGCATAGAAATGTTTTTAGGAAGAATATAAGAATTACTGTAGATTAGCATGGATCTTTTTAGGATGAGTCAGCACAACGTGACATGGCGTTTTCTCATTGGTCAATTAGACGCCACGTGGTGAAGCGTTAAAGATTAAAAATGAGAGGTGAATAATGTTAGGAGAGTTTCGAACTATGCGTTGTGAGAGTGAGACGTGGTATCTTACACAATGCAACTTTAGCTTGGAAAAAAAAAAATCTCCTGAGAACAAATGTCGTCTTGGTTATTATTAAAATCTATAGATGGTACAAGGCAAGATGTCCCCGAGCATCCCAAAGTTGGTTCCAGACTCCAAACATCAAACAAGTGCCAGCCAACTCAACATCAACCCAGCAACCAGATTCGACCCTCTCACAGTAGTAAGATACAACGATTATTTTTTATCACTCAATTCCAAAATGAGGGCCAGAAGGCGACATATTGACCAGTTGGTTCAAGAACTTTCTTACGGGTTGCAAGAACGACGATCATACAAAGTCATTTCAGTCAGAAATCAGAGAAATCACACACACACATATATATATATATATATATATATATATATAGAGAGAGAGAGAGAGAGAGAGAGAGAGAGAGGGGGAGACTGCTGCAACAAACTTTCGCGGTATAAGCAATTATGTGTCGTATGGTCGACCATCGATGAAACTACCACCAGGAACAGCGCACCTACCCTATATATATTTCTCATAGCGCTAATACCCTTGGGAAAGGTATGAATCCATATATTCTCCCTCCAGCTATGGGTTAAATAGTAGGGCAGACTGGGCCCTTCAGCCTTGGTAGGTAACCAGTCTAGGAGAGGGATAACTCTGAATTCAAAATTCCTGAGGTCGGTCGTTGATTGGGTTTGTGGCAACCCTTGATGCACCAATTCTTTCCTATCGACTGTACCAAAAAGTGCGGATGGTCCAACACAAATCTTCACCACTATAAACAAATCACTGTGTGGGTGTTCATTGGTATGAACCCTCATGCGTCGAAAATCGACGAGAGAGTCCATAATATATATATATATATACATTTACACACACACACACACACACACACATATATATATATATATATATATATATATATACACACATATATATATGTGTGCGTGTATAGTGCTAGACCAAGGAGATTGTTTTTGCGTCTTAGGTGGAGCGCCACGCCTACCATCCGCTCCTTACTTTACCACACAGATCCCTGTGCTACTCATATGCTGAGTTGGCGAGGGCTGGTATCGAACCTGGGAACTGGTAGAAATACAATGAGTTATCTTCCACCTGTAACAAATGTAAGTGTCGTTCTTTATCTAAACTAATTTCCCACCGAAAATAACAATAAATGACAGCACAAACAATCTATTGATGGTAGGTGTGGTGCTCCACCTGCAGCACACAACATCCATGTCTAGTTTTCCTAGCTTTTTTATGGACTCTCTCGTCGATTTTCGACGCATGAGGGTTAACACACACAATGAACACCCACACAGTGATTTGTTTATAGTGGTGAAGGCTTGTGTTGGACCATCCACACTTTTTGGCACAGTCCAATAGGAAAGAATTGGTGCATCAAGGGTGCCACAAATCCAATCAACGACCGACCTCAGTTATCCCTCCCTAGACTGGACCCAAGTTGAAGGCCCAGGCTGGAGGGAATTTTGAATTCAGAGTTATCCCTCTCCTAGACTGGTTACCTACCCAAGGTGAAGGGCCCAGTCTGCCCAACTATTTAACCCATAGCTGGAGGGAGAATATATGGATGCATACCTTTCCCAAGGGTATTAGCGATATGAGAAATGCCAACAGCTTCGTCAAGGAATTGAACTCGAATCGACAAATCCATTTGCCACGACTCTAACCACTAGCCCACGCGCCTCCATAAAAGTGTATTCTAGTGTATCATTATAGTAAAAGTGACACAACCCTACAGTTGTATTGACATGGCTGTATATACCCCTTTACATCGGATATGTAATGGCGAAGAAAAGAAAGAGGGGAAGAGAGGAGATCTTACTTGTTCTGCTTCGTCGGCGGCCATCTTCTTCTGGACTTTCTTCCTTCTGAAGGGCTGGGTGCTGATTTCTTGGTTGTAATGATTAAGTAAGACTTAATTGATTTTCTTTATTCTTTAATAAAAATCACAAAGCCCAAAAGAGTTTTCAACCGCTTGGTGAGAAGCAGGCATCTTAGGAGCAAAGGACACAAACGTCTACTTTTTCTACGTACGGCTAAAATCTAACTAAACTTAACTTTCGTTCGGACGCCGAGATGACAAATAAAGTTCATTACCTATAAATAATATAACGCCTTCCGATTTTGAATTTCAACGAATTTTAATTCAAAATCTAACTACACTTACAAACATAATTCGTAGGCTACCCACGAATTATGTAACACGGCTATAGCTAAGAACTATTCATGTTATATGGATCCATGCCTTTCCAAATGGAATTATTGCAAAGTGAACGCAAATGGTCACAAATTAATTTGAACTCGGTACACTACTTCCAATATCCCTACGGATAACAATTACGCAACTAGTACCTCTAGATAAAGTAAACGCTGAGACGATAAAGAAAAGTTTCTTATCAGCTACGGTCTTTCAATTCTGACCACTTCTCATATCTCAAAAGGAACTCCTTTGAAGTTTTTTTTTTATCTGTGGAAACGGTAAACTTTAGAAAAGGCCAAGAGTTATTATCGAGACTAAGAAAGAAACAAAGAATTCCTTGATTTCTTATCTTGTACTGAAGAATATATCCCCACAAGTGTTAAAGGACACAGGTTCGGTTTTGGTTTGGGTGTTGGCTGTTGTGATAGAAGTTACTCTCACTTCATTCAGAAAAGTGATTTCCTCTATTAATAAACATTATAATGGCTGGCATCACGGTTTTATAGCTCTGAGCTTATTCTTTCCAAGAAATACAAAGTCATCTATTATTACGAGGGTGAGTCAAAAAAGTAATGTCATTTTGTTTAGAACAGGTATAATTAGTAACGCAGGAACATGTATCATACATCAAAATGAAGCTGGTCCTCTGTGGATCACATCCCTACTTCTCCACATAGTCACCATTTCTCTCAATAGCAATGTTCCAGCTTCGAATGAGAGCATGTATCCCTACCCCGTGAAATTCTGTTGACTGTTCTTTGAGCCATTCCTTCACTACAGATTTCAGTTCCTCGTCACTGGAATAATATTTGCCTTTCAAACTCTCTCTCTTCTCTCTCTCTCTCTCTCTCTCTCTCTCTCTCTCTCTCTCTCTCTCTCTCTCTCTCTCATGGGGCCGAAGAGAAAATCTGAAGCCGCTAAATCTGTGAGTAATCTGAGCTCAATGGGTGACCCAACAGGTCATGTTTTGTCTAATCTCTCTCTCTCTCTCTCTCTCTCTCTCTCTCTCTCTCTCTCTATCTCTCTCTCTCTCTCTCTATATATATATATATATATATATATATATATATATATATAGAGTCTTAAGGAATCCCGTGGTATGAGCGTATCGACGTATAACATCGATAATATAAGTCATTCAGATTTGAAATCTTGCATATACTTTAATATGCTTATAACTAAGAAACACACAAAATTTAATTGATTTTTGCTGATTAAGTGAGATAATTAATTAATTAAACGAAAATCAAAAGATTTGTGGAACTCTTCATAATTCTTCGAAAGTAAGTACAGAAAGACTCGCTGTAGTATAACCCACCCACCCTATAATTGAACGTGTCCAGGTGAATATAGCTCGCCGTACGTCACCTTCAGTTTCAGGTATTTTGACAGTAAGTGCCCGGCCATCCACATTAAACGACCTTGTCACATTTGGCTTGATGGGTAGTCAAATACTCAGTCGAAGATCCTTTACAACTGAATACCGAATTTGATCATTGTTGGATGCCCTATACTTGTGACACATCCTACCAGGTGCTAACAGTGTAGGTAAATACCAAGTCTGCCTTCAGTAGCCGCAAGCCAATTTAGACACGTACAATATTATTACGCCCGCTATATTTAAATATAACACATTTCATGGGCAAATTTTCAATACAAACCTTTTTCGAAATTGTCCTGTTTTGTAATGTAGTACTAATTATAAAAATAATTCTTAGTTTTTTGAGAACAAGGAAATATCAAGAATAAATAAGGATTTATTTCTTAGAACAAAATATATTGATCTTTAGTTCTAGGTTGGACGCTCTTTTTACCAAGAACCCGAATAAGAATTTTGTCTACCATTCATTTGCTACGAGAAAACCGGAATCTAGCGAAACTCTGGACAACTTTGCAGGATTCTAGAAACTATGACGGGATCGCAATTTCCAATACACAAGCTAAATAACGTTTCTGTTTTTTGTGGGGGTCGTGCCGTAACCTAGAATAGAATGTGAAAGTAACTCGATAGTACTGAGAGGACTTTTATATACTCTGATAATTATAACTATAAAAGGCATCGTCTTGCTATACTCGTTTATTATCAAACTTTATTTGTGAAAATGCATTTTTTAAAATAAAGATAAAAATATTCCTTCGAAGCAGGTAACTATGCCTCAGTCTAGAGGATTCGGCGTGGAGTCTAAAACTTAATAGACTATATCCGCCGCTTAGTCTGCCATGAAATAGTTGCTGACGACAAGGATTTCTATATACGAAACTGATAGCTATGAAATGTTGATGTCTCAGTCTAAAAAAGGAATATTTATTGATAGATATAAACTTCTAGCTGACAAAATTATGGAAGCAATTATGTATTTATCCAACATGTTTGCCATGAGTATATGACACAATGTTGAGTGTATGGGGCATCCATCGATGATCAAACCCCATATTCAGTAGTAATGGATCTGCAAGTCCTCCCTTGCTACCAGTTATATCGCGAAAATTATAACTAGTAACTCAAAGAGAAATTATTCAGCATTAAAATTTCGCGTACTCCTTAATGTTCATAAGAAACAATATAAAATTTAGTGTTTGACTTTTACTGATTATGTGATATAATTCAATAAAACATCAATCGATTTATTGAACGTTTCAAGTACAAAATGTAATTCTTGATATAATCACTGACGTTTTCATTTATTGGACCCATACTCTGCCATTAATCCCGCTTAACAGCTATTTAACCCAATACGTTTTACATATAGATAACCAGTTGGGAAAATACTTACAAGCCTTTACATTTTGATAAATCTTATTTGTTAGCCTATTCTATCAAGTATAATAATATTATTATAGCCAGCATGTTTAAATATCACAAAGATTCCATAGGTGAAAGTAAATGCAATGTGTTTATTCGAAAATTATTGTAATTTTGTACTAATTGTTAAACAATTTTGGGAAGAACAAAAAAATGAAAATATTTTAAAAGTAAATAAAAAATATTGTAATTCGAACAATATTAATTTTCTAAAATTCTTAGCTTCTTTTTATTGTAAGGACATTTTTTCTTAGTTTTTATGTATATATATGAGGACTAAGAACCAAATATATTAATGTTTAGCAGTAGCTAATTCGGAAAATTTAACCGGGGGACAAATTTTCTGCTGAAAAAATTAACGAACCAAATAAGTATTTGATGTGACTCTAGATTGCTCTAGATGTGACTCTAGATTGCAAGTTTCGGGCATCCAGTGAGGATCAAACACGCTACTAAGCAGTATGGATCTTATCTTATGAGTTGAAATACTTCAGAAAATGTCATTGAAAAATAAAATCTCAAATAAAATGTTGTTTATAATGAGGAAAAGTAAAAATTTAATTTTGAATTTTTACTGATGAAATTATATAATTAAAATTAATCGATTTGCGGGATTTCCCACCGTTCTTCATAAGTAAAAAATCTTCAGACCTCCAATTTTTAAATATTCCAATTCAAATTCCAACAGTCTTTTTTAATTCAGTACTAATTGTAAGAAAAAAGATTTAACTAAAAAAAAATGTTAAATCATTTATTTGAAGTACTATTCTAAATTTTATGGGGTAAAAAATATATTAATACATTTTTTTTACATGGTAACTCAACAAGAAAACTAAAATTGGTTCAACTTCCTTAAACTTGAGTTTAAGGTAAAATTCATAAAAATATTTTAAATGTATTTACCTAATCCATTCGCCACTGGTAGAATGTGAAACAAAGTCTCAAGTATAATATGTCGACTGAGGATCGACCTCGTTATTCAGTATTATTGCATTTGTGAGACTAGCTTGCAAACAATTACACGATGATGGACGCCATTATTCGTTACACAAACAGTTCGCCATTCGTAGGATGTGACACCCGATCACATATATGGGGAATCAAGGAAGGATCAAATTCATTATTCAGTAGAAATGGATCAGCGAGATTATCTTTCTCAATATTAAACCCTTTTTTAAATCATTATTTACCCAACGTGTTTGCTATGGGTTGGATGGGACACAAGGTTGCAGGTATGGGGCATACAGCGTGGTTTGAACTCATGTAGTAGTAATGAATCTGTGAGACTCGCTTGCTGACTGTTACACCGAAATGGGAAGAATTTATTATTTTCCCGTATCGTTCAACATAGATAGGATTTGACAAAAGTTCGCAAGCGATGATCAAATTCGATACTCAACAGTAATGGATCTTAAGAGCAGAGTTCTACTTCAGAAATTGTCATTGTGATATAAAATCTCAAATATAATTCAATATATTTATATAAGGAATAATACAAATTTACTTTCTGATTTTTACTGATGAAATGTTATAATTTAATAATTGATATTAATCGATTTGCGTGACTTGCCACAGTTCTTCATAAGTAAAAGAAGAAAACGTCTTAAGACGTACGATGATTAAATATTCCAATTCCAGATTAAAACAGAAATATTATTTTTAATTCAGTACTAATTATAAGAAAAAACTTAATTCTTTGGTAACTAAAAAATCATGAAAATCTTTCAGACCAGTGGGTACCTTTATTTGAAGTACTATTCTAAATGTAACCCTTAAAAAAAATGAATGACGAAAAAATGTATACGTTTAATTCTTTTTCATTTTTACATTTTCATGGGCTAAAAAAGAAAATAAATTAAACTAATACATTTTCTAACATTGTAACTCAACAATACAAATAAAATTGGTTCAAACCAATTACGAGTTTAAGGTAATTTTTTTTTTTTGTATTTCAAATTTAGGTATTTACATAACTCGTTCGCCATGGGTAGGATGGGACACAAAGTCGCAATTATAAGACATCCACCGCAGATCGACCTCACTATTCAGTATTAATGCATTTGACACACGATCATAAATATGGAGAATCCAGCAAATATCAAATTCATTATTCAGTAGGAATGATGAGGCTATCTTGCTCACCATTACACCTCGATAGGATGCTCTTTTCAAACCTGTTCATCATGTGTAGTATGTGACACAAGGTCACAAATAAGGCGCATACATCTAGAATAAAATAATAACCATTACACCACGATGGGACACCATTATTGTTTACCCAACACGTTCTCCATGGGTAGGATGTGACACCGCAATGGGATATATTCTTTATTCATCCAAATCCCTCACCACAGGTAGAATGTGAGTAAAGTTCACAAGTGTGAGGCATGCAGCGACAATTGAACTCACTAAAAGATAATTTGACTTCGGTCATGGACACGGTAATTCTGCTAGTATATATATATATATATATATATATATATATATATATATATATATATATATATATATATATATTCTTTTGTGATTATACAAGCATAACGCCGTAAAGTATGTAGCAATTAATTGTTCACCCTAGACTAAGAGCTGATAGCCGCAAGGGTAAGGAACTTGGCAGACGAAAATTCTGTCGGGTTTCGGTCCCGGCTAGAGGTAGCTGTTAAAAGTCAAGCCGCACTGGTGAGAAGGAAACTTCGAAACACGTGTCTGTGAATGACAGATATATATATATATTATATATATATATATATATATATATATATATATAATATATATATATTAATAGTTATGCTTGAAGGCAATTACAATGCGCATATCGCATAAAATTCGATAATTATAGACGATAAATAATATTGACAAGTGAATCTCGCAAAGAATTATTAGGCGTGTAGAACATCGTACAGCAACTGTTTCGACTTTATTAAGTCTCATCAGTGATGTATACTAACGATCTCCCTCCGACAGAAATCGAAACCGGGACTTCAGCAGGATAGTCAGAAACTATACTGCCTCAACCACCGATACAGCACCGAGAAATGCCTGCGAAATTAACTTGTCAATGATACTGGGACGTCTCTAC
This sequence comes from Doryteuthis pealeii, assembly GCA_023376005.1. Taxonomy (NCBI): domain Eukaryota; kingdom Metazoa; phylum Mollusca; class Cephalopoda; order Myopsida; family Loliginidae; genus Doryteuthis; species Doryteuthis pealeii. Next base: position 101,690,081 of record CM042146.1, read on the forward strand.
ATTTCTCGGTGCTGTATCGGTGGCAGAATATTTCTGTTTGAATCTGGAATTGGAATATTTAATCACCGTACGTCTTAAGACGTTTTTTTCTTTTACGTCCCGGTTTCGATTTCTGTCGGAGGGAGATCGTTAGTATACATCGCTGATGAGACTTAATAAAGTCGAAACAGCTGCTGTACGATGTTCTACACGCCGAATAATTCTTTGCGAGATTCACTTGTCAATATTATTTATCTTCTATAATTATCGAATGTTATGCGATATGCGCATTGTAATTGCCTTCAAGCAAAAATATAAATATTAATATATACTTTATTCCACCAATGCTTCTAAAAAAATAAACAAACATCCCAAAATCTTATATATATATATATATATATATATATATATATATGTGCATTTTTAAAATTCGTTAGTTCCAACAAGTTTCCTTTGTACGTGTATATTCATTACATGGTGGTAACATGTCATCAATTACCATACCAATTGAAACAGAGTAATACTATTGACAAATCATAAATCCTACAAGAGAGGTTGTGTGAATTGATACGAGAAATCATTGTAACAAGCCGAAAGAAATAAAAGTATCGAATTTGTGAGGAAATCAGTGCAGTATTCTTTCCCTATTGATTTCGATTTCAGAATAACACATGTTAATACACAACATAGTCTTAATGGTTTTATATCTTATTAATTTGGAGATTTGGTGTCTCTCTCTAACTGAAACTAAGTTTATCAGTAAGTATCTAATTTATACTGAGGTCCGGTTTAGCTCAGTCGGTAGTGCGTTCGGCTAGGAATAATAAGGTTCCTGGTTCGATACCGGTCCTCGCCAACTCAGGGATCTGTGCGGTTAAGTGAGGAGCAGATGGTAGGTGTGGCGCTCCACCTCAGACGCTAAAATAATCTCCTTGGTCTATCGCTAGTGATAAGGGGATAGACTCCCTAGCTGTATGGCTGATACCGACATTAGGCCGCCCCGACGACTTTAATTACTTACTTACTTACATATATAAAGGGCAGTTTATGTGTACGTATGTCCAGAGGAAACTATGAAAATAAAATAATTAACAAAAAAGTAAATATATATATATATAACGGATGTATTTCCAATCGAAGTCGGATGCCGGGGATTTATTAGCAACTCAACTTTGGCATTTTTGTCTAAACTTGGACTTTCTCCACCAGACAAGAGGAAATACATAAAAAAGATCCAGGATAAAATTCTAAACGCATCAGCGTGGATATGGCAATCCTACAAGGTGACATCAAACCGACAAAGTCTGGTGGTATCGTGAGATACTGCTGGGACGCTCTGGGTTATTGGTAATGATGCTTTGGCCCCGAAACCATGCCTGAACCCAGAGTCATCATCTGATGAAGGCTTTGTTGGTTGCAATGCTACTGTGTAAATAGAAGTCATTGTATGAAGATTATATACACATTCACTGTCACCAAATCTTGCATCTTGAGCAAAAATATTGAAGGTTTGATTTATACTATTGATAATTAAAACAAAATTTAAATGGTAGTAGCATTGAATTTCTTTTGCATTTAGTATTTTCGATAGCAGACATTATTTTTTCCTTTCAGAGTGGCGGGATCAGTGCAAGGTCTTCTTTACATTTTATGGAGCATACTACGAGAATCCAATTCGTGATTCAGTAATAATGGATTTGCGAGACTAACCTTTTTGCTATCCCTCTCTACCCAGGTGACACCAGGTAGGCGCTTCTAATATATAGAATAAACCTTATTTACTAATAATGCTATGAAAATCTGAGTTAGTTCTCTTGTAGGGTTTATTATTCGTGAAAAAGATTACTCTGTTTCGATTGGTATGAGAATTGACGACATTTTACCAACATGTAATGATTATACACATGCAAAGGAGACTTGCTCCCTGGTCCACTCTGGTAGTACCTGTTAGGGTACTATCTATGGGTTAAATAGAAATATGTGTTTATAAAGAAATTGAGTACCCATTAAGAATTAATTTATTCAAAACTTTGTCGGCATTAAAAAAAAAACACCTAAGTCCATCTGCCGTAAAACAAAATAAACCAACCCAAGAGAACAAGTGTTAGAAAACTGAAAAGGGTTGATATGCCGTAAAAACAAAAACAAAAAATAACTAAAAAACTATAATGAAAAAAGGAAAAGAAAGAAAAAACAGTGTAAGAGAAAGAAAGAGGGGGGAAAAGAAGAAAGAAGAGGAAAAGCTAGAAAAAGGAAAAATAAAAGAGAGAAAAATAAGTAAAAGAGATGGTTTGGTTTGTTTTGTTTTACGGCATATCAACCTCAGTGGGTCATTTAATGCCGATAAAGTTTTGAAATAAAGTCAACCCTAATGGATACACAATTTTTTTTAAATAAATACATGTTTCTATTTAACCCATAGATGGGACCCTAACAGGTACTACCACTCAGGGCCAGAGTGGACCAGAGAGGAATGAAGACCAGAGAGATGTGATGAAGGGGTGCTCCACATTACCCAAATCTCCAAAACTGGAACCTCGCCATGACAGAGTTTAACGTCATTCCCAGTACATGTAGAACGTCAGCCACCGCCTTCTAGCACCCATATGATAAAAAGGGTTGGGTTTTTCCATAAGGGCAATAGGGTTGGGCTAATCATATATGTGCTAGGGTTTGACGTGACCAGCCGATTGATCGGAGGGGGCCTCTCCGACCGAAAGGGTCAAAGTGGAGTATTGCAAGTCATGGACTGCCAAACCACATTGGTTCTATCCTCAAGCGTAACGCCAACAGGTGGCCCCATTGGGAGAGTCTTACCCCTCTGCAGAGGTGCAGTCGGTGCACTCTAACGCGCCAGCCGACAGGGATGGAAGGAAGAAAGGAAAGAAAGAATGTAAATGAATGAATGAATGATGGAAAGAATCAAAGAAGAGAGGAAGAGAAACAAGGGTGAAAAATAAGAAAGGGGAGGAAAAGAAAGAAAGAGAGAAAAGAAAAAAGAAGAGAAAAATAGTAAAAAGAGGATAAGAAATTTAAAAGAATGAAAAGTAAGGAAAAAAAGGTGAAAATGGTGCCGGTAATTTGGCGCAGTAGACATCGATGCTACCTGGCAACAGGTTGCGGCAAAACGTCTGACTACTGCAATGGAGACGCGCGACTCAAAAACTCGGAATACGGAAATATTGCAAACAAAATCTTAACTAACACGGCAATTTGTTCACATGCCCGAATTTCGTAAATCAAATGGTAGTAAGTAGAGTAGCGTATGCTCCCCACCCCTGGTGCGTTGAGCACTTTGGAAGGGATTTTCGCTGGAGACCACCGACTAATCTAAAAGGTAAAGCTCACCTATAAAACGAATGGAGCTCTCTCTGGAGACTTTTACATATATACAGATATATGTATTTATCAGTTAAAATCTTCGTCCCAGGCATTATGTGCTGATGGCCGAGTGGTTAAGAAGCCTGACTGAAGTTAAAAGTATCCAATTAATCTGTAAGTTGAGGATGATTCTGTGTGGAATCATTAATATCCTCTGTATATTTACAATGCCTGTCCATTCTGGTGCACACCTATAGATTTACACATGGATTATTTCAAATCCCTAAGAGAGCTTAATGTAAGATAATTAGGTAATTAATTATATAACGAGCAATATTTACACTTTTAATAATTGTAACGTAATTATTATGGTCTATGGAGAAAGAGGGGAAGAAAAAATGAGAACAAAGAAAGGTTAAAATTTGGAAGAGTAAACACTAAGCGGAGTGCCAGTAATGAGACCAACGAATGACCCCGCAAATAGATTTTAAGATAATAACTTTACAGTTTTTGACGGAAACGGATGTGTCTCTCCCACCCCGGGACGAGAAACGGAAGAAGAAGAAAATTGGTCTCTTTTTTTGGGGGGGGAAGCAGGTGGGACCTTCACGGTTCCCCCTATGGGTTCGATATAGTAGTAGCAAACATGATTTACGACAGAGTAATTTGACCGTAACATCCCTCTCTTTCTCTCCGTCTTTCCTTCTCTCTGAAAAAGAACCCACGAGCCTAGAAATAAATACACAGCCCCTTGGTACTATACAACTTGCGTGTATGTTGTTTCTGAACTAACGACTATTGCTACTACTAACGGCGACTACTACTACTAAAACTTGAGTTGGCCTATGCGACAAACACTGTTATGCTATATAAGAAAGAAAAACTAAACAAACCGTCATTTGGCTATTATAAATTTATTTCAGCCGGTAACTCAATAGGAACCCATTTTATTTGGTTCTTCCCTTTTGTGAATTGTCAGGCTGAAAAGGGAATTAAGGAAAAGAAAATAAGAGACAAAGACAAAATATACTTCTAGGTTTCAGACTTTATACCTAGGTTCATAGCTTTTTCTTGGAGAGGATATTTTGCCCTGAGTTAGTTAAAAACGTGTGTTCCCAGTAAGGTTGGCGTTTAAATGGCCGAGGGTTTTTCTTGAGCATGTGTAGAGAGTTTTTTCCTGTCTGAGGGATCCTGGGAGACTGTTATTTTTTTTTAATATATTTTATTTACTTTTATTTTAATGCCCATCGTATTCAAGTTATATGCACAGCTATAGAGTTAAGAAATTAGAGTTGATATCTTTGGCTACTGTTAAAAATAAATTCTATAAAGAATCGTGACAGACATCCAAGTCTTCTAAATCTCTCTCTCTCTCTCTCTCTCTCTCTCTCTCTCTCTCTCTCTCTCTCTCTATCTATCTATCTATCTATCTATCTAATATATATATATATACATATATATCTTTCTCTCTCTCTCTCTCTCTCTCTCTATATATATATATATATATATATATATATATATATATATATATATATTTCTTTCTCTCTCTCTCTCTCTCTATATATATATATATATATATATATATATATACATCTCTCTCTCTCTCTCTCTCTCTCTCTATGTATATATATATATTCTCTCTCTCTCTCTCTCTCTCTCTCTCTCTCTTCTCTCTCTCTCTCTCTCTCTGTCTATCTATCTATCTATCAATCACTTTCTCGTCCAAATCTGGCCGTTATAGAATCTTTTTAAATCTTCCATCTTTTGTGAGCGTTGTCGGGTGCTTTCAACTGCCTGGGTCTCTTCACTTCTAAACAATGTCACACACCCCGGCGTCACATCGGAAATGTGTCGAGAGCCGAGCGATATTGAACGGGGTGAAGGAAGGCCAATGAACGAATTGCAGCACAAATAAAATGAACGGTCTGTCACGAACTGAGTTTTAGCGTACATTCTTTCAAAGCTGTTGCAGTAGCCAACTGAAAGCGTTATCACCCAAAATCATTATCTATTCTGTTTACGAAATATGCAGTCCAATACTCTACACATCAAACAAATTTGAATATCAATAGACGAATATGCGTACAGACATCTTACATAAGCAACATTTTGAACTTTTTTCCTCGCCCACTTTTTAAACTTTCAAAAAGAAAAGTTTCTAATCTCTACATATATAAAGGGCAGACGGCGTGCATGTATGTATGTATGTATGTATGTATGTATGGGCGGATGAAGCCTTTCGCTCAACGGCCATCTAGCAAATAACATACGCGGGGACGTAGAAATACTTGGATTGGTATCCAGGCGCGTAGCAAAACCACCGGGAGAGATGCATTCCTCAGCCTTGTCAAGGCAAGTGTCTAGGAGAAGGAAAACTCCAAAATTTAACCTGCGGCCGCTGCTGCAGCCAATGATGTTGACTTATTCTTCTTTTTGGTTCAAATGTGGCAGTCACTTAGAGAGTGGGATTGGATCTGTGCAAAGCCTTTCCTCACTTAAAAAAGCTTCAGACACAGGCATTGCTTGATATGCAATACATGTCTTGTCCTTTATATGTACTAAGGCTGGCTGTAGCCTAAAACGGAAAAAAAAGAGAAATGAATTTTAACTGTTGAGCTTTTATTATTATTATTATTATTATTATATTATTATTATTATTATTATTATTATTATATCAAGCAATGGCAATACTTGAATACGAGTTTGCTGCCATTATCATGTATGTATGGAGGGTTGGAAATGTCAGACATGTGGTCGAATTTTGCTTTCTACGGCTGGATATGTCAATCATAGGAAATCTCACTAGGGTCAATCCATGCAAATTCCAGGAACAAACAATGTGTTTTGTGCTATCTGTGGCAAGGTCTGTAAGTCGACTACTGGTATTAAGAGACATATGGTGGTGCATAAGCATCAAATTTTATCATCTGAATCATTTGATTCAAATTTTATCATCTGAATCATTTGATTCAACGGGAAGGACGTCCTTTCAATGTCATATTTGCATCAAACTTTGTGGATCTGCAGCGGGTTTGATGAGTCATTTGAGGCTCATGCAAGGAAGGGTTTTGGTGACGGATTTTTAGGATTGTGAGGGACGGCAATGATCTGTAAAGATTATGATATTACTGCTGCAATGTATGTATGTATGTATATCCGGATAAAACTACGAAAATAAAACAACTAATGACAAAATATATATACACATTAAGAGGAGTAAAGTATTGAGTAAATCTGACAAAATGTAGTTGAAAATAGAGGAAAATGCGGATAAAACAACACAACAACTAAATTAAAAAGAAATTTCGCCTAGGTATTTTACGAAGTTTGTCAAATCTATTCTAAAGACAATATGGACTCTACAGTCCATTTGTATGGTGAAAAAGTAATTTTAGGGCGGGCACAAGATAATAGGGGCATTATGAGTGATAACATGTGAGGCGAAAGGAAAGAGGGGAGGGTTGGGTGTGTGGAGTGAGGAAGTGTAGAAGAAGGCAGTGGATTTTTTGTGGGGCATGGGATTTTTATGGGATCATTTATTGCTATTGAAGAAATTTGATAGTAGACCCCCCCCCATCTTCTGCCCACCCGAAAATTACCTTTTCATCATAAAAGTAGACTATAGAGCCCATTTCGTCTTCAGAATAAATTTGAAAAAGAGTAGGAGAAAGATAAGAGAGAAGGCGTGAGCGTGCGGAACTGATAACGCTAATTTGTTTCAATCGAATATGATAAAAAGATGAAAAGAAGGAAAGAAAGAAAAATGAGTGAATGCGTGTGTGTAAGAGACAGACATACAGACAGACAGACAGACAGACAGAGACAGAGAGAGAGAGAGACAGAGAGAGAGAGAGACAGACAAACAGACAGACAGACAGACAGAGACAGAGAGAGTTTAATCAAGATCATTATACTTTTCACATATTTTACAATTTCGTAATAGCTCTTAAAAAGTGGGCGAGGAAATAAAAATAAAAATTTTAAAAAATGAAAATAGATAAAATAAAATAAAAATGAAATAAAAAGTAACTAAGATAAAATATATAAAATGGAAAATAGAATTAGAAATAAACAAAATTTTAAAACTAGTAAAAAATAGGTTTCTCAGGTCTGTAATAATGTAGAGTTAACTTACCATTTCTCCTCTAAAGCTTGTAATCCGTTTTGAAGAAAAAAGTGTTAATTTCCGAATAGACCACTTAAATAGACCCTGTCGTGCATTTGTCTGGTTGTTAGTACCAGCCAATCAGAGGCTCGGTAGAGAGTTTTACACTCATCCAAAATCAATAAAAGCCAAACCTCTGTTAGCATCTCAAAAGTTGGTAGGTAGATCAGAGTTTAATCATCTCTGAGAGGGTCTGCCTCGCAAGGAGAGTATGATGTTGAAAGCCCCGAAACTTCCCAGTGACCCATGCATACTACATCATTGACGACACATACCAGCACCCCAAATGTAGGAACGTATATTTAAAGTTAAGTAAGCATATCAAACGTTGTAATAATTAAATTATCATACTGTGGTATATCCACAGATCTGCTAGTAGAAAATAATTCAGAACATTGGCTTTCAGTCTGCACAGAGATTTCTTACGTGAATATTTGTAATTATAAAATTTAACGAACAGAGATTTCTTACGCTGGATATTTGTAATTATAAAATTTAAGATGTCATCATTTCGCTCTAGTAGCACGGATATCCATGACAATCTCTCGCCAACCGTCCCTATCACTCATTTCCATCGGGCGGTCCTCTGCGCAGAACTGGTCAATGTACGTCTTTGCTGTACGGTCCACACTGGTGCGCCCTTGTAAGGGTTCAATAGGAGAAAGTTATTTATGTTTTTGATTATACTTTTTACATATTAAACCATTCTGCACATACGAATAGAGACGTCTCACCCATCTTTGTAGTAAACTCTCTCAATATTTTGGCCAAAACATCTGACTCAAAGAACTTACTAAGTAGATATTTGTCTATCTTCCCGCCAAGCTAAAATGTGATGTATATATTTACCAAGCCCTCCGCGCGAGCAGGATGCGACACAAGGTCAATTTCTTAATTGAATAATTATTAGACTTTAAACAAAATATTCGAAAATAAAGTAAAATTTATGCAAGTGCCTATGTCTAATAAATAAATCTATACGTATATAAAGGATTGTTCGTATATATGTATGTATGTATGTCAAATTAAATATATATACACATTAAATATCACCAGTTCTTGCTTTTTGTGCAAAATTATGGAATTTGATCTATATTCGAAGATATCTAAAAATTAAAATATACATAGAAATAGCATTGAAATTCTACTTAAAAATGTCCATATTTCTAAATCTCAAAAGCAAACAATCAAGGCACCAGGGTTTTTGCATCCCCTCTACCCAGTTGATGGTGGGTAGCTCTTGTAATTATAAAATTTAAATTTTTTAAAAACCTAATACACCACAAACACCACGTATAGTGTAATGATTAGACTGTAAAATCATTACTAGTGAGTTTAAATATCACTGGATTCCTTATATATTTGGCCTTGTGCCACAACTAAGTAAAGCTTATCAGTAAAATAGTAGACGGAGTGGCCTATTGTCAGTATTAGATGGGGAGCAAGAGCGTCTATCCCCTTTTCACTGGGGAGATTTTTTTCATCTGAGGTGGACCGCTACACCTACCATCAGTTCCTTACTTTACTATTCAGATCCCGGCTAGGTTATTCATCCGCTGAGTTTGTAAGGGATGGTATCACACCTGGAACCTTGTGAATGCACTACTGACTGACCTAAGCCGATCCAACTATTTTCCCTTTTTTGAATCTGGGGTGGAGTGCCACATTAACCATCAGCTCCTTACTTTACTTTTGACGAACGAATGAGTAGGGACACGTGGGTGTTGCCACGAATAAATGTTTTATTATTTTAATGTAAAAAAAAAAAAAAATAGGATACTTCATTTCAATTCTGCTTCAAATCTCTTTCAATTTTTTGACAATTTTTCACATTGGTTTTGGCGAGACCAAATTTAAATTGCAGCTACAGTTAAATGGAAAATTTAGAAATATACTTCGTTTGTAAAAAGTGAAGCATACCGACATTTTCTCAGTTTCAAGTAAATTCAAGGTAGTTGTTTGACCATATTACTACAAATTCCGAGGATATTTTTTGCAGGTGCCTCTTCAATCACATGACCAAATAAGGTTTGGATTGGTTTGGTTTGGTGGTTGGTTTGTTTCTTTTGTTTTACGGCATATCAACCTCAGTGGGTCATTTAATGCCGGCAAAGTTTTGAAATATATTCATTCTTAATGGATAATCATTTTTTTTAATAAACTCATGTTTTCTATTTAACCCATAGATTGGATCCTAACAGGTACTACCACTCCGGATCAGAGTGGACCAGG
>CM042146.1:101709777-101741431 GCA_023376005.1 Doryteuthis pealeii
AGGGTTGGGGGGTGACGTTGAACTAATCTTGCTTGTACAGCTTCTGTTTTTATTGGACCTGCACGGCTATCATTTCTGTTTTCTTTGCGTTTTTATTCTTAAAGTTCCGCCCATTGTGTTAGCCACAAAAAAAAAAAAGAGACAAAACAATAACATGTTTCGTTTTTACAAATGTTCTGGCAAAGCGGTCTTATTTTATTTTCAGCAAAAAAAAACAAAAAAAAATCTTCCCTTTTTATTGGGGTCTGAACAGAAGGCTGTCAAATCCGAATCGAGATGAGGTGAGGCAGAAAGAAATATTAAAGAAAGAAGCCCCCAAATTTTGAAAGATTCCGGGAGTTCGGCTTTGATTTGACATGATGGATACAAGGACGTGAGCAAGGATTCACAGCAGAGATGCGCGCGTTCCAAATATAAAGAACAAACAAACAAACAGACAAACAGACAAACAAACATAAAGGCAGCGTGCGAACTGGAAATCTCAAAAGTGTGTTATTTGCCTGGAAGCAGGGGAAGGGCTTTGAAAAAAAATCGCCCCTCTCCCTTTCCTGCCTCAGAAGAACGATACAAACTTTTAGATCAAAAATAGCAATTGAAATGCAAGACTAGAGAGGGCGCTACCTGTCACAACACATACAAAATGGCTGCCTGAAACCCTTAAAAGTGACGGGCAGTCAAAACGGTTTGAGAAATGTACTTTTTCCGCCGTTTTCCTTTGATGCTAGTCACGTGATATACTGTTTTTCGAGATCTTTTCCTGTGAGTGCATATGGTTATCTTTGGTGCTGTTTTTTTTTTTTTTTATATTTATTTATTTGAAATTCTTCCTGTTTGTATTTTGTGTATATTTCCTATGAAAGAATAAACGCCAAATCTTTCAAACGTCGACCGAGTCGAAGCAATGCCGGAAGATGGAAAACATTCGGATTTAGTTGGTTTCTCCAAGAGATCTTCCGTATTTTCCTCTCCTTTTGATATCCACTTGCCGACCTGGGAATTCATCAGGTTCCACTGTTAATAACAATCCCTGAAGACAGTGATGTTTCTATTATGGAATGAAAGAATTATTTCTCTGAATGTTTGATGATTAGTATTATCAGCGTTATTCGGACTATTGTCCTCATCTTCATTGTTATCTGTACAACGTTTCGGCCAATGTGTCCTCCGGCCTTCTTCAGGTATTTCTTGTCGGACTCGGGAACCTTCTTGTCGCAATCAGGAACCATCACAGAACTTTAAACTCAACCCTTTATTCAGTCTACGGGGGTATCCTGTTCTCAGTAGAGGCGTTAAGCTGTGTTAATTATTATTCTATGTTACTGCTGCCCTTGACCAGGATTGAACCTGCAGTCTAGAGATAACTGTCACTTAGAACTGTCTTAACCTAACTCGTTATCCATTATACTTATAATTTCATGGTTATACTCGTTATATAGAAGCGCGTTGTGTAATGGTTAAAGTCATGGAAAATGGACTCGTTGCCCCGAGTTCAAATCCAGGACGGGGAAATTGCTTTTTCACATAGCGCTAATACCATTCAGAAAGGTATGAATTCAACTACTCTCCCTCATGCTATGGGTAAATAGTAGGAAAGACTGGGCTCTTTATCCTTGTTTAAATAAACGGCCTAGGAGATGAAAATCTCTGAATTCAAACCTGTTAAACTCGGCTTAATAAATTGTCCTCGTGTTACATCCTACTCGTCATATTGAGAGGTTGGATGTTTAAGTAATGACATTCAGCGCGAACTCAAACCTCAAAAATTATCTTTTAGTTAAAAACTATACTGGAACTTTTTATTCTATACGTTTGAATGATTTTCAGATAATTTTTTGATCACACACACACACATACACACAGAGTCAGTAGAACGTTCGGCTAGAAACCTCAAGGTTCCTAGTTCGATACCGGCCCTCGGCAACTCAGCGTCTGAGTAGCACAGGGATTTGTGAGGTAAAATAAGGAGCTGATTGTAAGTGTGGCGCTTCACTTCAGACGCAAAAACAATCTCTTTAGTCTAGCGCTAGTGAAAAGGGATAAACTCTCTCGCTGATTAGCTGATACCGACTTTAGGCAACCCCGACGACTTACTTATATATATATATATATATATATATATATATATATATATATATATTATATTATTATTATTATTATTATTATTAAACAGATTTGGTTGAATGCCACGTAATATTTCTTCGTCCGATATTTTCCCCAAACGCTTTCAACCATATTCATGATCTCACATAGAAAAATATTTGTTGCAATTGTTTCCTTTTTTGCTTTTTTTTTTTGGGGGGGGTCTATATTTTTTTCTATAGTTTTTTTTGTTTTTGTTTTTGTTTTTTTCAAAAAAAGAAACCCACATAGAATGAGTGAGGTGACGAGTAAAGGTAATAAGCTACGAATAATTCGGGTGAGTGTGCGAATGTGTAGAGATGTATTTTCACCTCTGAGCTGAGAAATACAAAAAATCGGCTCATATATAAATGATTTGGCATTCCTTGCTTTTCTTGACGATAAGTGGCTAACATGTTGCTTTGAAACCAACGGTAACAATCACACCTTGAATGTATTGTACACCATAATATATATATATATATATATATATATATATAATATATATATATATATATCCCAAGAACACTCATTGTAATGTATAGTTGGCTGATAAAGAAAAGCCATGATCAGAAAAATGCTGAAGACATATGTCACTTCTAATTCCACTCCATTGTCTTCTGATTTTAAAGATATGGGATATTTCTTTAATTTATTGTAATACGATCATTTAAAAGACATCTGTTAGTCTCAAGAGATTGTTACCTAGATCTAGACGATTGGCTGTGCTAGATTCTATGGAAGACAGGCAGTTTCTTATGCAGCGAGTGTTCTCTCGTCACGATGTTGACAAATTAAAAGACAAGATCCGATACAGCTTGATATTGGTGCCACAACAGGAATTGCCACAACGTTGGAAAGAACGCCGCATTCTCTTCAAGACTTCAGATCCTGGCTCTGAATTCAGAGTTGACCTTTTTTGAGACTGATCGGCAATAAAGGCTGTGTCTAAGCCGGTCCTGTCTTTTGAGGCTGTAGAATTCGCCGAATGCCCCTCTGCAGAGAGGTAAGACCCCCCCCCCAACGCCAAAACAGTCTCCTTGTTCTAGTGCTTGATAAGATAAAACGAGAATTCTTCCAATTTTAACCATGTCAGTGCTACTATATAGCAGCACCACGTGTGCTCTAACGAAACATTGGAGAAAACCTAGATTGGAACTACAAGTGTATGGTGTCCTGGACAAATCTTGGAAGCAGCACTCTACAAAAATCAGCTGTCCAGCCACTTGCCTCCTATCACATAAACTATCCAAGTAAGACTTGCTGGACACAAGCGACGTTCTACTGTGGACAACTACCCATGGACACACCAGTGCAGACCGACCAGCAAATGCCTACATAAAACGGCATTGTGCAGATTCTGGATGCTGTGTGCAAGACTTGGCGTGATGATCGATAGGGACGGTTGGTAAGAGAGATTCAACCGTATCCGTGCTGTCAGCGCGACCTGATGATGATGGTAACAAATGAATTTACATCCTATTTATAGAAGCTGAAATATTTGCGTTTCCATTGTTAAAAATGTTAACAATAGAAAATCAATGGAAATAGACTTATACGCACAGCCGTATCTGACAAATGTACGAAATTTGAAGTAATTATTGAAATTTGATAAAAAAATTATTCTTATTGAATCAAAAACCGAATTTATTTATGAAAATGTTTCTTTGTTAAAAAGAATTTTATCTAAATATTCCCTTTTATGAAATAGCAGTCAAATTTTATTTTATCGTGTAAATATTTTACATGTTTTAAAAGAAAATTCCCCGAGGAAGTAGCAAAATTCTTTTGCGAAAAAAAAAAAAAACAAGCAAAAAAAAAAAAAATAAGAAAAAAGAAATCAAGCAAAAAACAAAAGAGTGATGGATTCAAAATTATAATTGAATGAGAAAAAAAAGAAAAGTTCAAAATAAAATAAAGGAGTGTACGTTCGTGGTATAATGGAGATGGTCGTTGAATAAGGACTCAGTGACCCGAGTTCAAATACCAGAGGAGGTTGTTTGAATTTCAAATAGTTTTAACTCCCTTAAGAAAGGCATGAAACTATTCTCCCACCCACCCCAGCTTAGGGTAAATAGTAGGTCAGACTGGGATGTTTAATCTTGGGTAGGTAACCAGTCTAGGAGAAGGAAAACGCCGAAATTGTTAAACTAAAATAAATTTATCTTGTGTCACATCCTACTTGTGCGGAGACGTCGGTAGATACATACTCGCCTAAGATCCTGTAACAATATACGTTCACACGATTCGAAGCATCAGCGTTGCCAGGCATGTCTGAATGCTATGTCTCGGATACATGCTCGCTGTTAAGATTTGGTGTTTGCCTTTCAAACCCTCTGTCATCGAAAGAGGGCTTGAGAGGCAAACATTATTCCAGTGACGAGGAAGTGAAATATGTAGTGAAGAAATGTCTCAAAGAACAGTCAACAGAATTTTATGAGGCAGGGATACATGCTCTCATTCGAAGGTGAAACATTGCTATAGAGAAAAACGGTGATGTGGAGAAGTGTGAATGTGATCCACAAAGGACCAGCTTCATTTTGATGTATGATACATGTTCCTGTGTTGTTAATTATACCTGTCATAAACAAGATGACATTACTTTTTGACACACCCTCGTATAATGAACTCAGCAGCCCCCACTCCCTGTGAACTTGGTGCCCGGCAGCAAGGGGTTAAATACAACAAAAGAAAGCTTCACCATCTTTTCGGATAGACAGAATACGTGCGATGCCAAGAAATATAAATTGGTTTAACTTGTAAGGTTAATAACAGGTTTATCAGATTTGAGGGATACAAGGCGTTCTAGGATTTAAAACCAAAGGTTTTCTTAGATAAGTTTAGAGCTATGCCATTAAAATAATACTTACGTCTCGCCTACACATTAACCATTCAAATGCTTCCAAAAGCGCAGAATAATTGTCCTTTATTTTGATTTGTTGCAATATTGCCTGATTTCGCAGATATAAAACAGGATAAAAATCGTATAAGCCAAAACCCACGATCCTTTCAATGCACATAATTTAATCGAATGTATATAATTTCATTGAAAGGAACATGCAGTATACTCCAAATACAATACCTCTTTAAATGAATATATCTATATCTATATATCTACAAAAATACCCCTAGAAAACAACAAAACACACACACACATACTCAAAAAATTAAACAGGTACGCCAATTAAATTTAGGATACACGCTTATTGCAACGGCAATGGGATATGGAATTAGCGACCCATAGTTCAAATCCTGGACGAGGTTGTTTGCGTTTCAGTTTGTGCTAATGCCTTGGGAAAGGTGTGAATCCATCTGTTCTCCCCAAGCTATGTGGGGTTTGTACGGCAGACTGGATTAGTTAGCCTTGATTAGGCAATCGGTTAGGAGAAGGAAAACTCTAAATTCAAACCAGCTTTACTTGGCTTACAATTGAACATGTGGAAACGTTAGATAAATACATAGAATAGAATTCAATTTGATGTTTGATTCATTTGATAGAAAGACTAAGCACAAATACAATACTTAACGGCATATCAACCCGGCTGGGGTTATGTCATGCCTAACGGTTAGGAAGTTATACATATCGTGTATTTATATTTATCATTTTTAGTAATTGGTTTTAAAAATGTGTTAGCATTATTGGGGATTATGTTGTATGGTATTGATTAATTTCATGTCTATATTTATGTATAATTTATTTTCCTAAAAAAAGAGAGAATATCCTCCATGTTGACCTTTCCAAACAGATCTTTCATATTGTTTGCTTTAAAATAACGGTTTCTGATGTGAGCAACAAACCTGCATTCCATAAATAAGTGTTTAACTGTCAAAGGTGTTTGACATGTTCCACATTGTGGTTGTAGTTCTTGTTTGAGTATATGGAATGCGTTAGTCTTGTATGACCAATGCATAATCGGGACACAATGACTTGTTCCTTTCTAGACTTTCTTAAGGTTGGTCGCCAGTCTCCCAATGTGGGTTTGATTAGGAAGAGTTTATTGTGGATGTTGTTATTCCAGTGTTGTTGCCATTTTGTATGAGGAATCTATTAATTTTAGGTTTCAATGGCGAGTTTGTTTTGGTTTGTTTTATTTTACCGCATATCAACCTCAGTGGGTCATTTAATACCGATAAAGTTTTGAATAAATTCATTTTAATGGATACTCAATTTTTTATAAACACATTTTAACTATTTAACTCATAGATGGAACCCTAAAAGGTACTTCCAATCTAGGTCAGAGTTGATCTGGAATAATGGTGAGTTCTCCACATTCCCCAGACCACAAGAACTGAAGCCTCAACATCAGATAGAGTTTTAACATGAAGACCCCTAGCCACCACCGTCTAGCACATATATGAAAAGGGCAATAGGGTCAGGACAATCATATAGGTGCTAGGCTTGACATGACCAGCCGATTGATCGGAGGGGCCTATCTGACCACCTAAGTAAGGTGGCCCTATTTGTGGTGGGGTCTCACCCTTCTTCTGAGGTGCAATCGGTGTATTCTAAAGCCTCAGTCGACAGGGCTGTGGCGAGTTGTTTGGGGCGAGTTGCTTTGGGTGGAATTTACTTTGCATTCTGTGATATGGTGAGTCCACTTGGGTACCATAATATAGCGGGTTGCTTTGGATATCATGTTCTCTTACGTGCTGTCATGAACCTTTGGGTGCTGAGTTGCTTTTGGGGCTTTCATATTGCAACTTACCTTGTGTGCCGTTATATGACGAGTTGCTATGGGTGCGAGTTGCCATAGATACGGATTAAAGTGAGGGCTGTGTGCTATTTTGAACAAATCCTGGAAACAGATCCCCACAAGAAGCAGCTGTACGGCCACTTATCTCCTATCACACAAACCATCCAAGTTAGACAAACAACATATGCTGGACACTGCTGAAGTAAGGATGAACGCATGAAAATCTCCTATGAACACCTATATATAGAAATGGACTCGTCGCCCCGAGTTCAAATCCTGGACGTGGTAATTGCATTTCACTTAGCGCTAATACCCTTCGGAAAGGTATGAATCCTACTCTCCTTCCAACTATGGGTAAATAGCAGAGCAGACTGGCTAGGTAACCAGTCTAGGAGAAGGAAAACTCTGAATTCAAACCTGTTGAACTCTGCTTAAGAAATTGTCCTTGTGTCTCATCCTGCTCGTGCGGAGGGGTTGGTAAATATATATATATATATATATATATATATATATATATATATATATATATATATACATGGACACACCAGTGTTGGCTGACCAGCGAAAATGTACATCAATCATGTTACGATTGGTGTAGCCATTTTAGGGCTGGAATTGAAAGTAGTTTTATAGTGGAGATCCCTTGTGGCATAAAGTTTGATCCTCTCTTGTAGTAGAAAGATGTAGTATCAGTTTTAATCCTGGTCCGCTGATCCGTCCTGGTTGTATTAGTGTTTATCCTATCTTGAACTAGAGAGTTGTATAATACTCGTTTGTTGGTCTGTGCTTCCAGCAAGTAATTTAGGATAATTTATCAATGCCTTTGAATAGTAAATTAAATAAATGTTTGGCGTTTTTATTGGCCGATTCAGCCACTGTCGCTTTGGAACAGTTTATAGATATAAGTCGTGATCTTCAGCACATCTTATACCCAGAATACTCCAACAAATCAGCTCTGTGCGGATACTCGATACCGTGTCAAAGAATCTCCAGGAGCGAAGACCAATAGGGACAGGTAGAAAAAGAGAGTCATGGTTTGGTTTGGTTTGGTTTGGTTTTACGGCATATCAACCTTAGTGTGTCATTTAATGCCGATAAAGTCTTTAAATAAATCAATTCTTAATGGATAATACAATTTTTTTCATGAATACATTTTTCTATTTAACCTATAGATGGGACCCTAACAGGTACTACCACTCAGGAGAGTCATGAGAATCCGTGCTGTCAGCATGACCTGATGATGATGATATTCATTTTAAAATAATGTTGTTGTTGTTGGGTTTTTTTTTTTTTGGGGGGGTTACAATTTGGCCTTTCTATTTTGCTGAACATTGCATATCCAAATACATTATTCGTGAAAGTATTCAGCGGTTTCACTCAATCCAAAATTGCAAAAGATATAATGATACAGTGTAAAGAAAAATGTTTATCTTGAAGTCGAGCACGGAAGCCTTAACCGGAAATTAGAATAAACAATCTTCGCAGCTACTCGCTGATTTGGGAATGGAATCTATTAAGAATTAAAGTGGGGGATCGTTTAAAGGTAAATTATGTCTCCAAAATCGATTGTTCTTGCGAGTGGAATTGGTAACTCTCTCCGAACAATACAGGATATTTGCCGCACTTCATATCTCAATTCTATTTATTTGCCTTTATGTTTTCTTTCTCTCTTTATTTTCAATAAATTGATTTTTGTTTAGTTAATTTCAATGTTTTTTGCTTATTTTCTTCTCTAAGATTTATTCAACCGATTTATAATATATCCTCCCAAATATATTATAGAAATGATACATCATCGCCTATATATATATATATATATATATATATATATATATATATATATATATATATATATATCAACCCCTCCGCACGAGGAGGATGTGACACAAGGTCAATTTCTTAAGCGGAGTTTAGCAGGTTTGAATTCAGAGTTTTCCTTCTTCTAGAGCGGTTGCCTAACCAAGGTTAAAGAGCCCAGTCTGCTCTACAATTTACCCTGAGCTGGGGGGGGGGAGAATAGTTTCATGCCTTTCTCAAGGGTATTAGCGCTAAGTGAAATGCAATTACCACATCCAGGATTGAACCCGGGGCGACGAGTCCATCTCCCATACATAGATATTTACTAAACTTGGCTTAGATATGGCACAAGGCCAGTAGTATGTAGTTTTTTAGCTTTTTTTTTGTTTTTACTTTGAATTTTTCTCTTTCTCGTTCGTGATATTTGAAAAAAAAATCATTGAAACTTTTTGTTTTCATTTTTCCAATGAATTTCTCAATCTGAGATTCCTTCTTCAAGCACAGATTTATTCTGTATTTATATATTTTTTTTCAATTTCATTTACATTTCTTAATGACACAAATGATTGCCAATTTCCTTCTGTCACTTCTTCATTTCCTTTTCTGTGAGCTACTTACTGTTGTATATATATATATATATATATATATATATATATATATATATATATATATATATATATATACGCCTACACATACACACATACACATATATATATATACATATTCATATACGGCTCACACACACACACACACACTCACACACACATATACATATATATTTATACAGGCCTCCATACACACGCACACACACGTACACACGCACATATATATATATATATTTATATATATGTGTGGGGGGTGGAGGTGCGTGGTATAATGTTCAGAGTCGTAGAAAATGGACTCGTTAACACGAATTAAAACCTTGGACGTTGTTGTTTGCATTTTACATAGCTCTAATACCATTGGGAAAGGTATGCATCCAACTACTCTTCTTCCAGCTATGAGCAAATAGTTTGGTAGACTGGGCTCTTTAACCATGGCTAGTTAACTAGTCTGACTGAAAGAAAACTCTGAATTTGCAGCGAAAATCTTTTGAATATATATATATATATATATATATATATATATATATATATATATATATATTGAAAAAACAAATGATGTTTACAAATGTTTGGGATCATCAGGAGAGAATGTGCACCGTTTCGGGGCCTTCCTCTCAACGGTTTTAACTGCACATCGTCCCTCGGAATATCTGTATATATATATATATATATATATATCAAAAAAATTTCGCTGCCCGATGATTGCTCCGCTTAAAAAATTAAGTTTACTTAGCATGAAACCAATGGTAGCAGACTTGTTCCCATGCAAAAAAAAATATACTAAAACATTTATTATTCATTTAGCTATTAATGCTCTATCACAGATATTGAGCACTCTTCTAAAAACACTGTACATTTGATTACTACCGCTTCTTCAAGTATGATAGTGCCAACAATACACATTGATATATATATATATATTATATATATATATATTTATATATATTATATATATATATATATATATATATATATATATATATATATATATATATATATAAAAGTATCCAATCAAACGGTAAGTTGGGAATTATTCTATTTCAGATCCTCTATATTATCTGCATATTCACAGTGCATGCCCATGCAGATACACACCTATAGATTTATACAAGGATTATTTCAAATCCTAAGAGAGCTCATTGTAAGATAATTAATAAATTAATTATATAAAGAGCAATATTTAACTTTCAATTAGAAAGAAAAGCTCTACAAACCGCCAATTGACTATTATCAATATATATCGGACGATAACTGGATCAATGAAGCCAGTTTCGTCAGATAGCCATTGCAAAATGAATAAGAAAATATAGTAGAATTAAGAAAAAAACAGAAAAGCTTTTTTTATTCATTCTTTTTTAAAACCTGTAGACTCTTTCTCATTCATGGTTAAGCATCAATGCTGACTAGTCACTTCAGGTTTGGTAAGGTAACAAATCTAAGAGAGGGAAACATAGATTTCACAGAGTTCACTTCCTCGGCACTGGTAATAATGTTTGTCCCTCAAACCCTCTTTCATGGGACCGAAGAGATAATAGTCTGAAGGCTCTAATCTGGTGAGTATGAAAAAGTGAAATCCATAGTGAAGAAGTGGCTAAAAGAACAGTCAACAGGATTTTACGGGACAGGGATAAATGCTCTCATTCTAAGGTGGAACATTGCTATTGAGAAAAATCGTGACAAAGTAGGGATGTGATTCACAGAGGATCAGCTTCATTTAGATGTATGATACATTTTCCTGTGTTGGTAATTATACCTGTTCTAAACAAAATGGCATTACTGTTTTTTGACTCACCCTCGTACATAGAGCATTATACAGTGAAAAATATAAAACCAGAATTCGGTTAATAAATGTCAGGTTGCTCGGGATTTACTCGCATATTGTTTGTCTCCCGAACAACCTGTATATATTATTTCTTCTTATATTCGTATTCGGAGGCGCCTGTGTGCAATCGTTAGCGTCATGGAAAATGAACAGTCTGACCTGAGTTTAAAACCTGGTCGAGGCTGTTTACAATTCACAGACCACCAATATCCTTGGAAAAGCATGTATCCAAATATTTTTTCCGTCATCTGTGGATATAAAGTAGTGCAGACCGGGTTCTTTAACCTTCGTATGGCCGGCGGTCTAAAACTCTAAATTCAAACCTGTTATATTCTGCCTAGATATTGACCTTGTGTCGCATCCTGCTCGTTCGAAGGGGTTGGGTAAGTACATGTATTCATATTTTCCTATTATGATTTATTCTAACCCCTCTTTCTCTCCCTCTTAAATCATCTTATTTTCTTTCCTTTTTCATCTTAATCCTTTTGTTTTGTTTTTTGTTTTTAATTTTTATGAGATAAGCCTTGGGCAATTATACTGTGTAAGGGAGATAAATGCGTTAATGCGACATAAAATGTATATTTCTATGTGCAAATTAAAAAAAAATCTTTCGTAGGCCGTACAGTAATTTTTTTTTGGTGTCGTTTTAGTTCGAGTCCTAAAGGGAGATAACCTTTTTCAATAGGTTTGGAGATCCGTACACAAAAATATAATTGTTAGTAATAATCTTTTGTAAATATATAAAAATCTCGGAAAATATGTGGCGCAAACTGCGCATTTTTAAGCTTAAATTTTTAGATAGATCAAATTGAGCTTTATCTATGGCAAAAATATTGTCGTCAACATGTAACCAAATGTTTAAAATGCCCTATTAAATTTTAAAGTAAATAAAATAGGCCAATTGAATCAGAGTAAATCAATTCTAAGAAAATATTGTTTCTAAAACTAAAAAAAATATGCTAAAATTAATTTTTGAGTTTTAAGAAAATAACTTTTGACATCGCTTTTTTCGGGTATTGAATTTTTTTTTCCTTATATTCTTAAGGATGTGATCTATCTGGAAATGTAAAAATTGGTGGCTGGAAATTTATTTCTTTAAATGGCCAAAGGTCAAATCCCCCTACGCTCTGAATTGATAAGAAAACCCTTTTTTCAATTTTTTAAAATAAAATAAGCCATTCAATATAAAAGTAAATTATCAATGAATAGAGTAGTGAAAAGTTCCTTAAACTTGGGTAATTCCGTCATTTCTGGTAATAGAAAATTTAAAAAAAATTTTTTTAATTTTTGTTGTGGGTTTTTAAGGGTAAAAATAAGACAAACGACTGGTAACAATGTATACAAATGTATTGAACAAAAGGAGTATAAATTTACAGCAAAGAAAGTGGAGATTGCGTCCGACCAATACAGTTACGAGCTGACTCGCAGTTGCTTCGTCTCAAGCCACAATTCTTCCTATTACATAGTAGCCGTCGGCGCATTCCATTTATGTCAATAAGTTATATCACCTATAACAATTTTATTACCTCCCATTATAGTATCCCTATATTAAATCTAAGTGAAACTGCATAATTCTATCTCCTACCTTTTCCACAATATTGCAACTTTCTTTTTTATTCTCCATGCGAAAGTTTCTCTTTTTTTCTCATCTGCATGAGATTATTTTCTTCTCCCACGCCCCCTTATTTTTTTCGCGTTCATTACCACTGTCCTTCATCACTTAACCCCAAACTTCCCCTCAATCACAACCCGCTGGTTTCCCTACTCACCTCTCTGCCATGATTTTCTTTTACCAGTAAGTATGCCATTTCGTGCCAATGGACACAGACCATTCTTTGTTCGTCTGCAGTGGAAAGCTGACGCCCATCCTCAAAGCAAACGATAAGCTCGCCTCCAGATAAACCAACCTTTATTCTTTCAGTTCCCACTGAGGCCAATTAAAATCCTGATCGTCATAACATTTACCTCAAACGACATCACCACCATTATTAACTTCCATCAACATTTCAGCAATAATAATAATAATAATAATAATAATAATAATAATAATAATAATAATAATAATAATAAATTTTGACCATACAATAAAATAGTATATGCATAACCAAGAACCTGTTCTTGAGAATGAAACATAAAATTCTCTGGGCCTTCAAGATAAAGACGGATCACATTATCCCAGCTAGAAGACCAGACCAAGTATTGATTAAAAAAAAGAGAATTTGTCATCTGGTAGATTTTGCAGTTCCAGCAGATCACAGGGAGAAAACAGAAAAATAGACAAAAAATAGAAAATTGAAAAATCTGTGGAATATGAGGGTGAAAGTGATACCAATTGTAGTTGGTGCACTTGGAACGGTTCCAAAAAGACAACTGCATTGCTGCAATCGGCTATAATACTCAGAAGAGTCCTGGAGGCCCGAGCAGACTTGTTGTCACTCAGACTCCAATGAAAGACTATCAGCTAACGCTGGTATGAAAAACTCTATAATAATAATAATAATAATAATAATAATAATAATAATAATAATAATAATAATAATAAGATCACAGGGTGAAGCTGAAGGAAAATGAAAAAATGGACAAATATCTGGACCTTGCCAGAGAACTGAAAAAATGATGGAATATGAAAGTGAAAGTAATACCAATTGTAGTTGGTGCACTTGGAACAGTCCCAAAAGGATTGGAAAAGGATTGGAAAGTTTGGGAATCAGAGGAAGGATTGAAACCATTCAGAACACTGCATTGCTGCAATCTGCCAGAATACTCAGAAGAGTCCTGGAGACCTGAGGAGACTTGCTGTCACTCAGATTCCAGTGAAAGACCATCAGCTAACACTGATGTGAAAACTCAAAAGGAGTAAATAATAACAATAATAATAATAATAATAATAATAATAATAATAATAATAATAATAATAATAATAATAATAATAAATATGCAATGATGACGATTATCATGACGCAAATGACAATGATCATAATAATAACAATCAAGGCTTCCAAAATCCCAATTTTCTGCATTACGTTCAAGTCACGTTGAAAGCGCTGGTTCCCGCAAGATCACCGAAGTTAAGCAGCAATGAACATATTCAATACTTAATTGGGAAACAATTAAAACAATAGCCCGCACTGTAAATATGCTGAATAAAGGTCCAAGTGATGCAGCCATACAGAAGGACTGACACGGCTACTGCTTGGAATAATTCTGGTTTTGTCTCATCAGAGAGATCAGATTTCCATAGGATAAATAATATCTCTATAGCAATCTATGCCTTTTCAACGCGTATATTGACATCACTTTTTGTAGAGGCGGAAATGTAAATTCTGCTTTAGAAATACTGTAGACACACATTGTTGTATACCCCTTCAAGACTACAGACTTAGCAAATGATACTGATGTATCATTTACTAAGTCTGGAGTCAATAATCAGGTTAAATCGAACTTAATGGACCTAAATTCCACCATCGTAGGTCACCCCGCCGAAAGAAAAACAAATACAAAAAATCAAGGAATTAACCGAATTTAATAAAATTTTCAGTGATGATATATTAATGAATAAGAGATAAAATGCACCAGTTATTTTATTTAAAACTTTTATATTTTTTCAGGTCAGTTACCTTTGAATGACGTATATTTGAGGCGTAACACAAATTTTCAAAGATAGGTGGTTCAAAGTTAACAGACCTGAAAAAATGTAAAGGTTTTTAAATTAAATAAAAGTGTTTGCGTTGCAACGTGTGATTGTGAAGAATGCTTATTTCTTTCGTCTGTCTGCCGCTCTCAACTAGGCTTTATCTTAAAGGGAGCGTTTATATTATAATCATCCTGAAGGATTACGCCAGGTTTTATTTTACGGATATGTCTTATTTTGGGGAAAACCTGATAGTAGTTGTGAGCGGGTGGCTGCATGCATTTGAGCAGTCATGAGATTTATGTTGCAAAAGAATTGATGAAAGTCCTGAGATAAAATTTTCCCATACTATATTATCTCCCTACGGGGTGACATCCCGTGGCCTGCTCACTCACTAGATATATTTTCTTATTATTACCTCTTCTTGTAATAATTGAAGTCTCAAGTCTTTAAACGTTTGCCGTAGACAACAGACGAACTGAAAGTTTTCATTGCTCATGAAATCACAGCAGGGCCAGAGGGAATGACTAGACAACCGCAGCACGACTTCCTAGTCAGTCTTCTGGACTGTATAGCTTGTGAAATCAAGGATTTGGACGATATAATATTCTAAAGAAAATGATGACAATAACAAAATGATGAATACGAGCAGGACCAATGGATATACCACAGTATGATAATTTGATTATTACAAAGTTTGAAATGTTTACTTAATAGCTATATAAAATAGTTCAATATGTAAAAAGTATAATAATCTAGATTTAATTCTTTCTTCTCACTCATTTTTTTTCTTCCTTTCCTCTTTTTATTTTTTCCTTATGTTCGATTAAAACAGATTAGCGTTATCGCTTCTGTGAACTCTCACCCTTTCTCTACCTTTTCTCCTACTCTATTTCTTTCTTTCTTATCATATTTTTTCTGTCCCATTTTTCTTTCTAATAAAAATGGAATCGTCCATTATTTAGCTGAAGTGACGACACTCATTTGGACGGTCACATTTTTAACCAGAGTGTCTTGCAAGATAATAATCTATCGTACTTTTAAAGAACAGGAGTATTCATATATAGATTGATGAAGGGTAGACCTTTTCCCAGGAATATTGTCTGTTAGAGAATGAATAAATAAAAAATATCTACATTTAAATATATTAATTTTTTGTTATTTTTAGTCGACTCTTTCTTGCTTTAGAAGTATTTAACAAACCCTCTACACGAGCAGGATGTGACACAAGATCAATTTTTAAGAGTACTAATAGCTTTGAATTCAGAGTTTTCCTTCTCCTTGAGAGATTGCTAAACCAAGGTTAAAGAGCAAAATCTATTTCCTACGTCAATAACTATTTTCTACAACCGCCTGTCAACAGCAGTTCACGCTTTATCTATGTTGACCTCGCTTTCAGTAGATGAGATATTGCTACCGAAGCATTAATCTAGGTGTTAAGTTTTTTAAGGGCCATCCTTGGCCAGTTGATTCTTGGTAAAGAGTCCTCCGATAACGAATCCTTTGGTAATCCTCTCAGGTATAGAATCCTAGGTTCCTTCGTCAATGGTCGCAAGTATACCGAGAAAGAATCAGCGCTTAAGTAATGTATCAGCCACACAGTATGGCCAGCGATTGGCTAAGGAATATATCACATGATCTCAACTAGTCTATAAGTCTAGGCGGGGAACTAGAGCACACCTTATATCTAAAAAAAATCGAATGGAGGCGCGTGGTCTAATGGTTAGAGTCATAGGAAATGGACTCGTCATCCCGAGTTCAATTCCTGGACGTAGCTGTTTGAATTTCACATAGCGCTAATACCCTTGGGAAAGGTATGCAATTCTCCCCCCATCTAGCTGGGCAGACTGGGTTCTTTAACCTTGGCTAGGTAACCAGCCTAGGAGAAGGAAAACTCTGAATTCAAACCTGTTAAATTCCGTTTTAGAAATTGACCTTGTGTCACATCCTGCTCGTGCGGAGGGGTTGTATATATATATATATATATATATATATATATATATATATATATATATAAATCCAACACTAGGTATTAAAGATTAATTTTAGAGTGTAATTTTAGAATTGCAATTATAAGGGGATTCATCCTTATCAAAAAATGTTGTTTTCACCTGGGTCTCATCAGAGGATTACTACAGGACGTTAGAACTACGATAGAAAACGCATGAATGTTGTAATTAGGAAGGTGTAAATAATTATTGTGATTTCTTTGTTCAGATAACCTCATGCTGGAACCGCCGCTGAGTTATAAATGGTTGACGAATTCCTTCTATTTGAAGAGCTCTGGTTTGAACGATGAATTTATATATCTATTGATAATGGAGATTCGCTTCCGGTTTTTGTCTGTAACAAAAATTACGTCACTGCTTACATCACATTACCCAAAATTGTCATAACATAGAATAAAATTTATTCTACGATTTTTGGAATGTTCAAATTTTGAGTGTATTTATTCAATAAATACACTCAAAAATTTTAAAACAAGTTTTAATAAATACATGACTGGTATTATATATCTATATATAGTTTGTTTTATTTTAATACATATTTAAAGTTTACGTTTCAAATTGTTTTTTTTTTTAATCCTTTAATGAATTTGATGATTTTACTTACTTAGGGTATAAAATCGCTGACATTGAATTTTTTACTCCAACGCCTCAGGCAATATGTTTTAAAAATCTATTTTTACATCGCCCGGAGGGTGTTTTTTATTTTGTACTAGTATATTTAACTATAGTTGGAGGTGTGTATTGTTATGGTTAGAATCGTAGGAAATGGATTCGTCGACCCGAGTTCAAATCCTGGATGACGCAGTTTGCACTTTACATAGCACTAATACCCTTGGGAAAGGTATAAATCCGACTACTCTTCCTCCTGTTATGGGCAAATAGTAGGACGGATTGAGCTCTTTAACAATGGCTTCAATCTGAATTCAAACCTGTTAAACTCCGCTTAAGAAATTGACCCTGCGTTACATCCTGCTCGTGTGGAGGCTCTCGTATATATATATATATATATACCTAACCCATCCGTAAGAGCAGGATGTGACGCTGGTTAAATTTTTAAGCTGAGTTTAACAGGCTGGAATTTAGATTTTTTCTCATTGTCTGGTTATCATACCAATGTTAAAGAGCCCAGTCTGCCCTACTATTTACTCATAACTGTTATAGTAAATTTATTTTTTGAATTGGATATACATTGCATTTTTTACATAATTCTGAGGGTCTCTGTAATAATAGTTTAACACAGTTCTTAAGACATACGTGTAGATTTTTTTTAGGTTTACTTAGTTTTTATGATTAAGACAAACGGTATGGGTAACCAGTGTTACAACCGAAAATCAATATATATTTGATTTATGTATCACATGAAACAGCGAAAAATCCTTCATGCTCCAAAATCAATATTATCGTTCTTAAAAATATTTTCCTTTGATCTTATTTATATGATTATACACACACACGCAACACACACACACACACACACACACACACACACAAATAATCAAAAACAAACACACACAGACACACACACAGACACACACCCATCCCCCTACACACACACACACACACATACACACACATATATATATAAAGTAGACAGACAATCTGTTTGAGATGGCGATAGCCGACAATTTTTAGGAGATTATTTGCTTAATTGAAGTCATACCTAATTTGTAAATTAATTAGTTATAATTAAATGAATTAGGCGTGCATATCGGTTTAAATGTAAGGCGTAGATAAATCGAGAAAAAATACTTTTTCTCGATTTATTTACGCCTTACATTTAAACCGATATGCACGCCTAATTCATTTAATTATAACTAATTAATTTACAAATTAGGTATGACTTCAATTTAGCACATAATCTCCTATATATATATATATATATATATATATATATATATATATATATTTACCAACCCCTTCGCACGAGCAGGATGCGGCACAAGGTTGATTTCTTAAGCGGAGTTTAAACGGTTTTAATTCAGAGTTTTCCTTCTCTTAGACCGGTTGCCTAACCAAGGTTAAAGAGCCCAGTCTGCCCTACTATTTACCCATAGCTGGAGGGAGAGTATGTTTCATACCTTTCCCAATGGTATTAGCGCTAAGTGAATTGCAATTAGCACGTCTAGGATTTGAACATATATATATATATGTCATCCACAGACACCGTGTTTCGACGTTTCATGTCTCATCAGTGTGGCTAGATACAGCAACTAGTTCCCACCAGGGGCAAAACCCGATTGACTTTTCATCAGCCCGATACGTTAACCTCTAGGCCATCGCCAGCTACCATTATAGCAGCGGTGTTTTAACTGTTTTAAATACATATATCTGTGTATATACTTTACGATCACCAGAGAGATCAAATCTGTAAGCAGATGATCTTTGCACACACACACACACACACACACACATATATATATATATATATATATATATATATATATATATATATATGGGAAAGAAATAAATGTAAGCTAAAATTTCGTTAAAATATTTATCTTTCTTTGTAAATGCACTTAATGCTTCGCCAGCCAATCACATTATTAGAGGAGTCCCCGTGGCATGGTCGCTTGCAAGCTTGACTACGACAACGTTTAAAAACTCTCTAAAAAATTTGGACCATATTACCTTTAGGCACCCCTTTTTTATCTCAATTAAGAAAGGACATGCTTTTCAATTACACTGTCAATATCTGGTTGTTTGTTAGGGGTTAGGGTTAGGGGTTAGGGTTAGTTTTATAATTCTAAAAAATCTAAAAACAACCGGATATTGACGGTGTAAATGAAGAACATGTCCTTTCTTAATCGAGATCAAAAAGGGGTGCCTAAAGGTCATATGGTCCACAATTGGCAAAAGTTTTTCTCATCGGAAATAACAGATTGTTTGTGGTTCAGCAGGATATTTCACTTTGCTCAGAAGTTTCTTCGTCTTTGTCAGACGATGTTCACGGGCCTTTTCTGGGAGCAGTTGACCTTTGCTACGCTTGTATTAGTAGTAGCGAAGGTCTTCATTGAGTGCAAGCTTCATGGTAGAGGCTAACACATCCAATTCACGTGACAAAGCCCGAATCCCAATGCTAGGGTCCCCCAACACTTTTTTCTGTAGATTTTCGAAGAATTCTGCCGCACTAACGCAATCAGATCCTCTCTTATGTTGCCTTCTTCTAGCCACAGCTTCGTAGTCTCCATTGCAATTCTCCAGTTCATGTTTGGTTGTTTATACAATGTTCAGGGAAAATTGGGCAGCAACCATAATTTCCTTATTTTGATGTCCGGCGCAGATCATCATTATACAAGTTATTCTCTTCCATGATTCAGCTGGGCTTCAATCAACCATTATATCTGTCATCGTGTATATGAATGAGGTAGGGTCCAAGCTTTTAAATGATGCGTAGTGTGCGTCAATACCTCCAACATAGGGAGAAAAAAATGTATTATATCCCGAACACCCAGTATATTTGTACATGTGTATGCATCTATGAATTTATTATCATATCTCAGTATATCTAATGAGTATATACATTGTGTATTAATATATAATATATATATATATATATATATATATATATATATATATATATATATATATATATATGGGAGTAAATATGGAAATAAATCCGATCAGGATTGATTATGGGATGAATAAATTGATGGATGTTTTGTAAATGACAGGAGTTAGGTTTTTTTTTATCTAACTCCTGTCATAACCTCCATCAATTTCTTCATCCCATAATCAATCCTGATAATGGTTTAAATAAACCGAAACGTTTAAACGTCGGTAAATAAATTCATCTTATTTTGGAACACTTCGTTTTTAAAATTTCTTCATATATATATATATATATATATATATATATATATATATATATATGAATTTCACATTATTCTAATACACCCTTACACCATTCATATTTTACATAAAAAGTAATTTTTAAATATTTAAATATACATTTCTTTTCTGATAAAAAATAAAATTAATAAATAAATAAATAAAAATGAAAAATACGTTATTAACCGACCATGAACGGGTTAAAACTCATCTCTTTTTTTAAAAAGAGAATTTTTCTATTTTTAATTTGAAGTATGTCTTTTTCTTTCGGCAACATATTCCTGGCGTCACCGGGTGTATATATGTTGAAGCGAGCGCGTGGCGTACACGTTTTTTGGAACAACAATCCTGCCGATTTGAATTTAAATTATTTTCTGCTTCTCTCTCGATGAGTCCGGATTAAAAAACATGCTCTGATGATGATTTTTTATAATTGAAATATTGTTCAATATTAGCTATGAAAATAATATAAAAATATATTCATTTTTAACAATATTGTGTGTTTTCATACTCTTTTATCTATATATATATATACCGTCGGATTCATTTCCTTTCTATTTACTCATATATCTCCATATATTGATGTCCGTCGCAGATCATCATGATCAAGTTATTCTATTCCATGATTCATGTGGGTTCCAGTCAACCATTCTATCGGTCATCATGTATATGAATAAAGTAGGGTCCAAGCTTTTAAATGATGCGTAGTGATACCTCCAACCTAGTGAGAAAAATAACCAAATATAAATATAATATATATGAATATTTATATCCGAAACCCAGTATATTGTTATTTTCTCACAGGTTGAGGTATCACTACGCATCATTTAAAAGCTTTGGACCCTACTTTATTCATATACATGATGACCGATAGAATGGTTGACTGGAACCCACATGAATCATGGAAATAGAATAACTTGATCATGATGATCTGCGACGGACATCAATATATGGAGATATATGAGTAAATAGAAAGGAAATGAATCCGACGGTATATATATATTATAGATAAAAGAGTATGAAAACACACAATATTGTTAAAAATGAATATATTTTTATATTATTTTCATAGCTAATATTGAACAATATTTCGATTATAAAAAATCATCATCAGAGCATGTTTTTAATCCGGACTCATCGAGAGAGAAGCAGAAAATAATTTAAATTCAAATCGGAAGGATTGTTGTTCCAAAAAGCGTATACGCCACGCGTTCGCTTCAACATATGTACATCCGGTGACGTCAGGAATATGTTGCCGAACTGAATCTTCATTGTAACAGTTTTTGAAAGAAAAAGACATACTTCAAATTAAAAATAGAAAAATTCTCTTTTTAAAAAAAGAGAAGAGTTTTAACCCGTTCATGGTCGGTTAATAACATATTTTTCATTTTTATTTATTTATTTTTATTTATTTATTTTTATTCAATTTATTTTTTATCAGAAAAGAAATGTATACTTAAATATTTAAAAATTACTTTTTATGTAAAATATGAATGGTGTAAGGGTGTATTAGAATAATGTGAAATTCATATATATATATATATATATATATATATATATATATATATATATGAAGAAATTTTAAAACGAAGTGTTCCAAAAATAAGATGAATTTATTTACGACGTTTAAACGTTTCGGTTTATTTAAACCATTATCAGGATTGATTATGGGATGAAGAAATTGATGGAGGTTATGACAGGAGTTAGATAAAAAAAAAACCTAACTCCTGTCATTTCAAAACATCCATCAATTTCTTCATCCCATAATCAATCCTGATCGGATTATATTCCATATTTACTCCCATTATATATATATATATATATATATATATATATATATATATATATATATATATATATAATATATATAATCTACACATGTATATAGACTCATTAGATATACTGAGATATGATAATAAATTCATAGATGCATACACATGTACAAATATACTGGGTGTTCGGGATATAATAAATTTTTTCTCCCTATGTAGGAGGTATTGACGCACACTACGCATCATTTAAAAGCTTGGACCCTACCTCATTCATATACACGATGACAGATATAATGGTTGATTGAAGCCCAGCTGAATCATGGAAGAGAATAACTTGTATAATGATGATCTGCGCCGGACATCAAAATAAGGAAATTATGGTTGCTGCCCAATGCTCCCTGAACATTGTATAAACAACCAAGCATGAACTGGAGAATTGCAATGGAGACTACGAAGCTGTGGCTAGAAGAAGGCCACATAAGAGAGGATCTGATTGCGTTCGTGCAGCAGAATTCTTCGAGAATCTACAGAAAAAAGTGTTTTGGGGGACCCTAGCATTGGGATTCGGGCTTTGTCACGTGAATTGGATGTGTCAGCCTCTACCATGAAGCTTGCACTCAATGAAGACCTTCGCTACTACTAATACAAGCGTAGCAAAGGTCAACTGCTCCCAGAAAAGGCCCGTGAAAATCGTCTGACAAAGACGAAGAAACTTCTGAGCAAAGTGAAATATCCTGCTGAACCACAAACAATCTGTTATTTCCGATGAGAAAAACTTTTGCCAATTGTGGACCATATGACCTTTAGGCACCCCTTTTTGATCTCGATTAAGAAAGGACATGTTTTTCATTTACACCGTCAATATCCGGTTGTTTTTTAGATTTTTTAGAATTATAAAACTAACCCTAACCCCTAACCCTAACCCCTAACAAACAACCGGATATTGACGGTGTAATTGAAAAGCATGTCCTTTCTTAATTGAGATAAAAAAGGAGTGCCTAAAGGTAATATGGTCCAAATTTTTTAGAGAGTTTTTAAACGTTGTCGCAGTCAAGCTTGCAAGCGACCATGCCACGGGGACTCCTCTAATAATGTGATTGGCTGGCGAAGCATTAAGTGCATTTACAAAGAAAGATAAATATTTTAACGAAATTTTAGCTTACATTTATTTCTTTCCCATATATATATATATATATATATATATATATATATATATATATATATATATATGTGTGTGTGTGTGTGTGTGTGTGTGTGTGTGTGCAAAGATCATCTGCTTACAGATTTGATCTCTCTGGTGATCGTAAAGTAAATACACAGATATATGTATTTAAAACAGTTAAAACACCGCTGCTATAATGGTAGCTGGCGATGGCCTAGAGGTTAACGTATCGGACTGATGAAAAGTCAATCGGGTTTTGCACCTGGTGGGAACGAGTTGCTGTATCTAGCCACACTGATGAGACATGAAAGGTCGAAATACGGTGTCTGTGGATGACATATATATATATATATATATATGTTCAAATACTAGATGTGCTAATTGCAATTCACTTAGCGCTAATACCCTTGGGAAAGGTATGAATCATACTCTCCCTCCAGCTATGGGTAAATAGTAGGGCAGACTGGGCTCTTTAACCTTGGTTAGGCAACCGGTCTAGGAGAAGGAAAACTCCGAATTCAAACCTGTTAAACTCCGCTTAAGAAATCAACATTGTGCCGCATCCTGCTCGTGCGAAGGGGTTGGTAAATATATATATATATATATATATATATATATATATATATATATATAGGAGATTATGTGCTAAATTGAAGTCATACCTAATTTGTAAATTAATTAGTTATAATTAAATGAATTAGGCGTGCATATCGGTTTAAATGTAAGGCGTAAATAAATCGAGAAAAAGTATTTTTTCTCGATTTATCTACGCCTTACATTTAAACCGATATGCACGCCTAATTCATTTAATTATAACTAATTAATTTACAAATTAGGTATGACTTCAATTAAGCAAAATAATCTCCTAAAAATTTCAGCTATCGCCATCTCAAACAGATTGTCTGTCTACTTTTATATATATATATATATATATATATATATGTGTGTGTGTGTGTGTGTGTGTGTGTGTGTGTGTGTTTAGGGGGTGTGTGTCTGTGTGTGTTTGTTTTTGATTATTGTGTGTGTGTGTGTGTGTGTGTGTGTTGTTGCGTGTGTGTGTATAATCATATAAATAAGATCAAAGGAAAATATTTTTAAGAACGATAATATTGATTTTGGAGCATGAAGGATTTTTCGCTGTTTCATGTGATATATAAATCAAATATATATTGATTTTCGGTTGTAACACTGGTTACCCATACCGTTTGTCTTAATCATAAAAACTAAGTAAACCTAAAAAAAATCTACACGTATGTCTTAAGAATTGTGTTAAACTATTATTACAGAGACCCTCAGAATTATGTAAAAAATGCAACGTATATCCAATTCAAAAAATAAATTTACTATAAGAGTTATGAGTAAATAGTAGGGCAGACTGGGCTCTTTAACATTGGTATGATAACCAGACAATGAGAAAAAATCTAAATTCCAGCCTGTTAAACTCAGATTAAAAATTTAACCAGCGTCACATCCTGCTCTTACGGATGGGTTAGGTATATATATATATACGAGACCCTCCGTACGAGCAGGATGTAACGCAGGGTCAATTTCCTAAGCGGGGTTTAAAAGGTTTGAATTCAGATTGAAGCTATCGTTAAAGAGCTCAATCCGTCCTACTATTTGCCCATAACAGGAGGAAGAGTAGTCGGATTTATACCTTTCCCAAGGGTATTAGCGCTATGTAAAGTGCAAACTGCGTCACGCAGGATTTGAACTCGGGTCGACGAATCCATTTCCTACGATTCTAACCATAACAATACACACCTCCAACTATAGTTAAATATACTAGTACAAAGTAAAATACGTCCTCCGGGCGATGTAAAAATAGATTTTTGAAACATATTGCCTGAAGGGGTGGGAGTAAAAAATTCAATGTCAGCGATTTTGTACCCTAATTAAGTAAAATCATCAAATTCATTAAAGGATTAAAAAATAAAACAATTTGA
Source organism: Doryteuthis pealeii (assembly GCA_023376005.1). Classification (NCBI taxonomy): domain Eukaryota; kingdom Metazoa; phylum Mollusca; class Cephalopoda; order Myopsida; family Loliginidae; genus Doryteuthis; species Doryteuthis pealeii. The sequence goes on from CM042146.1 coordinate 101,735,162, forward strand.
AATGAAAACTTTAAATATGTATTAAAATAAAACAAACTATATATAGATATATGATACCAGTCATGTATTTATTAAAACTTGTTTAAAATTTTGAGTGTATTTATTGAATAAATACATTCAAAATTTGAACATGCCAAAAATTGTAGAATACATTTTATTCTATGTTATGACGATTTTGGGTAATGTGATGAAAGCAGTAACGTAATTTTTGTTGCAGACAAAAACCAGAAGCGAATCTCCATTATTAATAGATATATAAATTCAAATTACAATTTTTAAAAAAGCCAGTTCACCATTCTAGCTCGTGCGCGTTCAGAATTCTCTGCGTCTTTGAGGCAATATACATAACATCGTTCAAACCAGAGCTCTTCAAATAGAAGAAATTCGTCAACCATTTATAACTCAGCGGCGTTTCCAGCATGAGGTTATCTGAAACAAAGAAATCACAATAATTATTTACACCTTCCTAATTACGACATTCTTGCGTTCTCCATCGTAGTTCTAACGTCCTGTGGTAATCCTCTGATGAGACCCAGGTGAAAACAAACATTTTTGATAAGGATGAATCCCCTTATAATTGCAATTCTAAAATTACACTCTAAAATTAATCTTTAATACCTAGTGTTGGATTATATATATATATATATATATATATATATATATATATATATATATATATACCAACCCCTCCGAACGAGCAGGATGTGACACTAGGTCAATTTCTAAAGCGGAGTTTAACAGGTTTGAATTCAGAGTTTTCCTTCTGCTAGGCTGGTTACCCAGCCAAGGTTAAAGAGCCCAGTCTGCCCTGCTATTTACCCATAGATGGGGGGGGGATTCATACCTTTCCCAAAGGTATTAGTTGTATGTGAAATTCAAACAGCTACGTCCAGGAATTGAACTCGGGATGACGAGACCATTTCCTATGACTCTAACTATTAGACCACGCGCCTCCATTCGATTTTTTTTAAATATAAGGTGTGCTCTAGTTCCCCACCTAGACTTATAGACTAGGCGAGATAATGTGGTCTATTCCTTAGCCAATCGCTGGCCATACTGTGTGGCTGATACATTACTTAAGCGCTGATTCTTTCTCAGTATACTTGCGACCATTGACAAAGGAACATGGGATTCTCTACCCGAGAGGATTACCAAAGGATTCGTTATCGGAGGACTCTTTACCTAGAATCAACTGGCCAAGGATGGCCCTTAAAAACTTAACACCTAGATTAATGCTTCGGTAGCAATATCTCATCTACTGAAAGCGAGGTCAACATAGATAAAGCGTGAACTGCTGTTGACAGGCGGTTGTAGAAAATAGTTATTGACGTAGGAAATAGATTTTGCTCTTTAACCTTGGTTTAGCAATCTCTCAAGGAGAAGGAAAACTCTGAATTCAAAGCTATTAGTACTCTTAAAAATTGATCTTGTGTCACATCCTGCTCGTGTAGAGGGTTTGTTAAATACTTCTAAAGCAAGACAGAGTCGACTAAAAATAACAAAAAATTAATATATTTAAATGTAGATATTTTTTATTTATTCATTCTCTAACAGACAATATTCCTGGGAAAAGGTCTACCCTTCACCAATCTATATATATATAAATACTCCTGTTCTTTAAAAGTACGACAAATTATCATCTTGCAAGACACTCTGGTTAAAGATGTGACTGTCCAAATGAGTGTCATTACTTCAGCTAAATAATGGACGATTCCATTTTTATTAGAAAGAATAATGGGACAGAAAAATATAATAAGAAAGAAAGAAATAGAGTAAGAGAAAGGGTAGAGAAAGGGTGAGAGTTCACAGAAGCGATAACGCTAATCTGTTTCAATCGAACATAAGGAAAAGATAAAAAGAGGAAAGGAAGAAAAAAATGAGTGAGAAGAAAGAATTGAATCAAGATTATTATACTTTTTACATAATGAACTATTTAGCAATAGCTATTAAGTAAACATATCAAACTTTGTAATAATCAAATTATCATACTGTGCTATATCCATTGGTCCTGCTCGTATTTATCATTTTGTTATTGTCATCATTTTCTTTAGAATATTATATCGTCCAAATCCTTGATTTCACAAGCTATACAGTCCAGAAGACTGACTAGGAAGTCGTGCTGCGGTTGTCTAGTCATTCCCTCTGGCCCTGCTGTGATTTCATGAGCAATGAAAACTTTCAGTTCGTCTGTTGTCTACGGCAAACGTTTAAAGACTTGAGACTTCAATTATTACAAGAAGAGGTAATAATAAGAAAATATATCTAGTGAGTGAGCAGGCCACGGGATGTCACCCCGTAGGGAGATGATATAGTATGGGAAAATTTTATCGCAGGACTTTCATCAATTCTTTTGCAACATAAATCTCATGACTGCTCAAATGCATGCAGCCACCCGCTCACAACTACTATCAGGTTTTCCACAAAATAAGACATATCCGTAAAATAAAACCTGGCGTAATCCTTCAGGATGATTATAATATAAACGCTCCCTTTAAGATAAAGCCTAGTTGAGAGCGGCAGACAGACGAAAGAAATAAGCATTCTTCACAATCACATCATGTGACACAAACACTATACATCCCCCGAGAATAAGCCCTAGTTGAGATCGGAAGACAGACGAAAGAAATAAGCATTCTTCACAATTACATCATGTGACACAAACACTATACATCCCCCGAGAATAAGCCCTAGTTGAGATCGGAAGACAGACGAAAGAAATAAGCATTCTTCACAATCACATCATGTGACACAAACACTATACATCCATTGAAAATAAGCCCTAGTTGAGATCGGGCGACAGATGAAAAGAAATAAGCATTCTTCAAAATCACATCATGTGACACAAACACTATACATCCCCGAGAATAAGCCCTAGTTGAGATCGGAAGACAGACGAAAGAAAATAAGCATTCTTCACAATCACATCATGTGACACAAACACTTATACATCCCCGAGAATAAGCCCCTAGTTGAGATCGGAAGACAGACGAAAGAAATAAACATTCTTCACAATCACATCAAGAGACACAAACACTATACATCCCCGAGAAAAGCCCTAGTTGAGATCGAAGACAGACGAAAGAAATAAGCATTCTTCACAATCACACCAAGAGACACAAACACTATACATATCCCCCGAGAATAAGCCCTAGTTGAGATCGGAAGACAGACGAAAGAAATAAGCATTCTTCACAATCACATCATTTGGCACAAACACTATACATCACCCGAGAATAAGCCCTAGTTGAGATCGGAAGACAGACGAAAGAAATAAGCATTCTTCACAATCACACGATGCAACGCAAACACTTTTATTTAATTTAAAAACCTTTACATATTTTCAGGTCTGTTAACTTTGAACCACGTATCTTTGAAAATCTGTGTTACGCCTCAAATATACGTCATTCAAAGGTAACTGACCTGAAAAAATATAAAAGTTTTAAATAAAATAACTGGTGCATTTTATATTTATTTTATATTCATTAATATATCATCACTGAAAAATTTATTAAATTCGGTTAATTCCTTGATTTTTTGTATTTGTTTTTCTTTCGGCGGGGTGACATACGATGGTGGTGGAATTTGTCCGTTAAGTTCGATTTAACCTGATTTATTGACTCCAGACTTAGTAAATGGACACATCAGTATCATTTGCTAAGTCTGTAGTCTGAAGGGGTATACAACAATGTGTGTCTACATTATTTCTAAAGCAGAATTTACATTTCCGCCTCTACAAAAAGTGATGTCAATATACGAGTTGAAAAGGTATAGATTGTTATAGAGATATTATTTATCCTATGGAAATCTGATCTCTCTGATGAGATAAAACCAGAATTATTCCAAGCAGTAGCCGTGTCAGTGCTTCTGTATGGCTGCATCACTTGGACCTTTATTCAGCATATTTACAGTGCGGGATATTGTTTTAATTGTTACCCAATTAAGTATTGAATATGTTCATTGCTGCTTAACTTCGGTAATCTTGCAGGAACCAGCGCTTTCAACGTGACTTGAACGTAATGCAGAAAATTGGGATTTTGGAAGCCTTGATTGTTATTATTATGATCCTTGTCATTTGCGTCATGATAATCGTCATCATTGCATATATTATTATTATTATTATTATTTGAGTTTTCACATCAGTGTTATTATTATTATTATTATTATTATTATTATTATTATTATTATTATTATTATTATTATTTACTCCTTTTGAGTTTTCACATCAGCATTAGCTGATGGTCTTTCACAGGAATCTGAGTGACAGCAAGTCTCCTCAGGTCTCCAGGACTCTTCTGAGTATTCTGGCAGATTGCAGCAATGCAGTGGTCTGAATGGTTTCAATCCTTCCTCTGGTTTCCAAACTTCCCAAACCCTTTTCTAATCCTTTTGGGACTGTTCCAAGTGCACCAACTACAATTGGTATTACTTTCACTTTCATATTCCATCATTTTTTCAGTTCTCTGGCAAGGTCCAGATATTTGTCCATTTTTTCATTTTCCTTCAGCTTCACCCTGTGATCTTATTATTATTATTATTATTATTATTATTATTATTATAGAGTTTTTCATACCAGCGTTAGCTGATGGTCATTTACTGGAGTCTGAGTGACAACAAGTCTCCTCATGCCTCCAGGACTCTTCTGAGTATTCTAGCCGATTGCTGCAATGCAGTTGTCTGAATAGTCTCTGGTTTTCACTTCCTCCAGTCTTTTCCCCAAGCTTTTTGGAATCGTTCCAAGTGCACCAACTACAATTGGTATCACTTTCACCCTCATATTCCACAGCCTTTTCAATTTTCAGGTCTAGGTATTTGTCTATTTTTTCGTTTTCTCCCTGTGATCTGCCGGAGCTGCAAAATCTACCAGATGACAAGTTCTCTTTTTTTAATCAATATTTGGTCTGGTCTTCTAGCTGGGATAATGTGATCCGTCTTTATCTTGAAGGCCCAGAGAATTCTATGTGTTTCATTCTCAAGAACAGGTTCTAGGTCATGCATATACTATTTTATTGTATGGTCAAAATTTATTATTATTATTATTATTATTATTATTATTATTACTGAAATGTTGATGGGAGTTAATAATGGTGGTGATGTCATTTGAGGTAAATGTTATGACGATCAGGATTTTAATTGGCCTCAGTGGGAACTGAAAAGAAATAAAGGTTGGTTTATCTGGAGGCGAGCTTATCGTTCTGCTTTAGGATGGCGTCAGCTTTCCACTGCAGACGAACAAAGAATGGTCTGTGTCCATTGGCACGAAATGGCATACTTACTGGTAAAAGAAAAATTCATGGCAGAGAGGTGAGTAGGGAAACCAGCGGGTTGTGACTGAGGGAAGTTTGGGGTTAAGTGATGAAGGACAGGGGTAATGAACGCGAAAAAAATAAAGGGGCGTGGGAGAAGAAAATAATCTCATGCAGATGAGAGAAAAAAAGAGAAACTTTCGCATGCGAGAATAAAAAAGAAACGGTTGCCATATTGTGGAAAAGGTAGGAGATAGAATTATGCAGTTTCACTTAGATTAATATTAGGATACATAATGGAGGTAATTAAAATGTTATAGGTTGATATAACTTATTGACATAAATGGAATGCGCCGACGGCTACTATGTAATAGGAAGAATTGTGGCTTGAGACGAAGCAACTGCGAGTCAGCTCGTAATTGTATTTGGTCGGACGCAATCTCCACTTCTTTGCCTGGTAAATTTTCTACTCCTTTTGTTTAATACATTGTCTACATGTTACAGTCGTTTGTCTTATTTTTGACCCTTAAAAACCCACAACGAAAAATAAAAAAAAACATTTTTTAAATTTCTATTACCAGAAATGACGAATTACCCAAGTTTAAGGAACTTTTCACTACTCTATTCATTGATAATTTACTTTTATATTGAATGGTTTATTTTATTTAAAAAAATGAAAAAAGGGTTTTCTTATCAATTCAGAGCGTAGGGCGCGATTTGAACCTTTGGCCATTTTAAAGAAATAATTTCCAGCCACCAATTTTTACATTTCCAGATAGATCACATCCTTAAGAATATAAGGAAAAAAAAATTCAATACCCGAAAAAAGCGATGTCAAAAGTTATTTCTTAAAACTCAAAAATTAATTTTTTAGTTTTTTTTAGTTTTAGAAACAATATTTTCTAGAATTGATTTACTCTGATTCAATTGGCCTATTTTATTTACTTTAAAAATTTAATAGGGCATTTTAAACATCTGGTTACATGTTGACGACAATATTTTGCCATAGATAAAAGCTCAATTTTGA
>CM042146.1:101741531-101839966 GCA_023376005.1 Doryteuthis pealeii
GAACTTTCATGTCATGCTATACTTATAATATAATAAATATATAATTAATATATATATTATAATGTGCACACTCCCATTAAATAAGAGATAATTATAAGTAATGGAAAGGTTAAGATAAAACAAAAATCAACAAATACGATCAGAATATATACTTATAAAATAATAAGTAACAACAAAGACATATGGAAGAAATAGACTGAAGAAAAAATCAAAATAAGAGTCACCAAAGTCAGGACATTGCAGCAATTAAAGACAACTAAAGAATAAATATAAAAAATAATATATATGACGGATATAAGACAGGATTGAGTAAATCACGACTAGGAATGTTAGAGGTAAAAAATAAAGAGGTTAAAATGTGTGGACAAAACAAGACTAACAAAACTCGACGAGAGCTTAGATTGATAGACAAGAATCAATTTCTCAAAAAATTTCAAATAAGACTGAGTAAATTGCATAAAATTGGAAAGATACATGCCATAATATAGCCAGTGCTCAAGGCACGAGCGAAATATATCTGCGCGTACATCTACTTGTGTGCTAGTGTGTTTTAGTTCTTTTGTACCCACATTTATCCCCTACACTATCCTTTACCCCCCCCCCCCTTACACACACTACTTTAATATAAACCTACTCTATATATATACTTTATATACTATAAGCCGCTAGTGATGTTTCTAGAGTTAGAAATGTAAAGAGGGTGTTCCGATAGCGCGTACGTAGAGCTAAATAGTAATGTAATCCTAATGCAAGTAGAGTAATAACCCTACTAATTAGTGGTTTAGTCGGTTACTAGCTTCCTTATGGTAAGAGTTAAGATTACACAAAATATATATCAATATATATAGCCCATATATATATATGTTGGATACCTTATATTATATAAAAGAAGCTGTTTTGATTATATTCGCATTTAGTTCTTTTGTATATTTTCTGAGTCACATATTTCTGGGGGGGTTAATTTAGGCATGAGAATTGAGATTCAAAAATACAGCAAAGGCATTGTATTGTATTTTAATGTACGAATGAGAACATAAAAAACCCTAAAAACCATATAAAAATTATTTCTTAGATGGAAATTTCTTCTTGTTGTTGTTCCTGGCTTATCAATTTACTCCCATTTATCGTGGCCATTTAGATTGTGTTTATGAACTCTTTTAAGCCAACTTCTTTTTACAAAAAAAGTGGTATTATTAGTATTTATTGTATTGGCCTCTGATTGTTGCTTAATCTTTGCACATTGATGCTGGCATCGCGTGCTTTGACTTATGGTGCATACATCTATTTTTACACCTGATGCAATGTCTGACTACCAATTACAGTTTATCAGTTTCCATTTTCATACAAAAAATACTAGCGACTGCGCCATGGTGAATAAGAGTGGGAGCGATTTTTAAAAGAGTTTAACCGTCCCATACAGACCAATAATTACTTAATTATCCGGAGAGTTTAATCCTTCGTGGTAGATGCCCATTTAAATCCCTATGTAAAACAATAGACCTTGCAATTGGATCCAGTCTACTCTGAAAAGAAATGTTAATGTCTACTATCTAAAAATATTAAATGAAAATAAAAAAAAACTTCCATGCTGTAATCATATTAAATTTTGATTGAATTTAATAAATCCTCATTCTATCAACAAAAATATAACCACTACAAATCCCTGATTATATTTGGTTCTTCAAAACTAAGCACTCTAGGTGATAAATAAAATAGATTTATAGTAATAAATATATACAATATATGTATTACAGATTTAATTGTTATTCTTATGTTTCCTCCGACATACATTATAACACACAATTTGCCCTTTATATATGTATATAGACTAGAAGTGGCTACCCAGCAGTTACCTGGGTAGGGCGCGGGATTTTAAAAAGTTAGTCCTACGCAAAAAAATTCCATGTACTGATTACTTATCGCGATATAGGAAAGTGGGGTGCTCCCAAAGAATAAATTTCCCCAGCACCCTTCAGAACTCAAACCTCAACAAAATACAAGATAGATGAGATTTTAACGTCATTTCCAGTACATGAAGACTCTCAACCACCGACGCTTCTTAGCAACCCATTATGATAAAAAACGATCGGAGCCAGTTTACCATACCAGGGCCACAGTCGTCGCCGCGGACGAATCATATACTAAACTAGATAAGAACGTATAGACAAATTGACCAGAAACCGAGCTGATCGAGGCCCGGCAATTCGATCGCCCGTCTAGCCTAACGTATGCAGGCCAAAGTTGAGGTAAGTGTTGCATGTCATTATTGCTCAGCTAGCCAGGATTCCGTCCTCAGAGCAATGAGGTCGCTAATCCAACTGGGAGCAAAAAAGGCTGCTCCTATTTGCCGAGATAGCCTTACAAGAGATCGCAAAGTTCGTCGTTTATTTTAAAGCCTTCAAGTCCGACCAGGCTTTACTCCACAGTGGGATCACCGTTCTAAAGTCTTTGGTAGTCCTCTGATAAGGCAGAAGTATACTATACTGTTTTGAATTCAGAGTAGTTTTGAGATTCTAAATGGTGCATTATAAAGGAGAGCTCCTCAGCAACTCGAGTATATCTTTTCTACACAATCGAATGCAGGAACTGTCCGCATATGTTATTGTTCGTATTTTCTAGCTGGTTCATAGTCTATTTCTTATCGGTCACATCTGCCGATTTCCCAATTATTCATGCATTTCTCTCAATCAAATTCAGCTCATAGTTATCACTTTAACCTAACTGCCGCCGAGATATGAAACTCATATTATGCAACGTGTGTCACTTCTAACCGCCAAATAATCATATATATTTTGCAGATCGAGCTGGTATCAAAATATACTACCCAAATATCATTCTTTAATCAGGGCGTATCGCATATCGTAGTACTCCATAATACTAAACAAGCTACTCAATCGGACACCACCATATGAATGGAAGTGAGCTCCTGTCAGGGATAGGCGTTCGATTAGAAAATAGGGTCGCGATGTATACCTCTGCAGAGCAGTAATGGAGAGCCCCACTTATAATGTGGGAGCCACCTGTTGGTCCATGGTTTGGGTTGACCAGTGATGTCAAGGACGGAATCAGGGTGGCTGAGCTATCCATAGACCAAAAACACTGATTGGCCGACCCCAATACTTTGAGAGCTAGTGACGGCGCAAACAGAGAGGCCGCCCTTTGACTTAACTACTAGTCATGTACGAAGCCACTCTGCACCTTAATAATGAAGCCCCTTGTACCAATCTAACTGCCCTAAGTAGATGACACACAATCCCAATTCACTTTCCTCTCTATAAATATATGCGCTTAGAGGCTATCAAGGTCCAAACCGCGCCGTCAAGTAACGCTGCTTAAGGACCTTCATGTTATACGTTAAATAAACCAGAACTGAAGGTTTATAAAAATAATGCCTATCGAATAATTAAGTTTTAAAAAAGCATCTCTATATGTTATTGTCCCGACCCTATTGCCTCCTTTATAGTCCAAACCTCCTAATCTCCCTGATATCCTGTACCTGGTATTACTACTTATATTTATTACACCCCTCCAGACACCCTACAGAGACAGGAGGTGACAAAAAGGTCAAAATTATATACTCTAAGCGGAGTATCAACAGAGTATCTGTGAATTTCAGAGTTTCTCCTTCTCCTAGGATCCGGATTGCGCATAGGACCAACATTTATAGAGCTCATGCCGTGCCAACACATTTACATATTTATCCATAGCTGCGAATAAATAAACATAGGAATAGTTTAGACGCATTCAATACCCTTTCCTCAACAGATATATGTTAGCGCATAAGCATGAGATAATGCAATAATCACATCCAGAGATGTTTGAACATCGAGATGTTGACCGATCTCGGTACGGAGTCCAATTGCCCATGACTAACCATTACACACTGCGCTGCTCCATTCAAGTATATCGATATATGTCTAGAAAGGCGGAGTGGCTGAGACGTTAGTTTCACTATTGGATAATAACCATTAACAGTAAATATCAGTGGTGAAAAAAGTATCCAAAATTATAGGCGTCTAGCTGGCATGAGGAAGTGCTGCTCTCATTGTCGATCACTACCACCGAGGCCAGCCCTTGAGGGCGCGAGAGTTAAACTCGTAACTCTAGTATAGAGCGTTACTTCTAATGGATTAAAAATAATTATTAAAAGTGATATTTAAAAAATTGAGATTTAAAAAAAAAAAGAAATAATAACAATATCACAAGAATGTCAGCTAGTCAAAAAGTTTTGCCACAATAATTTGTTATGAGAAATACTGAGAATACCAATACGATACATTCGTACATTACTCCCAGAGCGCGTCCACTCTAGAACTCAGGAAAAAAAAACTAGTGGTAGAACCTGTTAAACGCGTTAAACTCACATGTTGTGGCTTTAGAAATAGACAAAAGAAATGAGTTTTTAAATAATTGATATATACCAAAACCAGAATGAATAAAACGGTCAGTTCGCTTCTAAAAATAACCCAACAAGGATTGGAACATGAATGAAAATCCAGTTCAACAACACCAAAAGAATAAATAGAGAATTTATTACTCACTCCCTAACACCAGCTTTACCAATTCTATAGGATACTCACGCTCGTATGATATTATGTGATACAGACCTGTGTGTATGTGTGAAGTGATGTTTTTATGGTTTTACAGGCATATAAAAACCTTTCGGCGTCTTGAATATCGAAACAAGTCATTCTGATAAACGAAGTACATTCAATAACATGATATTGATATATATATTATACTATTCCATATATTATATTATACCCTATAATTAATATATATTTATACCAACTTATTGGTAACCCCATCCATCGCGTAAGTAACAAAAAACCAGCAAAATAGTTTGATAATTGTTAAATATACTACCAAACATCAACAGGGAAAGAAAAAATTTTGGGAAAAAAGAAAAAGACCCCAAAGACAATCCTACGAACAGGAAAATTAATCTATTGAGTACAATAATTGTGGCCTAAAAGTAAAAAACCAATTTATATTGCCATATACCTTAACCTATTAAATATATATATTATTCATACAAAACCGCCAGGAGACTAAGCTAATAAGTAAAAAGCTGCCCTCAATACCTAAGCTAAGAAGTCAATAATAAGATAAAATCTTAAAGATCTTAAAAATCTAGCCCTGAGAAGAGCATTAAGCGAAACTTTTAGTAGTTTGTCTGCACTTCTTTTAGAATTTAATATAAAATCTTAATATACCATATAGTATATATAATAATAATATAATATAATTATACCAACCACCTCCCACACAACGAGTAGGCCTCGTAGACATAAAGTTAACTTCTTTAAAGACGTAAGTGTTAACAGGTTTTGAAAAATTCATAATTCTATTTCCTATGTTACTAACTTGCCAAAATTAAGAAACCAGCCTCCTGCCACCTACTCTTATTTACCCATAGCTGGGAGGGGGAAGAAAAAGTAAGGTTTGGATTCATACCTTTTCTTAAAGAAAAGTAATTAGCGAACTATGTCCCGAAATGCAAACAGCCCCCGATTTCAGGATTTTGGAACTACTGTTTACGATTCCCATTCCCTCGGACTCTAAACCATTTTACGCCATCCACACTCCAAGATAAATTTACTATAATATGATATATCTGTCCTGTGTTAATAACCATAAACACATACATTTATCACATTGGAGGATTACGGCAGGTAAAACTCTACTCGCCCATCAACTCTCCCCCCCTCCTCTCTCTCTCTCTATATTATATATATTATACATATAAATATATTGCATAGATACTTGTATATTAAGTTGATGCAAAAGACGGGAATGCCACCAGGTCTGTCAATAACAGGAAACATCCAAAAAATATCTAGATAGCTCCTAATATATATTTTAATAAAGTATCCGCTTTATATCGAAACCAACTCCCGACTGTCAAAGATGGGCTCCACTAAGGACCAGCAATAAACTGTCGTTTCCTTGAATATTGATGGACTAAACATATAATACTTCAGAAAATATAAAACATAATTTCATAATCTGAATCTATTACAAATCTCATAAAATTAAAATCTGAGTGGCAGATTTATCGTCTATACATAAATAGAAATAAATACATAGTATATAAATTATATAAATATAATATATATATATATAGTATGAGGAAAAAAACTAATATTATATATAATATAGGAAATTTAAAAAAATCTAGGAGTGGCACAAGCACAAGTTACTGTAATACAGACACGCGCCCACACCCACACAGTATATGTAAACACACACATACAATCTATCATGCTAATACACCATACAGCCTTCAAGTAATACCGATACACTAAGATACAGTCAATACCCCACACAACGCCTCTATTGAAGGCTCTCCTACACCTCACAATATATAAGAGCATCACAAAAAAAAACCAAATCATAACCTCATAGAGGTTCATTCACAGAACGAAGAAAATAATGAACATGCTACTATCAGACACACTCGAACCTAACCCGGATTTTATAACAGATGTTAAACCCACTATAAATCACAAATGAATACATTTAATTCCAAAAACTCTTCTTAATGCATGCCAATCATATATCATAATAAATGTACCCACAATACAAATTTCTTCAAAATAATTACATTTTTCTCACCCTGAAGATGAACGGAACGGTCGATAAAACTAGTTGAATTAAACATACAAGAAATATTCCTGATTGCCGCGTCTTAATAATAGATTTTTGTTCAGCACTATATCCAATATATATTATATATATATGTTGTGTGTGTGTGTGTCTGTGGTGTGGGGTTGTAGATAAATAGATAAATAAATAAATAAGCAACTTCTTATAAATGAATAAATAGATAAGCAACTGCTCTTCTATATAGAATAGAGAACCTCTGTGACGACTTTTACACACAAAGCGATGTGTGTATTAAAAGAGTGTAAAAAATACCTCCTTTCCCATTCTGTAAGTGATGACAGCAGTGCCTAATGGTCCTAAGGGTGCTTGGACTGAACCTGAGCCCAAACAAGCGATCGGATTTCAATTCCGGCTGATACCCACCCAACTCTAACCACTACTTACAAAATGTTCTAGCACACTGAAGAAGTAATTGATGTTAAAAACACGTGTTATGGGGGATGACCCTTATGTATAATATATTATAATTAATTAATCATATATTGTGTGTGTGTGTGTGGTTTGATAGTATATATACGCGTGTGTTATATAACATATGTTATATATAAAGTTATAGAAAATGGAAGCGAATTCCGACGGAATATGCTGAATGAAAAATACACACCAACACAACACACATATATAATACCTCAAATATATATATAGTATTATATATATATATATTTGTGTGTGAATTAGATGCTACCTGCTTTCTCTAGGCAGTCCTGTGTTATACTGAATTTAGTTTTTATATAAGTATATATGTTTATGATATGTTTTAATTATTAAGGCATATAATAAAATAGGACGTAATATAGTGGATCATAATTATGTTGAGTAATATATATATATATTATAAAATATTTTGAAAAAACACAAGTTTCATTAACGAAAAAAGAACAGTATTATATATGAGCCGGGGACGCTGCGGAGTGTTTCGGTTGATTTAACAAACGCCTCACGCTCAGAGCTTTGCTGTTGGTTTAAGAAGGAAATAAATATATTAATTGAAAACAAAAGTCTACCGAGCCTATGCTTTTCGGTATGTGGCTGCTTTTGGTTGATATTCAAAATATGGGAAGAAAATACCATACTATTAAAAATGCTGGCCTAACCGTTCGCAGATTCTGTTCTTCATGCGCGCGTTGTGCTTTTCAAGTTTTCTTCAAGACAGTTTCGTTCAAGTCCAAGTTAGTGTCAACACATACAGTAGCTCTTGACACGGCTGGAAGGTCCTTAGAGACAAGCTATCGAGTCTCCATGACAGTTTCTTCCCTACGCGTATACTAGACATATTGATCCGAGTTTCAAAATATGGACGACCGGTTGTTATGCATTTCAGTTATAGAAGCTTAATACGAGTTGGGAAAGGTTAATGAATCCAACTACTCCTCACTTCCAGCCATGGGAAAATAGTAGGGTAAAATAGTAGGGTAAGCTGGGCTCGTTAACCCTTTGTAATTGGCTAACGTCGATATAGGAGAAAAGGGAAAACTCTTGGAATAATTCGAATTGTGTACCACTCGATAGTGGAAGGGTGAAAACCTTCTCAAAACTACGGTACGTACAGAATACGTCCACACGCGCAGACCATCTTTCGAGGGGAAATCACGAGTGTGGTGGGCGTGCCATGACTGAGAACGATAATCTAACAAACGCAGATGACTTTTTTGAAAAAAGGTTAAAAAGTCCGAGTGTGAAAGTATTAATAATCAAAACATCCAAAAGATAAAAATCTGAGCAGTAGCCTAACAAGAAACTAAGGACTAGAAACATATAGTTAAAATAAATCTATAATTCTAAACCAATGTATTAGTTCAACTTATATATATATATATAATATATAAATAATATAGTATTGAATATATATATAGTATTATATACAGATCCAAAATGTGACCCGTTTGGGTCCACACCAAATCAGCTCTAGTGTTTGATAATTGTGATTAAGGAAAAACGTGAGTTGCAAAGGCCGAATTAAATTTTTGTAAAATTTGAGAAATACGACCAGGACAAAACATTAAATATACATTTTGTTAAGATTTCTAAGAAAAGGAAGGGATATGACATAAATTTAAACTTACTGGGTATGTTACTTAATGAATAATGTAACATAGAGAACAATACAATTTTAAATTCTCCCTATCTCTACTCTCTCTCTCTCTCTCTCTCTCTCTCTCTCTTCTCTGAACAATAAAAAACTCATATTATAAACGAGAGGAAGGTGGAATTCAAGAGATGCATTAGAAGATGGGAGAGAAAGTGATGCAGAATTGTAAAGATATAGCCCAAGGAAAGAGGTCAGATATTTTGACTTAATTGGACCAAATTACGAAACCAATTAAAATGGATTTATTTCCCAACCTTAAATCAATTCTAAAAGTAAAAAGGAAATAATTTTGTAGGTAATATATTTCGTGTCAGTAAACTAAAATAAGTTAAAGAAGCCTTTAGGAGAACAAAAGTTGATTTCGCTCAGCTTTAGTATGAATAAATAGATATTGACAATAATTTTCATCAAATGTGGTCAGATATTATGTGCGTAAAATATTCAGAAACTCTCCATATATCTGTGGATGGACTTTTTGACGAGTTCTCCAACCAGTAATGACACTCTTAAAGGCTAAATCTAATGAATAAAGAAGTTATATTTGTTTAATCTAAACACACATCCACATTTAATACAGCGAAAGGGGGGGAAATAATTATCTTCTCTAAATCAGGGAATATCGCCAGTAAACGGAACATTCTCCTCTAGACGAGAATTGCACAATCAGAATATATTTTAATTTCATTAAGTCGGAAATAAAAAATTATAAATAACATACAACAGCCGAATTGTAAAAATTCCCTTAGAAACGGAAAACTGAATCACAATATAGAACCCGTGTGAACCAGATTCAGCATTGAAGACCCTTGTAAAATTTTGATCTAATATATTTAAAAATGAGACGGAAGAAGAAAGAGAGAAAGAGAACGAAGAAAGAAAAAACAACTCTTTAGCAATTTCTAATTTGTAAATGGATTGTTGCAAATCGAGGTGAAAAAATTACATTCCACGGCTTTTAGCGAAACGGCCCAACAAGCCCTATGCTGAGCAATACTATGTAAGGGGTGGGAGTGTCCCAGGAGGAATCCCAAGATTGGGGTAGATGAGAGACGTGTGCACGGTCATATCAAAAATAACAAGACAATGAGTGAGCTAAGTAAGGAGAAACGGTGCCCAGATTGTTTAGCAATCGATTGAGGGTTGAAAAATAAATAAATTATGAGGAGAAAGAAATGGTTGGCAACAGGTAAAATCTTGAGTCATTATGCACGAATAAAGGAAGACCGAAATGGAACGAAGGAAAGGAAGAAAGAAGAAAAGGAAACATATAGGAAGAAGGAAAAATGTAAAGAAGAGAAGATGAATGAAATGGCGAACGAAGAAAGAAGAAGACTAAAAGGAAGAGATAGGAAAAAGAAGGGAGGAAGGAAGGCGAAGGAACAGAAAATTGCAAAAGAAAAAAAAGATAATAGAATAGAAAGAAATGAGAAGAAAGGAAAAAAATAGTGAAGGAAAGAGTTGAAAATGGAATAAAGAAGGAAGAAATGAAAGAGGAAAAAAGAGAAAACCAAAGAAAAGAAAGAAGAAAAGAAGAGGGAAGAAAGATAAGAATGAAAGAAAGAAAGAAAGAAAGAAATGAAGAAAGAAAGAAGAAGAAGAAAAGAAGAAGAAGAAGAAGAAGAATAATAATGATAAGAAAAGAAGAAGAAGGAAACGAAGAAAAAAAACAAAAGGAAAAAACTAGAAAGAAAAGATGAAAGAAGGAAAAGAAAATGGCGAGAAGAAAGAAGATGAAATTGAAGAGACATGGAAGAAGAAAAATTAAGAAAAAAAAGAATAAAGGAAGAACCTGAAAAAGAAGTGGAAAGAAGGAAGAAGACATGGAATAAGAAATAGAAAAAGAGAAAAAAAGAAGCAAAAGATAATAAAAAAAAAGAAGGAAAACGAAAATGGAAGAGAAAATGAAGAAGTAGAAGACATGGTAAAAGAAGAAAAAGAATAAAGGAAGGAAAGGAAAAAGAAGTGAAAGAAGAAGAAATAGAAGTACAGGAAGAAGAGATTAAAGAATAAATGAAAGAAGAAGAAAAGAAAGATACGAAAAAAAACTTCTTTTTCGAAAGAAACGAAAGAAGAAAAATGGGAAGAAAAGGAAAAAGAAGAGAAAGAAAGAAAAAATGGAAGAAAATGACAAAAATGAAGAAGAAAGACATGGAAGAATGAAGAAGAATAAATGGAAGACGGATGAAAAAGAAACGAAAGAAAATATGAAGGAGAAAGAAGAAGATATAATTGTCTATAAATTGTTAGTATTAAATTGAAATACACTTACAACTGTATTCGGAATAATTGTATTAGATATGAATACTTGATATCATATTACTCTATGCAAATTATTTGTATTAGATAAGAATACTTGATACTATATAACTGTATTCAGATTATTTGTATTAGAATGAAATACTTGATACCATATAACTCTGTGCAAGTTATTTGTATATGATAAAAATACTCGATACCATGTAACTGCATGCAAGTTATTAGTATTGGATGGGAATACTTGATACCAGATAAGTATGAGCAAATTATTTGCATTTGATATAAATATTTGATATCATATAACAGTGCGCCAATTATTTGTATTAGATTGGAATACTTGATACCATTGTCTATGTGCAAATTATTTTTTATTATATAGGAATAATTGATAACTATAAGTGTGTGTAAATTATTTGTATTAGATAGGAATACTTGATACATATAACTGTAAGCAAAATTATTCGTATTATATAAGAATCTTGATTACTATTATAACGATTATTTGTATAAGAGGGAATACTTGATACCACGCAATGGTGTTCATATTATTTGGTATTAGATATGATATGTTATACATATAACTGTGTTCAAATTAGTTGTATTAGATAGGATGCTGGGCACCCATATACTGTGATTCATATATAATTTGTATTAGGTAGGAATACTTGATACGATATTTTCATATCAGTGTGCAAATCATACATATTAGGACTACTTGAGTGTAAATAATTTATTTGTATTTTGATAGGAATACTATAATACCAATATAACGGTATGCAAATTATTTGTATTTGATAGGATTACTTGATACATATAAATATGCAATTATTTTTATTATTGTAGAATACTTGATACCATTATTAACGTATGGCAATTATTTGTATTTGTAGGAAACTTTGAATACCAATATAAGTATAGGCAAATTATTTTGTAAATTGATAAGGAAACTTGATACCATATACGTATGCAAATATTTGTATTTGATAGGAATACTTGATACCATATAAACGTATGCAAATTATTGTATTTGATTGGAATATTTGATACCATATGAACGTAGCAAATTATTTGTATTTGATAGGAATACTTGATACCATATAAGTATGCAATTATTTGTATTTGATGGAATACTTGATACCATATAACGTATGCAAATTATTTGTATTTGATTGGAATACTTGATACCATATGACGTATGCAAATTATTTTGTTTTGATAGGAATACTTGATTATCATATAACGAATGCAAAAATTATTTGTATTTGATAGCCTTGATACAATACTAACGAATGCAATTATTGTGCATTTTGATAGGAATACTTGATACCATATATCTGTGCAAATTATTTGTATTAGGAATAGGAATAAATAGGTAAAGTATCGGGCGGCCTAATGTCGGTACCAGCAAATAAGCGATGGGAGTCTATCCTTTTTCACTAGCGCTTAGACCAAGGAGATTGCTTTTACGTTCGAAGTGGAGCGCCATCAGCTACCAGCTCCTCACTTTACCGCACAGATCCTAACTATACGCTGAGTTGACGAGGGCCGGTATCGAACTAAGAACCTTGGTGTTTCTAGCCGAACGCTCTACCGACTGAGCTAACCCGACCATTATTTGATGCCATTAAAAGTGTACTCGGATTATTTATATTGAATAAGAATATTCGAAACTATCTGTGTTCGGATTATTTGTATTAGATAAGAATACTTGATACCATATAACTGTGTGGCAAACAAAATGATTATCATTATCGATAAATATTGCAATAAATAGGTCACAACTGAACAATAAAAATATTTTCTAACTTGCTTTGATTAATTGTTGCACAAAGTCGAAAGTATGGGGCACATGGTGAGGCTCAATTCACTAGTAGATGCCAGTCAAACTTGTTAGCCATTATACTTCGCCCAAATGAACATTGAAAATTATAGTTATGATTGTGCAATGAAACATTTACAAATTAACACATTTTGGCATTAAATAACACATGAACATGTTGATATGCCGTTAACATAACCAAACAAAACAGAAGAAGAAAGGAAAAGGAAGAGAAGAAGGAGAGAAGAAGACGAAGAAGAACGACAAAGAAAATGAAGAAGAGAAGAAGAAAGAAGAAGAAAGAAAGAAGAGAAGAAGAGAAGAGAATGAACGACATAAGAAAGGAAGAGAGAATCAAAGAAAGAAAAAGTGGAATTCAGAAAGAGAAAGACAAAAAGAGAAGAACAAAGAAGAAGAAGAAGAAGAGGAGAGAAGGATCGAGAAAATAAATAAATAAATAAATGAGAAGAAGAAGAAGAAGAAGAAGAACAACAAAACACAACAACACACAACAACACAACAAAGGGAAAGCCAGAAGAGAAGAAAGGATGACAAAAGATAGAAGAAAAAAAGAAAGAAAGATGGAATGAAAAGAAGGATGGAAAATCCATAAGAGAAGAAGAACAACAAAGCAAGCAAGCAACGAAGAAAGAAAGAAAAGAAAGAAGAAAGAAAGGGGATGAAGCCAGAAGAAAGAACAAAAGAAAAAAAGAAAAAAAGAAAAAGAAAAAAAAAACAGATGGAGAATGAGAAAAATGGCAAATTGGTCTGTTGAATCTAAATTCATTTACTAAAATAAAATTCAATATTTTAGTCGGGGAATTTAATGTTTCTTTCGCGCTCTTTTCTAACGATTCGTCGTCATTTTAGTAATGGCGTATTTTTCTTTCTGTAAATTTTCAGCCAATATTTGTTTTGACTGAACACTACGCATAAGATCCAGCTGCTTTATTTCCTGTGTCACCGTATGCACCAAAAGAACGTCTGGTTTTAATTAGATCAAATGATGCATATCCATATTGAAAAAGTCGTGTAGATTTTAACAAGCAAGAAATCCAGTAACGAATAAGGAGGTGATTAATACACCATTTATGTTGTTACAGATCTTATAATTTTGTGCATTAGTATTGCGATAGTTGGTTGGTTGGATTTTACAGCATTTCAAACCATTGGTTAGTTTCTGGTAAAGACGTTTGTTTTTATTCATTTTTGGTGATTTTTTTAAAAAAGAAATTTGTCTCTAACACTCTTTGCTCATGATTGAATCAGCGACACTTCTCTTGTGATCTTCACAGCTCTGTTCTCCTACTCTTCCAGTTGTTGTATTATCGTCGCCAGAAGAGGAAGCTTCCGGCAAAAAGACGAAGAGAAATATAAAATATTATATAAAAAAGGGGGAAAACGGAAGCGAGGTTTTCCGGTCAAAGAAGCAGGGAGAAGATAAAGAAATATATAACAAATGTCCGTTATCAGATCAAAAGATAAAATGCGTAGGCATATTAGCGGATGTAAAGACCAGATCAAAAGATAAAAGATGTGTAGGTGTATTTATCGATATAAAAGGCCAGAGGATTCGAGCCTACCGAAAGGTCCTCAGCTGCAGCCGAGAAGATAACTTCGTCTCCCGTCAACCCTCGGACAATTTTCATTGTGAACACTCGCCGCCCCTTTACCACCCACACACCGAAGAAAATAAAGACGAGTCCTATTTTTGTTTATACGTATCTGTTGTTTATTGAAGTCCAGTAGCCGGTAGTAGTCGGCTATACAACACAGTTCCTCCACTCCTCCGTTTTCTGTTCCATCCACCCTTCGTTCCTCGTTTGATTTACGTCGTTTCTCGCTCTAGTCTATCGACTGAATGACCATTTTTTCTCCCCTCCCTCTCAGAGAAGCAGACGTTTTTATCTCCAACCTCTACCCATAATGCCTCAGGCACTTTTATAAAGAGGCCTTTCCTTCTCCTCTCTAACTTTTCGATGTTGCATGCCTCCTACACTCACTCCTCGTTCAACCGTTCAGTTCCGATGTCTCGGGCAATGTAGACTTGCACGCAAAGCAAGTCCTTGGCCGTTTTGCACGATGTAAGTCTCTTCTCTCACTACAAAATTAATCTCATTCTTTAAAACATTTTTGAAACTAAACACCTGACCTACTTTTCGGCATATACGTCCAGTACCTGAACTTTGACCCCCCGTCTGTGTCTATACAAATTATTAATAAAAATCGTGCTAATGTATCTCCTTGTACGACTCAGTCAGCAACAATACCAACGAAATTTGTGTCACCATCATGTGAACAGACCAGTGAAAGAATTCACGTCCATAGTTAGTAATATCTTATCCACAGAAAGAGATGTTAATGCACGTATAGGGAAGGCATGGTCTGCCATTGAGAGATTGATCCGATGTCAATGATAGCTTATGTAAAAAAATAACTACAATGGTTAAATTACAAAAATACTAATAGTAATCGCTTGGTTATTTCATTTCAAGAATAAAGCCGCCTCTTTTAGAGATACCAGATACTTTTTACAATTAGCAAATATACACACCCACGGTGCAAGATTTAAGTTTTAGTGTAATGAAATATTATATTAAATTAGAAAGGCTAATGAAACTAAATAATGCAGATAAAAAAATTTGAAACAGAGCGAGGTATAATCGAAAAATAGAACAACTGAAACTTATACTTCCATCTCTCCCGTCTTTCATTGCTAAATTTTCTAATTTAACTATTTATTAAATAAAAAGTTGAGAAGAAAATTTCAAGTTATTTTTTTTGTTAATGGATTTCATTTAAGATTTAAACCCGCGATTTTTTCTTATATTCATTAAGATAAAACCAAAATTAGAAATCAATAATACTAACACATATTTATTAAAATCAAATTTTTATTATCAATATGCAAATTAGCCTTCCCGTTCACACTGTAAACCGCTATTCTGTTGTATATATAAACACAATTGCATGTTATTTGTATGTAGATAAGGCCAACAGTATTAATAATATAAAACAATTTTATTAATAATTGAGATTTAAATAAAATAAAATCATGGAAATGTGACATAATTAACAAGGGGGATGGTAATGATATAATTTCTGTTACAGACAAACAAACACACAATCTCCATTATAATAAGAGATATCATAGTTTTTTTTTTTTTAAAGAGGAACCCTTTTCGGCATACATTTCCAGTACCTAAACTTTGACACCCCACTGTCTGATCGACTCTAAAAGCTGAAATGTTACCGATTCAGGATGTCTTATGTTATCTTGTGTCCTTAACTGACTGCTTTAACTAGGTGATCACTTCTATAACATTTTCCTGGCTTTAGCCATGTAATCCTGAGTGGCACTGTGACCAGATTACGCAGTTTGTCCTCATTTGAACACATGTCAAACTGACCTGTCCATTTTTATCAAACTTCCACGAGATTCAGCGAACACGCTACACCAAGGCTTCTCAAATATCTTGAGGCTTCTCTTCGTTGAAAATAGAATTGTCAAAAGTATTCAATACAATTGCAAACCATCATTCAAATATTCAAAATCAGAAACTAAAATTCAGGAAAACTTTAGTACAGTAAAAAAAAAGATAAGAAAAGTGATTAGCGGACACATCAATTTATTTGGTTGGTTGGATTTTAAGGCATTTTAACCCTTGTTGGGTTATTTTATACCAAAGACATTTTTCTCTGAATATTTGAGATGAGGCTTGATAATTTGTATTATTTGTATTATTCGGACTATTGTCCTCATTTTTATAGTTATCTGTACAATTAAAATCGATATGCTCTCCGGCCTTCTTCAGGTATTTCTTTTCGGACTCGGACATATAGCGTAGTGGATATAGGTGGTGGATTAAGACAGTTATAAGTGAAAGTTATCTCTATGCTGCTGGTTCAATCCTGGTCAAGGGTGACAGTAACATAGAATAATAATCAAAACAGCTTAACACTTGTACCCAGCTATGATTAATAGAATAAGAACAGGATACCCCCGGGGACTGAATATAGGGTTGGGTTAAAGTTCCGTGATGGCCCCCGATTAAACAAGAAGGTTCTCGAGTTCGAAAAGAAGGTTCCCGAGTTCAAGAAGACTCTTGAGCCCGACAATAAATATCTGAAGAAGGCCGGGGGCACATCGGCCAAAACGTTGTACAGATAAAAGTAAAGATGGGGAAAATAGCTCGAATAATCCAAATAATCCAAAGTCATTTTGTTTTATTTATTCTTGTTTGGTATTCCTTTTTTTCAAACTCAATTAAAACATTTTTAAAACTCATTTTTGGTCTATTTAACACACAGATGGAGCCCTAACAGGTACTACCATTCCCGGTCAGGGTGTAGCTGGGAGTAATGACGATAAACGGTTAGTCTAAATTTCCCAGATTTCCAGAATTGGAACTTCACCACTAAATGCAGTTTAACGTCATAGCCAGGACAATAAGACCCTCAATCACTAAGAAGGGTTGTGGGGTTTGTCATGAAGGGCGATACGGTTGGGACAATCATAGAGGTGATAGGGCTTGACGTAACCAGCCGATTGATCGGAGGGGGCATCTCCGATCACCCGTCTAGCCTAAGTAAGGGCCAAAGTGGTGTGTTGCATTTCATGGATTGTTCAGCCATCAGAATTCTGTCCTTACGTATCGCGGGTCACCACCCATGGTCAAATATTGACCCACCACTAAATTACTAAATGAGGTAGTGATAAACATGCACTGTTGTATATATATATATATATATATATATAATATATATATATATATACAAGTTTCGTTAAACTGTACAGACAATTGCTGTCGGACAAGTTTTTCATTGATCCGTTCCAATTTTCGGGCCATCTTTCTGGTGTCGGGGTATAACTGGTATAACAGTCCCCCAAAGTTTTCCAAACGAGCGCTTTCGGCAATACAATTTGCCATCCTCAGGTGTGAAACGCTTGCTCAAACCACTACCATTCCTACAACCTCCTACTACCAATGGTTATTACCTCCCACTTCTAATTCCTTGCTACTACTCGTTCTCGTTAAAAAACGAGACACGAAATCATACCATCGCTTCACACCTGAGGATGGCAAATTGTATTGCCGAAAGTGCTCGTTTGGAAAACCTGTGGGGGACTGTTATACCAGTTATATCCCGACACCAGAAAGATGGCCCGAAAATTGGAACGGATCAATGAAAAACTTGTCCGACAGAAATTGTCAGTACAGTTTAACAAAACTTGTATAAAAGAAAAAATGCTGCCAAAATACACTTATTTTAATATATATATATATATATAAATGGAGAAAATGTTTAAAGAAAACAAACACAGGATGTCATGAACGATGGAAATTCTTTATGTGATACTTAAGTATTTCGTTTTTTTTTAAATAAAACCTTCTTCAGGACATTGAAAATTTGTATGAGTAAAAGATGAAACATGTTATATATATATATATATATATATATATATATATATATATATATATATATATATATATAGCCTCATGTAATAGAAAGTTTAAAAATGTCTTTTTCAGTCTTCTTAATCTGCTAAATGATTGGATTATTAAGTTTAAAAGTTGTTCGCTGCGTTTTTGTTTTCCGTGTTTAAATCTATTTAAAAGTGTCGCTTGGCGTCTTGAGGTTTTCGTCCAAGTTGCATTTTGTATTTCTATTTTGAAAAGAGATTAGTTGGCCCGTAATCCTCTGAGAAACCTCTGATTCTATTTTAACTTCTATCGTATATCTACTGACCCAAATAAATAGGTCATGTGTTTACCTGTCAGAAAAAGAGAGAAAAAAAAAAAAAAACGAAATAAAAGAAGCGTTCTTCTAAGTGGACACATAAATATCTCTCCTAAAAAATGAATGAGCTCAATTATTGAGACGAGTCAAATATGCGCCGTCTGCGTGTGAGTATTTCAGTTTTAATGTAATGAAATATTTTAGATTAGAAAGATTATCGAATTAGATAATATTTTAATTGGTTTCTATATAAAATCAGCATAGGATTGATTTTAATACGTTAGAGAATAAAACGGACCATATGACCTTTAGGCACCCCTTTCGCTTTGCTGATTCATAAGTACATTTTTTTCATTTACACCGTCAACATCCGGTTGGTTTAAAGGGGTTAGGGTTAGGGTTAGGGGTTAGGCTTAGGTTTAGGGTTAGGGGTTAGTTTTATAATTTTAAAAACCCTCTAAAATCGTATGTTAACAAACAACCGGATGTTGAAGGTGTAAAAGAAAAAAATGTACTTATGATTCAGCAAAGCAAAAGGGGTGCTAAAGATCATATGGTCCAATAAAACAATAATATTAGAGATCGATAACACTAAGGAAATAGTTATTAAACCCGTTTTTTTAAACCATTATGCAAATTACCATCACCGTATATTATGTATATACATCTTGCAAACATTCATTTATTAGTGATATATGACATTGCCGGATATTTAACGCACTTAACCTGGACTCTTTTGAGCTATATCTAACTCAGATTTTCATAGAGGCACCATTAATAAAAAAGATTTATTCTTATTTATGTAATAATGATTTTGACTATAAATTAAATACTCATTGATAAACTTACGCAATTTCTGAGGGTATAGTGACGTGAGCAGGGACGTAGTTTCGGTTACAGACATACTCCATCATAATAAGATTTACTTTGTAAATATCCAAAATAGCAGAGAACGTATTAAATGTATTGTCATAGCCAAGACATGACGAAAACAAATTCTTGTGAAAGCGACGACGATATATATATATATATATATATATATATATATATATATATGAATCCCTCCTCTCTCTCTCTCTCTCTCTCTCTCTCTCTCTTCTCTCTCCACACACACACACACAACACACACATCTACATATATATATATATATATTATATATATATATATATATATTATATGTGTGTGTGTGTGTGTGTGTGTGTGTGTGTTTAGATTTCACTTCCTCATCACTGGAATAATGTTCGCCTCTCAAGCCCTCTTTCATGGCCCCGAAAAGATGATAGTCTGAAAGCGCTAAATCTGGTGAATATGAAAAGTGAAATCTCTAGTGAAGAAGTGGTCCAAAGAACAGTCAACAGAATTTTACGGGGCAGGGATACATGCTCTCATTCGAAGGTTGGACATTGCTATTGAGAGAAACGGTGACTATGTGGAAAAGAAGGGGTGTGATCCACAGAGGACCAGCTTCATTTTGATGTATGATGCATGTTCCTGTGTTGGTAATTGTACCTGTCTTAAACAAAATGGCATTACTTTTTGATAACCACTCCTAAATAAATAACTTACCTATTAATTTCATAAATTGTTTGTCGAGGTTTTGTTTGTCAAATGCTTAAATCTAAAATGTTAAGTTCGCGTTTTCTCTCTTTTTGTCTTTGGTTTAATTTTTGTTTTGCATTTTGAAAAGAGATTAGAATCATTTAATCCAATGAGAAATCCATGATCCTATTTAAAGTTGTGTCACGTATTTGCTGACCCAAGTAAACAACAATCCTGTGTTTACATGTCAGTTGAAGGTTTTATCTATTTATTTTTCATTCTATTTTTCTTTTTAAATCAAGAAGAAAAGTACATATCTTTTAACTGAGTTATGTAATACTCATTATAGTTAAGTAAATTAAACTAAATTCTGGTTTACTTTTTTTTATTCAGCGCAATAGTTTAAAAAAAGTTTTTGCGAATTGATATGAAGATAAAAATAATATAAATATAAAAAACGGAAAACATCAAATATATTCTGTAAACACTTTGTTATGGCGGAAAAATATTTTCTTGTTTGAAATCAAGCAATGAAGAGAAAGAAAGAAAGAAAAAAGATACCAGAAACAGTGGAAATATATTTAAAAAACTAAACAGACAAATAAAGAAACAACAAAGAAACAAAGGGAAAAAATGAAATGATAACAGAAGCGAGGGGAAAAATAGATAAAGAAAAAAGAACAGAAGCAAGAAGAAGAAAGAAAAAACAAACGCTGAGGAAAAAGTACTGTGTAGCGAGAAATGAACAAGGAAATAAAGAAGCAAAAAAGAAAGAGACAGAAAAAGAGGAAAGAAAAAGAAAAGAAAGGTAAGTAAATAATAACAGATATATGAGTAATAAAAAAAAACAAAGAAAGAAATGAAGGAAAGAATGAATGAATAAATGAATGAATAATGGAAGGAAGGAAGGAAGGAAGATAACGATAGCAAGGAGAGAAAAGAACGAGAGCTGAACGTGAAAATACTGCTCAGTAAGAAAGAAATAAAGAGATAAAAGAAGAAAAAAGAAAAAAGAAAAAAGAACGAACGAAAGAATGAATGAAAGAAATAATGTCGAATAAATAAGTAAGGAGAAAAAACAAAAGCTGATAAAAGAGAAGAAACGGGACAGAAAGAAAGAAAGAAAGAAAGAAAGAAAGAAAGAAAGAAAGAAAGAAAACAGAGTAAATAGAAATAAATGAGAGAGAAGAAGAAAAGGAACAGAAAAGGAAAATAAAGAAGAGTTAAGCGTAATAAAGAAGTAGACAGAAGAAAAATCAGAGAAAAATTATGAAAAAGAAGAAAAATAAAACTAAAAATCACCAAAAAAGTCATGAAAAAGAATTAAGAAAAGAAAAAAAAGAAAAGAAAAAACATCCGTGTTCATAGGAAAGAAAGAATTAGAAAAAATATATTGTTATTTTTTTTTCAAATTCTTTTTTTTTTATCCGAGTCAGTTATAAACTATTCTTTGTGAATATGAAAACACGAGCAAAACAAATTAACAGATGAAATATGAGTCGAAAAAAACAAAACAAAAAATAAAACCTCAAAAAATAATCTAAGAATGAACATAAAGAATAAAAGAAATCAAATTATGTTTTTGTTTTTTGGCAAAGACGAGCAGACACATGTAAATAAAATAAAAACATAAATACCAGTGACTGGAATAAAATATACATACAAGATGTGCAAAAATATAGAGATTTTTTGTACTTTTTGACACACCTTGTATTCTGAAAAAAAATAGCGTTTCATTTTTTTTCAGAATACAAGGTGTGTCCAAAAGTACCAAGTTTAAAGCTGAAGATAGAATTGATGAAGGAATGGAACGTTATTTTTTCATAATACAAGGTGTATCAAAAAGTACAAAAAATGTCGATACTTTTTTGACACACCATGTATATATATATTCATCCACAGACACGTGTTTCGACTTATCAAGTCTCTTCAGTGTGGCTAGAATTTTGTGAGCTACCTACAGCAGGGTTCAAAGTCCGATCGTTTCAGCAACAGTCGGACAGCTTACCCTCACGGCTATCATAACCCACTGAATAAGAAGGGGATTTTAACTGTTTTAATACACACATCTGTATGTATGTAAAGGCCGTCATAGAGTGCTCTATCCCATTTTATAGGAGAGCGTTGCGTTTACGCTTTAGTAAAGTCGTTGGGGTAGACTATTGTCGGTATCAGCCATGCAGCGAGGGAGTCTATCCCCTTTTCACTAGCGCTGGACCAAGGAAATTATTTTGGAGTCTTAGGCGTGGCGCCACGCCTACCATTAGATCCTCACTTTTCCGCACATATCCCTGTGCTACTCATACGCTGAGTTGGCGAAGGCCGGTATCGAACTCGGAACCTTGTGGTTTCTAGTAAAACGCTCTAATAACTGAGCTAAACCGTATAAAAGTATTTTTTGTACTCGGTCGCATTAAACATTACTGTTTTTTTTTTACATAGGTCAATTTGATCAATAGAAGGAACCCTAGCATATTATACCGCTCCGGGTCAGAGTGGGCCTGTGGCTAATGATAAATAAAGGAGTAATCCACAATCTTCAGATCTCCATAGCTGGAACTTTACCATCAGATGCTGTTTAGATCCATACCAGGACAACCTCTTTTTAGTGTGGGGGGTCTCAACCCCCCCCTGCAGTGTTTTTAGTCAGCATATTCTATGCTCCGTTGACAGGGCATGAGGAAAAAGAGATAGAACACTTGTTTGAACTATTGGTAATTGTGAACTTTTGTTTAGTAAATTAGGATTTTAATTTATTTGTCTAATGGGGAAATTAACAGTTTTATTACAAAATTTGTGGGGTCTGTTTTTTCTGGGACACCCTAATTTACTAAACAAAAGTTTATAATTACCGAACCATTTATAAACGGCCGATAATGTTTCACATTTTGTTTTTCCGTCTACAGGAAAAGTTCCGTGCAGAACGCTTTCAGTTTTTGATTATCATCTAAAAGTCGACTTGCTTTATCTGCTTTCTCAACTAAACATATTTTTTGTAAAATATATCATTGCCCCTGTACAAATTTGAGACTTTTCAAAGTATTACATATAATTTTATTATTAGTTTTTTTTTTATTTGATTAGTTCTGCTGTTCGTTGTTTCGGCAATTTCTGATCTTTCTTTTTTCTTTTTTTTTTTTTGCAATGTATAATGACGATAGTTTGGATCTTGGTCGATCGTGTTGTTATCATAGGTTATATCCAGCTTTTTGACGAGACATAAAAGGCTGCCGAGAGGCGAAGAAATGAAAACATGTTTTGAAAAAGGTTTTTAGAAAATGGATGGTTTCGATCAAAATAAAAGTAACAATAAATAAATAAATAAATAAATAAATAAAAAGACCAGAATCCTACAAAACTAAGAGAGAATTAAAGAAAACAAGGAAAAAAAGAAAAGATAGGCTATGTTGAACCTAAATAACAATAGACAAAATTAAAAACAGACAAAAAAAAAATGAAAAGAAAATATGAAAAAAGAAAAACTATGTTCAAACTAAATAATAAAATCAAAAAGACAAAAAAACAAAACAAAAACAATAAACGGTACAAATGCAGAATAGCACACAAAAGATAATTAGAATCGCATTTTACATATAAATAGCATTAGATTACGGAAACTCCCAAAGTAGCCAAAACTAACTTCACCCTAGCCATGAATTCACCCTAACACTAAAACTAACCATAACGCTAACCTTAACACCTCAAAATGTTCGGGTATTTCCGTGAAATATAATGCTTTTTCCACGTAATCTAATAATTATTTCTTGCGCGCTTCTAGTACCGAAAAAATAAGAAAAAAGAAAAGAAAATACTATGTTCAATTCAGATAACATTAAACAAAAAGAAAAACACGAAAAAACAAAAAAAAACAAAAGAGAAGGAAGAAAAGAAAAGAAAAAAAAGAAAGAAAGTGTAGGTTAAACTTAAATAACAATAGAAAGTAAATTCGTTGGGGTGGCCTAAAGTCGGTATCAGCCAGACACCGAGGAAGTCTATCCGCATTTCCCTAGAGCTAGACCCAGTAGATTGTTTTGGCACCTGAGGTGGAGCGATACACCTACCATCACCTCCTCACTCTACCGCACAGATCCGTGCTACTCATATGCTGTATCGAACCGGAACCTTATGGTTCCTAGTCAGACACTCTACCGACTGAGATAAACCGGTCTTTAAAACACGAAATAAAAACAAAGACAATAAACAAAAATAAAATAAAATAAAATAAAAATGAATGAATGAAGAGAGGGAAAATAAAAAAGAAAGTAAAAGGCAATGTTCAATGACAAAAAACAAAATTAAAAAAGATGAAAGATAAAACAAAGATGATAAACAAACAATACAAAAGGAGAAGGATAAAAATAATAATAACAAATTAAAAACTTGAAAAAAAAGACAATAAGAAAAACAAAATAAAACAAAAGAAAAAGAGAAAGAAAAAAAGAAAAAAAGAAAGAAAAGAAAAGAAGCTAAATAACAATAAACAAAACAAAACAAAACAAGTATGAAAATAAGAAAAAACATAAAAGAAAAAAAAAACGTTATGTTAATCCTAAAACAAAAAAGAAATTCTTAAAGAGGACTGACTTGCGCTTTTTTTGGTGTTTTTTTGTGTTTTTATTTTTATTTTATTCATTTTTTTTTTCAAAGATTGTTTTGTCAGTGAGATAGCCAATCTTGATGGAACCACATTGGTTCAGTAGATATGGCCGCTTTTTCGTCATCGAACTGGTTGAGTTAGTTTTTTATTCTTTGAAGCTAAAAGCATTTCAAAAGTACAAAGAGTTCACAAGGCTTTTAAAAGCAGCTAAGGGCTTCCGTGGTAAATGTAGAGATGTCACTTAAGTATTTGATGCCGGAATATATTCATATTTTTTATCTCCTAAACGAAAGAAAAAACCCTATATCATTTTCCTCTTTATTCTTTCTTTAATAAATAAAATAAATATAATACACTTATGACTTTATACATACACACAAGTGGTGTGTGGTGTAATGGTTAAAGTCGTAGGAAATGGACTCGTAGAACCAAGTTAAATCATGGACAGGGCTAATACAATCCCCCCAGCTATGGGTAAATAGTAGGACAGACTGGAATCTTTAACCCTGAGTAGGCAACCAGTATAAGATAAAGAAAATTCTGAATTCAAACCTGTTAAACACTGTTAAAGAAATTGACCTTTTCTCACATCCTGTCCGTGAGGAGGGATTGGTAAACACACACACACACACACACACATATATATATATATATATATAATATATGTATGTAAAGGAAGAGTGAACAAATAATGACTCAAACAAGTCCAAGTAGGAGAGAAATATTTCGTCCTTCTGACTCGAAGAACATCCTCAGTCTGACTTTATTCAAAGCAAAATACGTACATTTGTGTTTATAGAAGAGAAAGTAAGTTAGTGGTGGAATTGAGGAGTAGGGAGGTTTGGCAGGATTTGAGGAAATGAGAATAACATGATATAAAGTAGAGGGGGAGTTTAGAGGAAGTTGGTAAGATGAGAAGAGGAGGTTGCTAGGTGCTTGTTGGGAAAGGGGTGGTTGGGAGAAGAGGGTTAAATTCATGGTAGGCGAGAGTTTGATTTATTGCATGGGAATGATAAGGTGGAAGGCGGTATTGGATGTCATTAGATCAGTTTTGTGGTGGGTTAGGATGGAAATTTTGATTCTTTGTGAGTGGAGGAGGAAGAAACGATGTAAAGCTGGGTAGGTAGTCAATATTTATGTGGTTGGCTGGGGAAGTTTTTTTAATTTTGGTGTAGTATTTAAAAAAAAAGATTTTTTTTAACCATATTCATGATGCGATTGATATATGGAGGTTAAAGAATCCTGGTCTAATGTTGAACGTCTCAGTGTGGGTTATTATTGCTAATTCGCATAGACATCTTAATTGCTTCTTATGTATTGTTTGATGAGTCTGGCCTGGGAGATGCAACACAAGGTCAATTTCTTAAGCAAAGTTTAACAGGTTTGAATTCGGATTTTTCCTTTTCCTTGACCGGTTGCCTAAGCAAGGTTAAAGAGCCCAGTCTGCCCTACTATTTATCCATAGCTGGAGGGAGAGTAGGATTCGTACCTTTCCAAAGGGTATTAGCGCTAAGTGAAATGCAATTACCACATCCAGGATTTGAACTCGGGGCGACGAGTCCATTTCCAATGACTTTAACCATTACACCACACACTTCTCTTGCCATATTTACACCCGAGTAAAAGGGGTATATAACATCACAAATGTAGGAATTGAAGAGTGTGGAGATCCTGTTAATCGTGAGATAAGGGGTTGTTGACCTTTCATATACTTGACTATCTAAAGACACCCAGACTGATTATCAAATGTTTCTTTTGTTAAGTTAAGTTTAAACATTCTTTGTTCGATTTTTCACTTTTTAAATACCAATATAACTAATAGTAATTTTTCTTCACCAATTCAAAACGTCGGTCATGAATATTCATATAAAAGAAGTTCTCTTATTACCTTTGCTTAAAAAGATAATAACACTTTCTGTTTCTTTTAAGAACATGTTAATTACTAGTGTGCGCAGAACTTAAATGAAGTGGGACAATTTTAGTTAAAAAATAATTTAGAAAGGATATGCAAGAATTTTGAACGGCTATAATTAAAGAAAAATGTGACTGTTGCAATTTTGTTTTTTATCGAATTCTAATTAACATACTAAATAACTTACGAGGATGAGTAAAAAAAGTAACGCCTTTTGTTTAGAACAGGTATAAATTCTCGGCAACCACAGAAGCGCCTCATATACAGAGAGGTTATGAGGGCGCGAAGAGAAGTGCAGAGGAAGAACAATGTAATCATACAGTCGAAAATGAGCTGGTCTCTGTGGGACTCGCATCCCTTCGTCTCAACATAGGAGAGTAACAAGATATGCTTCAGTTGATTGCTAGGGAAAGGTATATTACAACACAGCAACGTATATACATAAATGACGCTGTCCTCCTGTGATCACATCTATTCTCCACTTAGACGGCGAGGTCACCGTTTTTTTTTCGAATAGTATGCTGTACCATTTTGACTAGCAGATATGTTGTGTCTCTGCCACTGTAAAATTCTGTTGGATGTTCTTGTAGATAAGATACGACTTAGAGATGTGAATCTTCATCTGCGAGATATTCGCGACGATATCGCTTTATTGAGCAGATACACATACAGTTGTTTGCCAGATCTCACCGCTCTTTCATAGAGAGAGGAGAGAGAGAAGAGAGAGAGAGAAGAGGGAGGAGAGAGAAGGAGGAAGAAGAGGAAGAGAGTAGAGGCGAGAGAGAGGGAGGAGAAGGGGGAGGCAGAGTAAAGGGTAGGAGGAAATATAAAGAGATTAACAGATTATCTATCAGAATGATTGTGTATATATATATAATGTATTTGAAGAGGGGACGCTTGTCGTAATTCACAAAATAGATTAACCGCATCAGTCAGAGTTATGCATGAATACATAGTGCTTTTATACTTTGTTAACACCTGAGGTGTAGTTTGTTTTAATTGATTTAATATATACTCATGTCAGCCCGATCCTAGATGATTATATATGTTATCGTATGCTCTCCCTCTCTCTCGTCTCTCTCTCTCTCGTCTATGATAATATTATCGGATATATAATATATAGGTGGTGGTATAGCAAGAACGTGTTTTAGACTTAATAAGTCTCTTCAGATAGTGGCTAGGCATTCTGATGAGTTAGCACGAGCGGGTAGAAATCCGATCGTTTCAGCAGCAGTCGGACAGCTTACTTTTCGGCTAGTCATGCACCTCACAGAATATGAAGGGGTTTTTAACTGTTTCTCATAACCAACATCTGTATGTATAGTAATGGCTGTTAGAGTGCGCTCGCAGTCCTATTTTTATAGGAGAGCGTTTGGGGGGGGGGCGTTACCGCTTAGTTGGCGGCGTCAGCGAGATCCATTCCAAAGTCTTAAATCAAAGGGGGAGTGGAGCATATATCAATATCTGGCTGTATGTTAATAATATTTGCACACACATATTAGCACATCACACACACAGCAGAGAGAGAGAGAAGAATGAGAAGAGAGAGATGGAGAGAGAGAGAGAGAGAGAGAGAGAGAGTAATATATACTTAATATATATGTGGAGAAATAATAAGGAAAGGGAATAACCAGAGCCAAACAATTACAGTTTCAGTTAAATATTTTGCCCTCTTCCGCTATAGATCTTCATCGTTATTAAGGGGTCTTAATTATCTAGACGGGAGAACAGTCAGGTCGTACAAATATCAAGGTTGTGTTGGTTGGTTGGTTGGGTTTACGCAATGTCAAACCCCTTGAGTCCATTTTTATGGCGAATACTTCTATTGGAGAAAAAAGTTATTAATGCTGACAGTTTTTGAATAATGTTGCCATTTTAATGAATAATACACATTTTTTGTTTATAAACTCATAGTTTTTTATATTTAATCCGCATAAGAATGGGACCCTAACAGGTATACCACTATGTACGGGCCAGAGTGGAACCAGGGCCACCACATGCTTGATGAATGGGTGCTCCACATTCGCCCAAGCCTCCAAACTGGAACCTCCACCAATCAAGATAGATTTTACGTCATCCCAGGAAACATTAAGGACCCCTCAGACACCGCCTTCAGGCACCCATATCAAAGTTGTGAAAATTGAACTAACGCATATAATAGTTGATATACGATATTGAATACTATATTTACTTGATTGATTTATAGAAGGCGTGTCTGAGGTTGCTATATGTCCCTTGGGAATGACTTAAAATCTATCTGATGGTGAGGTTGCCAGTTTTTAGGGAGGCTTGGGGGAATTGTGAAGCACCCCGTTCATCACATTTCGCTCCCTGGTCCACTCTGGCCCGGAGTGGTAGTATACCTGATTAGGGTCCATCTATGGGTTAAATTATAAACATGAGTTTATAAACAAAAATTGTATTAATCATTAAATGAAATTAATTTCAAAAACTTTGTCAGCATTAACTTTTTTTTAGCCAATAGGTATCGGCATAAAATGACCAGGGTTGACATGCCGTAAGAACCCCACAACCAACCACCAACAACTTGATATTGTTGTACGACCCTGACCTGTCCCCGTCTAGATATATAAGACCCCTTAAATACACCGATGATGATTTAATACAAGAGAGAGCAAAATATTAACTGATGTAATTTGTTTGGGCTTGGTTATCCCTTTTTTCCTGTATATTTATCTCAAAACTATAAATAATTATATATATACTCTTCCTCTCTCTCTCTCTCTCTCTCTCTCTCTCTCTCTTCTCTCCTCTCTCTGCTCTGTGTTGTGGTGTGTGTGTGTGTGTGTAAATATACATACAGCCAGATATGTATATTATGCTTCCACTTCCCCCTTTGATTAAGCACTTTGGAATGGGATCTCGCTGACGGCCGCCAACTAAAGCGTAAACGCAACGCCTCCTAATAAAGAATNAAGGTGTGGAAGCCTACATTTCCTGTAGTTTTTGGGAGTTTGGAATATGTCAGAATAAGAGATAAATGGTGGTGGCCCTGCTCCAAGAGGTTTTTTCGTTTTACTCTGCTCAGCACGGATGTATATATGTTATATATTTTATTTTTCTGGAATTACGATTGTGTCGAATTTCTTCAAATTTTTGATCTTTGATTGATGTTCTTGATTTACTCAGAATTGTGCCGAGTGAGACATTAATTGTGATTTGAGAGATTAGAATTCTCGTAGATAAACGATAAATGAAATAAACTCCAGAAAGAGCCAAGTGGCCTATTTTTTAGTTTGAATTTTGGACGGTACTAAGGTTTTGTTACCTGATTGATGCGGAAATTAGAAAGCTGGTGAATATGTTGAATTTTAGAGAAAATAAAATGGCGAATCTAATGGTAAAATCCTTGGGATTGATTTGAGAGAAGAACCAACTTACCCCCCCTTGTCTCGTCATTGGCTGAAGGAT
Source organism: Doryteuthis pealeii (assembly GCA_023376005.1). NCBI lineage: Eukaryota > Metazoa > Mollusca > Cephalopoda > Myopsida > Loliginidae > Doryteuthis > Doryteuthis pealeii. The sequence goes on from CM042146.1 coordinate 101,771,588, forward strand.
GAATGGAAAATTTTTTGAAATAACCAGTCACGCTAGATATGGCTTGCCATCTTGAAATAAAACAATGTTCATAACTGATCATAATCTCATAAATAAATATGGCAGATGTTATGTCTCATATATTATATTATATATATATATTATATATATATATATATATATATATAGGAAAAAAAAAATATATAATATATTGGAAAATAAAAATCTAGAAGTCACACGCCACAGTACTGTGATACGACACGGCCAACCACACAGTATAGTAAACACACACATTACAATTAATACATGTATACACATACAAGTCATAAAACATTATACACATACAGTCATACACACACGCCCATGAACCCCTCCCTCACATATATAAGAGCATCCAAAAAACAAACTACCTCATAGAGGTTCTTCACAAGAAACGAATGAACATGCTACTATCAGACACACTCGCCTACCCGGATTTTAAACAAGCATGTTAAACCACTATAACACTTGAACATTTATAACTCTTCTATAATGCTCCCCTTTCTAATAATGTATCAACAATTTCTTCAAATAATACATTTTCTCCTGAAGATGACCGAAGGTCGAAACTAGTTGAGATTAAACAAAATACAAGAAATAATTCCTGATTGCCTTAATAATAATTTTGTTCACACTATATATATATATATATATAAATATGTGTGTTGTGTTGTGTGTGGTGGTGTAGATAAATAGATAAATAAATAAATAAGCAACGTTCTTATAAATGAATAAATAGATAAGCAACGCTCTTCTATATAAGGAATAGAGAACTCTGTGACGACTTTTACACACAAAGCGATGTGTGTATTAAAAGAGTTAAAATCCCCTTCCCATTCTGTAAGTGAAGACAGGCTAATGGTTAAGGTGCTGGACTGATGCCCAACGATCGGATTTCAATTCCGGCTGTATACCTACTTACAAAATGTCTAGCCCACTGAAGAGAATTGATGTCGAAACACGTGTCTGTGGATGACCCTATATATATATATATATATAATATGTGTGTGTGTGGTGTTTTGTATATATATACGCGTGTGTGTATATATACATATGTATATAAGTTGAAAAGGAAGCGAATCCGACGGTATGCTGAAATGAAAAATACACACACAACACAACATATATATATATATATATATATATATATATATATATATTTGTGTGTGTGTGCTACTGCTTCTCTAGGGAGTGTTATACTGAATTTAGTTTTAATAGGTATATATGTATATATGTTTTAATTAAAGCATATAATAATAGGACCGTATATATGGATGATAATTATGTGAGTATATATATTATTATAAAAATTGAAAAAACACAAGTTTCATTAACGAAAGATGTTTAATAAGCCGACGCTGCAGTGTTTCGGTTGATTTAACAAACCTCCCTCAGAGCTTCTGTTGGTTTAAGGAAAAATAAATTATTAATGAAAACAAAAGTCTCCGAGCCTATGCTTTTCGTATGTGGCTGCTTTTGTTGATATTCAAATATGTGGAAAGAAAATACATACTTTAAAATGCTGGCTAACGTCGCAGATTTTTGTTTTCATGTTGCTTTCAAGTTTTCTTCAAGACAGTTTCGTTCAAGTCCAAGTAGTGTAACCATACAGTAGCTCTGACACGGCTAAGGTTTGGAAAAGCTATCAGTCCATGCGTTTCTTATACGTATATTGACATATTGATCCGAGTTCAAATATTGGACGAGGTTGTTTGCATTTCATATAGAGCTAATACAGTTGGGAAAGGTATGAATCCAACTACTCTCACTCCAGCCATGGGAAAATAGTAGGTAAATAGTAGGGTAAGCTGGGCTCGTTAACCTTGGTAAGGCAACGTGTATAGGAGAAGGAAAACTCTGAATTCGAATTGTGTTACATCCTACTCGTGTGGAAGGGTTGAAATTTCAAAACTACGACGTTACAGAATACGTCCACACGCGCAGACCATCTTTCGAGGGAAATCACGAGTGTGTGCGTGCCCATGAACTGGCGTATCTAACAAACGCAGACTTTTGAAAAAAAAGTTAAAAAGTCCGAGTGTGAAGTATTAAAAATAAAAATGAGAGCAACAAAAAATAGGACTGAAGAAACAATATGTTAAAATAAATCTATATTCTAAACAATGTATTATCAATTTAATATATATATATATATATTATATATATATATATATATATATAATATATATCAGACAAAATGTGACCCGTTGGGTCACCCATTCAGCTCTAGGTTGATAATTGTGATTAGGAAAAAGTGAGTTTGCAAAGCGAATTAAATTTTTTAAAATTTGAATACGACCGGACAAAACATTAAAATCATTTTGTAAGATTTCTAAGAAAGGGAAGGATTGACATAATTTAAACTACGGGTTGTTACTTATGAAATGTAACATAGAAATACATTTTAAATTCTCCCATCTCTCTCTCTCTCTCTCTCTCTCTCTCTCTCTCTCTCTCTAAACTAATATATATAACGAGGAGGTAATCAAGAGATGCATAGAGGTGGGGAGGAAGTGATGCAGAATGTAAAGTAAGAGATGGGTCAGTTTTTGACTTAATTGCAAATTACGAACCAATTAAAATGGATTTTTTCCCAACCTAAATCAATTCTAAAAGTAAGGAATAATTTTGTATAATTTTCGTGTCAGTAAACTAAATAGTAAAGAAGCCTTTAGGAGACAAAAGTTGATTCGCTCAGCTTTAGTATAATAATAGATATTGACATATTTTCCTCAAATTTCAGTTTACTGTGGTATTCGAACTCTCTATCTGTGGATGACTTTTTTGACGAGTTCTCCAACCAGTAATGACACTCTTAAAGGCTAAATCTAATGATAAAGAAGTTATATTTGGTTTTAATCTAAACAACATCCACAATTTAATACAGCGAAGGGGGGGAATAATTATCTTCTCTAAATCAGGGAATATCGACCAGTAAACGAAATCTCCTCTAGACGAGAATGCACAACAAATATATTTTAATCAAAGTCGAAATTAAAAATAAATACATACAAAGCCGCTGTAAAAAAATCTAAGAACGAAAACTGAATCACATATAACGTTGTGAACCAGATTCAGCTTGAAGCCTTGTAAATTTTTGAATCTATATTAAGAATGGCGAAGAGAGAAGAGAGAGAGAACGAAGAGAAAGAAACGTCTCTTGCAATTTCTATTTGTAAATGGATTTGTTGGCAAATCGGTGAAAATTACATTCACAGGCTTTTAGCGAGGCAACTACAGCCTTGTGAGCAATACGGTAAGGGTGGGGTGGTGGAAATAGATTGGGGGTAGGAGGAGACGGGTGGGTGAGGTAAGAGAAAGGTGGGGTTGGTTCAAGTGAGGGTGAAAAATAAATAATTATGAGAAAAGAATTGGAACAGGTAAAACTGGTCAATGCACGAAATAAAAGGAAGACGAAATGGAAGAAGGAAAGGAAGAAGAAGAAAGGAACAATAGGAAGAAAGAAAAGGAAGAAGGAAGATGAAGAAATGGAAGAAGAAAAAGAAGAAGGACAAAAGGAATAGGAAAAAGAAATGGAGGAAGGAAGAAGGAAGAAATTGAAAAAGAAAAAAGAAATAGAAAGAAGAAATGGAAGAAGGAAAAAATGAGTGAAGGAAAGAGTTGAAATGGAATAAGAACAGGAAGAAATGAAAGAGGAAAAAGAGAAAAGAAAGAAAAGAAAGAAGAAAAGAAGAGGGAAGAAGAAAGAATGAAAGAAAGAAAGAAAGAAAGAAAGAAGAAGAAGAAGAAGAAGAAGAAGAAGAAGAAGAAGAAATGGGAACACGAAGAAAAAATGCAAAAAAGAAGAAGTAATGGAAGAGGAAATGGAAGAAAAAACAAAAGAAAAAACAGAAAGAAAAGATGAAAGAAGGAAACGAAATGGAGAAGAAAAGAATGAAATTGAAAGAAGACATGGAAGAAGAAAATAAGGAAAAGAATAAAGGAAGAACCTGAAAAAGAAGTGGAAGAAGGAAGAAGACATGGAATAAGAAATAGAAAAAGAGAAAAAGAAGCAAAAGATATATAAAAAAGAAGGGAAAACGAAAGGAAGAAGAAAAATGAAGAAGTAGAAGACATGGTAAAAAGAAGAAAAAGAATAAGAAGGAAAGGAAAAAAAGAATGAAAGAAGAAGAAATAGAAGTACAGGAAGAAAGAGATTAAAGAATAAATGAAAGAAGAAGAAAAGAAAGATACGAAAAAAACCTCTTTTTTCAAAGAAACGAAAGAAGAAAAATGGGAAGGAAAGGAAAAAGGAAGAGAAAGAAAGAAAAAAATGGAAGAAAATGACAAAAATGAAGAAGAAAGACATGGAAGAATGAAGAAGAATAAATGGAAGACGAGGAAAAAAAACGAAAGAAAATATGAAGGAGAAAGAAGAAGATAATTAATTGTCTATAAATTGTTAGTATTAAATTGAAATACACTTACAACTGTATTCGGAATAATTGTATTAGATATGAATACTTGATATCATATTACTCTATGCAAATTATTGTATTAGATAAGAATACTTGATACTATATAACTGTATTCAGATTATTGTATTAGAATGAAATACTTGATACCATATAACTCTTGTGCAAGTTATTTGTATATGATAAAAATACTCGATACCATGTAACTGCATGCAAGTTATTAGTATTGGATGGAATACTTGATACCAGATAAGTATGAGCAAATTATTTGCATTTGATTAAATATTTGATATCATATAACAGTGCGCCAATTATTTGTATTAGATTGGAATACTTGATACCATTGTCTATGTGCAAATTATTTTTATTATATAGGAATAATTGAATACATATAATGTTGTGTAAATTATTTGTATTAGATATGAATACTTGATACCATATAACTGTAAGCAAATTATTCGTATTATATAGAATACTTGATACTATATAACTATATTCAGATTATTTGTATAAGAGGAGTAATACTTGATACCACCCGCAATGGTGTTCATCATTAATTTGTAATAGATATGAATATGTTATACCATATACTGTGTTCAAATTAGTTGTATTAGATAGGATGCTGGCACCATATAACTGCATATTCATATTATTTGTATTAGGTAGAATACTTGATACCATATATCAGGTGCAAATCATACATATAATAGGAAACTTGATACCATATTAAAACTGTATGCAAATATTGTATTTGATAGGAATAACTTAATACCATATAACGTATGCAAATTATTTGTATTGATAGGAATACTTGATACCATAATAACTAATGCAAATTATTTTATTTGTTAGGAATACTTGATACCATATAACGTATTGCAATATTGTATTTGATAGGAATACTTGATACCATATAACGTATGCAAATTATTGTATTGATAGGAATACTTGATACCATATAACGTATGCAAATTATTTGTATTTGATAGGAATACTTGATACCATTATAACGTATGCAAATTATTTGTATTTGATTGGAATTACTTGATACCATATGACGTATGCAAATTATTTGTATTTTGATAGGAATACTTGATACCATATAACGTATGCAAATTATTTATGTATTTGATTGGAATACTTGATACCATATAACGTATGCAAATTATTTGTATTTGATTGGAATACTTGATACCATATGACGTATGCAAATTATTTGTATTTGATAGGAATACTTGATACCATATAACGTATGCAAATTATTTGTATTTGATAGGAATACTTGATATCATATAACGAATGCAAATTATTTGTATTTGATAGGAATACTTGATACCATATAACTGTCTGCAAATTATTTGCATTTGATAGGAATACTTGATACCATATATCAGTGTGCAAATTATTTGTATTATATAGGAATAAGTAAGTAAAGTCGTCGGGGCGGCCTAATGTCGGTACCAGCAAATAAGCGATGGAGTCTATCCCCTTTTCACTAGCGCTAGACCAAGGAGATTGCTTTTACGTTCGAAGTGGAGCGCCATCAGCTACCACCAGCTCCTCACTTTACCGCACAGATCCCTAACTAATACGCTTGAGTTGACGAGGCCGTATCGAAACTAAGAACCTTGGTGTTTTTCTAGCCGAAACGCTCTACCGACTGAGCTAACCCGACCCATTATTTGATGCCATTAAAAGTGTACTCGGATTATTTTATATTGAATAAGAATATTCGAAACTATCTGTGTTCGGATTATTGTATTAGATAAGAATACTGATACCATATAACTGTGTGCAAACAAAATGATTATCATTATCGATAAATATTGCAATAAATATGGTCACAACTGAACAAAAAAATATATTTTCTAACTTGCTTTTGATTAATTGTTGCACAAAGTCGAAAGTAGGGGCACATGGTGAGCTCAAATCACTAGTAGATGCAGTCAAATTGTTAGCCATTATACTTCGCCCAAATGAACATTGAAAAATTATAGTTATGATTGCAATGAAAACATTTACAAATTAAACACATTTTGGCATTAAATAAACCATGAACATGTTGATATGCCGTTAAACAAATAAACCAAACAAAAACAAAGAAGAAAGAAGAAAGAAGAAGAAGAAGGAGAAGAAGAAGACGAAGAAGAAGAAGAACGACAAAGAAATGAAAGAAGAAGAAGAAGAAGAAGAAGAAGAAGAAGAAGAAGAGAAGAAGAAGAAATGAACGACATAAGAAAGGAAGAGAGAATCAAAGAAGAAGAAAAAAGTGGAATTCAGAAGAAGAAGACAAAAAAGAAAGAACAAAGAAGAAGAAGAAGAAGAGGAAGAGAAGGATCGAGAAAATAAATAAATAAATAAATGAAGAAGAAGAAGAAGAAGAAGAAGAACAACAACAACAACAACAACAACAAACAACAACAACAACAAAGGGAAAGCCAGAAGAGAAGAAAGGATGACAAAAGATAGAAAGAAAAAAAGAAAGAAAGATGGAATGAAAGAAGGATGGAAAATCCATAAGAGAAGAAAGAACAACAAAAGCAAGCAAGCAACGAAGAAAGAAAGAAAGAAAGAAAGAAAGAAAGGGATGAAGCCAGAAGAAAGAACAAAAGAAAAAAGAAAAAAGAAAAAAAGAAAAAAAACAGAATGGAGAATGAGAAAAATGGCAAATTGGTCTGTTGAATCTAATTCATTTACTAAAATAAAAATTCAAATATTTTAGCGGGAATTTAATGTTTCTTTCGCGCTCTTTTCTAACGATTCGTCGTCATTTTAGTAATGGCGTATTTTTCTTTCTGTAAAATTTTCAGCCAATATTTGTTTTGACTGAACACTACGCATAAGATCCAGCTGCTTTAATTTCCTGTGTCACCGTATGCACCAAAAAAGAAAGTCTGGTTTTAATTAGATCAAATGATGCATATCCATATTGAAAAAGTCGTGTAGATTTTAACAAGCAAGAAATCCAGTAACGAATAAGGAGGTGATTAATACACCATTTATGTTGTTACAGATCTTATAATTTGTGCATTAGTATTGCGATAGTTGTTGGTTGGATTTTACAGCATTTCAAACCAATTGGTAGTTTCTGTAAAGACGTTGTTTTATTCATTTTGGTGATTATTTAAAAAGAAATTGTCTCTAACACTCTTTGCTCATGATTGAATCAGACGACACTTCTCTTGTGATCTTCACAGCTCTGTTCTCCTACTCTTCCAGTGTTGTATTATCGTCGCCAGGAAGAGGAAGCTTCCGGCAAAAAGACGAAGAGAAATATAAAAATATATATTAAAAAAAAGGGGAAAACGGAAGCGAGGTTTTCCGGTCAAAGAAGCAGGGGGAGAAGATAAAGAAATATAATAACAAATGTCCGTTATCAGATCAAAAGATAAGAATGCGTAGGCATATTAGCGGATGTAAAGACCAGATCAAAAGATAAAGATGTGTAGTGTATTTATCGATATAAAGGCCAGAGATTCGAGCCTACCGAAAGGTCTCAGCTGCAGCCGAGAAGATAACTTCGTCTCCCGTCAACCCTCGCGACATTTTCATTGTGAACACTCGCGCCCCTTTACCACCCACACACCGAAGAAAAATAAAGACGAGTCCTATTTTTGTTTATTACGTATCTGTTGTTTATTGAAGTCCAGTAGCCGGTAGTAGTCGGCTATACAACACAGTTCCTCCACTCCTCCGTTTTCTGTTCCATCCACCCATCGTTCCTCGTTGATACGTCGTTTCTCGCTCTATCTATCGACTGAATGACCATTTTTTCTCCCCTCCTCTCAGAGAAGCAGGACGTTTATCTCCAACCTCTACCCATAATGCCTCAGGCACTTTTATAAAGAGGCCTTCCTTCTCCTCTCTAACTTTTCGATGTTGCATGCCTCCATACACTCACTCCTCGTTCAACCGTTCAGTTCCGATGTCTCGGCAATGTAGACTTGCACGCAAAGCAAGTCCTTGGCCGTTTTGCACGATGTAAGTCTCTTCTCTCACTACAAAATTAATCTCATTCTTTAAAACATTTTTGAAACTAAACAACCTGACCTACTTTTGCATATACGTCCAGACCTGAACTTGACCCCCGTCTGTGTCTATACAAATTATTAATAAAAAATCGTGCTAATGTATCTCCTTGTACGACTCAGTCAGCAACAATACCAACGAAATTTGTGTCACCATCATGTGAACAGACCAGTGAAAGAATTCACGTCCATAGTTAGTAATATCTTATCCACAGAAAGAGATGTAATGCACGTATAGGGAAGGCATGTCTGCCATGAGAGATTGATCCGATGTCAATGATAAGCTTATGTAAAAAAATAACTACAATGGTTAAATTACAAAAAATAGCTAATAGTAATCGCTTGGTTATTTCATTTCAAGAATAAAGCCGCCTCTTTTAGAGATACCAGATACGTTTTACAATTAGGCAAAATACACACCCACCAGGTGCAAGTATTTAAGTTTTAGTGTAATGAAATATTATATTAAATTAGAAAAGGCTAATGAAACTAAATAATGCAGATAAAAAAAATTTGAAAACAGAGCGAGGTATAATCGAAAAATAGAACAACTGAAACTTACACTTCCATCTCTCCCGTCTTTCATTGCTAAATTTTCCTAATTTAACTATTTATTTAAATAAAAAGTTGGAAGAAAATTTCAAGTTATTTTTTTGTTTAATGATTTCATTTTAGATTTAACCCCCGATTTTTTATATTCATTAAGATAAAACCAAACAATTAGAAATCAATAATACTTAAACACATATTTATTAAAATCAAATTTTTATTATCAATATGCAAATTAGCCTTCCCGTTCACACTGTAAACCGCTATTCTGTTGTATATATAAACACAATTGCATGTTATTTGTATGTAGATAAGGCCAACAGTATTAATAATATAAAACAATTTTATTAATAATTGAGATTTAAATAAAAATAAAATCATGGAAATGTGACATAATTAACAAGGGGGATGGTAATGATATAGTTTCTGTTACAAACAAGGAAACACACAATCTCCATTATAATAAGAGATATCATAGTTTTTTGTTTTTAAGAGGAACCCTTTTTCGCATACATTTCCAGTACCTAAACTTTGACACCCCACTGTCTGATCGACTCTAAAAGCTGAAATGTTACCGATTGCAGGAGTCTTATGTTATCTTGTGTCCTTAACTGACTGCTTAACTAGGTGATCACTCTATAACATTTTCCTGGCTTTAGCCATGTAATACCTGAGGCACTGTGACCAGATTACGTAGTTGTCCTCATTTGAACACATGTCAAACTGACCCTGCTCCATTTTATCAAACTCACGAGATTAGCGAACACGCTACACCAAGCTTCTCAAATTATCTTGAGGCTCTCTTCGTTGAAAATAGAATTGTCAAAAGTATTCAATACATGGCAAACCATCATTCAAATACTTCAAAATCAGAAACTAAAATTCAGGAAAACTTTAGTACAGTAAAAAAAAAAAGATTATAAGAAAAGTGATTTACGGACACACAATTTAAATTTTGGTTGTTGGATTTTAAAAGGCATGTTTAACCCTTGTTGTTATTTTATACCAAAGACATTTCTCTGAGAATATAGATGAGGCTGAAATTTTGTTATTTGTATTAATTCGACTATTGTCCTCATTGTATCAGTTATCTGTACAATTAAAATCGATATGCTTCCGGCCATTCTTCAGGTATTTCTTTTCGACCTCGAGACATATAGCGTAGTTGATATAGGTGGTGGATTAAGACAGTTATAAGTGAAAGTTATCTCTATGCTGCTAGGTTCAATTCCTGGTCAAGGGTGACAGTAACATTAGAATAATTAATTCAAAACAGCTAACACTTTACCAGCTATGATTAATAGAATAAGAACAGGATACCCCCGGGACTGAATATAGGTGGGTTAAAGTTCCGTGATGGGCCCGATTAAACAAGAAAGGTTCTCGAGTTCGAAAAGAAGGTTCCCGAGGTCAAGAAGACATCTTGAGCCCGACAATAAATATCTGAAGAAGGCCGGGGGCACATCGGCCGAAACGTTGTAACAGATAAAAGTAAAGATGGGGAAAATAGCTCGAAATAATCCAAATAATCCAAAGTCATTTTGTTTTATTTATTCTTGTTTGGGATATTTCCTTTTTTTCAAAAAACTCAATTAAAACATTTTAAAACTCATTTTGGGTCTATTTAACACACAATGGTGCCCTAAACAGGTACTACCATTCCCGGTCAGGTGGAGCTGGGAGTAATGACGATAAACGGTTTAGGCTATTGACGTTAAACTGCATTTAGTGGTGAAGTTCCAATTCTGGAAATCTGGGAAATTAGACTAACCGTTATCGTCATTACTCCCAGCTACACCCTGACCGGAATTGTAGTACCTGTTAGGGCACCATCTGTGTGTTAAATAAGACAAAAATGAGTTTTAAAAATGTTTAATTGAGTTTGAAAAAAGGAATACCAAACAAAAAATAAATAAACAAAATTGGACTGGATTATTTGGATTATCGAGCTATTTTCCCCATCTTTTTTTTATCTGTACAACGTTTCGGCCGATGTGCCCCCCGGCCTTCTTCAGATATTTATTGTCAGGCTCAAGAGTCTTCTTGAACTCGGAACCTTCTTTTCGAACTCGAGAACCTTCTTGTTTAATCGGGGCCATCACGGAACTTTAACCCAACCCTATATTCAGTCCCCGGGGTATCCTGTTCTTATTCTATTAATCATAGCTGGGTACAAGTGTTAAGCTGTTTTGATTATTATTCTATGTTACTGTCACCCTTGACCAGGATTGAACCAGCAGCATAGAGATAACTTTCACTTATAACTGTCTTAATCCACCAACCTATATCCACTCGCTATATGTCCGAGTCCGAAAAGAAAATACCTGAAGAAGGCCGGAGAGCATATCGATTTTAATTGTACAGATAACTATAAAAATGAGACAATAGTCCGAATAATACAAATAATACAAATTATCAAGCCTCATCTCAAATATTCAGAGAAAAATGTCTTTGGTATAAAATAACCCAACAAGGGTTAAAATGCCTTAAAATCCAACCAACCAAATAAATGATGTGTCCGCTAATCACTTTTCTTATATCTTTTTTTTTTACTGTACTAAAGTTTTCCTGAATTTTTAGTTTCTGATTTTGAATATTTGAATGATGGTTTGCAATTGTATTGAATACTTTTTGACAATTCTATTTTCAACGAAGAGAAGCCTCAAGATATTTGAGAAGCCTTGGTGTAGCGTGTTCGCTGAATCTCGTGGAAGTTTGATAAAAATGGACAGGTCAGTTTGACATGTGTTCAAATGAGGACAAACTACGTAATCTGGTCACAGTGCCACTCAGGATTACATGGCTAAAGCCAGGAAAATGTTATAGAAGTGATCACCTAGTTAAAGCAGTCAGTTAAGGACACAAGATAACATAAGACATCCTGAATCGGTAACATTTCAGCTTTTAGAGTCGATCAGACAGTGGGGGTGTCAAAGTTTAGGTACTGGAAATGTATGCCGAAAAGGGTTCCTCTTAAAAAAACAAAAAACTATGATATCTCTTATTATAATGGAGATGTTGTGTGTCCTTGTTTTGTAACAGAAACTATATCATTACCATCCCCCCTTGTTAATTATGTCACACATTTCCATGATTTTATTTATTTAAATCTCAATTATAATAAATTTTTTATATTATTAATACTGTTGGCCTTATCTACATACAAATAACATGCAATTGTGTTTATATATACAACAGAATAGCGGTTTACAGTGTGAACGGGAAGGCTAATTTGCATATTGATAAAAAAATTTGATTTTAATAAATTATGTGTTAGTATTATTGATTTCTAATTGTTTGGTTTTATCTTAATGAATATAAGAAAAAATCGCGGTGTTTAAATCTTAAATGAAATCCATAACAAGAAAAAATAACTTGAAATTTTCTTCTCAAACTTATTTTAAAAAATAGTTAAATTAGGAAAATTTAGCAATGAAAGACGGGAGAGATGGAAGTGTAAGTTTTCAGTTGTTCTATTTTCGATTATACCTCGCTCTGTTCAAAATTTTTTTATCTGCATTATTTAGTTTCATTAGCCTTTCTAATTTAATATAATATTTCATTACACTAAAACTTAAATACTGCACCTGTGGGTGTGTATATTTGCTAATTGTAAAACGTATCTGGTATCTCTAAAAGAGGCGGCTTTATTCTTGAAATGAAATAACCCAAGCGATTACTATTTAGTAATTTAACCATTGTAGTTATTTTTTTACATAAGCTATCATTGACATCGGATTCAATCTCTCAATGGCAGACCATGCCTTCCCTATACGTGCATTAACATCTCTTTCTGTGGATAAGATATTACTAAACTATGGACGTGAATTCTTTCACTGGTCTGTTCACATGATGGTGACACAATTCGTTGGTATTGTTGCTGACTGAGTCGTACAAGGGATACATTAGCACGATTTTATTAATAATTTGTATAGACACAGACGGGGGGTCAAAGTTCAGGTACTGGACGTATATGCCGAAAAGTAGGTCAGGTGTTTAGTTTTCAAAAATGTTTTAAAGAATGAGATTAATTTTGTAGTGAGAGAAGAGACTTACATCGTGCAAAACGGCCAAGGACTTGCTTTGCGTGCAAGTCTACATTGCCCGAGACATCGGAACTGAACGGTGAACGAGGAGTGAGTGTAGGAGGCATGCAACATCGAAAAGTTAGAGAGGAGAAGGAAAGGCCTCTTTATAAAAGTGCCTGAGGCATTATGGGTAGAGGTTGGAGATAAAAACGTCTGCTTCTCTGAGAGGGAGGGGAGAAAAAATGGTCATTCAGTCGATAGACTAGAGCGAGAAACGACGTAAATCAAACGAGGAACGATGGGGGATGGAACAGAAAACGGAGGAGTGGAGGAACTGTGTTGTATAGCCGACTACTACCGGCTACTGGACTTCAATAAACAACAGATACGTATAAACAAAAATAGGACTCGTCTTTATTTTCTTCGGTGTGTGGGTGGTAAAGGGGCGGCGAGTGTTCACAATGAAAATGTCCGAGGGTTGACGGGAGACGAAGTTATCTTCTCGGCTGCAGCTGAGACCTTTCGGTAGGCTCGAATCCTCTGGCCTTTATATCGATAAATACACCTACACATCTTTATCTTTTGATCTGGTCTTTACATCCGCTAATATGCCTACGCATTTTATCTTTTGATCTGATAACGGACATTTGTTATATATTTCTTTATCTTCTCCCTGCTTCTTTGACCGGAAAACCTCGCTTCCGTTTTCCCCCTTTTTTTTAATATATATTTTTATATTTCTCTTCGTCTTTTTGCCGGAAGCTTCCTCTTCCTGGCGACGATAATACAACAACTGGAAGAGTAGGAGAACAGAGCTGTGAAGATCACAAGAGAAGTGTCGCTGATTCAATCATGAGCAAAGAGTGTTAGAGACAAATTTCTTTTTAAATAATCACCAAAAATGAATAAAACAAACGTCTTTACCAGAAACTAACCAATGGTTTGAAATGCTGTAAAATCCAACCAACCAACTATCGCAATACTAATGCACAAAATTATAAGATCTGTAACAACATAAATGGTGTATTAATCACCTCCTTATTCGTTACTGGATTTCTTGCTTGTTAAAAATCTACACGACTTTTTCAATATGGATATGCATCATTTGATCTAATTAAAACCAGACGTTCTTTTTGGTGCATACGGTGACACAGGAAATTAAAGCAGCTGGATCTTATGCGTAGTGTTCAGTCAAAACAAATATTGGCTGAAAATTTACAGAAAGAAAAATACGCCATTACTAAAATGACGACGAATCGTTAGAAAAGAGCGCGAAAGAAACATTAAATTCCCCGACTAAAATATTTGAATTTTATTTTAGTAAATGAATTTAGATTCAACAGACCAATTTGCCATTTTTCTCATTCTCCATTCTGTTTTTTTTTCTTTTTCTTTTTTCTTTTTGTTTTTTCTTCTGGCTTCATCCCTTTCTTTCTTTCTTTCTTTCTTTCTTTCTTCGTTGCTTGCTTGCTTTTGTTGTTCTTTCTTCTCTTATGGATTTTCCATCCTTCTTTCATTCCATCTTTCTTTCTTTTTTTCTTTCTATCTTTTGTCATCCTTTCTTCTCTTCTGGCTTTCCCTTTGTTGTTGTTGTTGTTGTTGTTGTTGTTGTTGTTCTTCTTCTTCTTCTTCTTCTTCTTCTTCATTTATTTATTTATTTATTTTCTCGATCCTTCTCTTCCTCTTCTTCTTCTTCTTTGTTCTTTCTTTTTTGTCTTTCTTCTTCTGAATTCCACTTTTTCTTCTTCTTTGATTCTCTCTTCCTTTCTTATGTCGTTTCATTCTTCTTCTTCTTCTTCTTCTTCTTCTTCTTCTTCTTCTTCTTCTTCTTTCATTTCTTTGTCGTTCTTCTTCTTCTTCGTCTTCTTCTTCTCCTTCTTCTTCTTCTTCTTCTTCTTCTTCTGTTTTTGTTTGGTTTATTTGTTTAACGGCATATCAACATGTTCATGGTTTATTTAATGCCAAAATGTGTTTAATTTGTAAATGTTTTCATTGCAATCATAACTATAATTTTCAATGTTCATTTGGGCGAAGTATAATGGCTAACAAGTTTGACTGGCATCTACTAGTGAATTTGAGCCTCACCATGTGCCCCATACTTTCGACTTTGTGCAACAATTAATCAAAGCAAGTTAGAAAATATTTTTATTGTTCAGTTGTGACCATATTTATTGCAATATTTATCGATAATGATAATCATTTTGTTTGCACACAGTTATATGGTATCAAGTATTCTTATCTAATACAAATAATCCGAACACAGATAGTTTCGAATATTCTTATTTCAATATAAATAATCCGAGTACACTTTAATGGCATCAAATAAGGGTCGGGTTAGCTCAGTCGGTAGAGCGTTCGGCTAGAACACCAAGGTTCTTAGTTCGATACCGGCCCTCGTCAACTCAGCGTATTAGTTAGGGATCTGTGCGGTAAAGTGAGGAGCTGGTGGTAGCTGATGGCGCTCCACTTCGAACGTAAAAGCAATCTCCTTGGTCTAGCGCTAGTGAAAAGGGGATAGACTCCATCGCTTATTTGCTACCGACATTAGGCCGCCCCGACGACTTTATACTATTCCATATAATACAAATAATTTGCACACTGATATATGGTATCAAGTATTCCTAATGCAATAAGCAAATAATTTGCCATATATATGGTATCAAGTATTCCTATCAATACCTCATCAAATACAAATAATTTGTACGTTATATGGTATCAAGTATTCCAATCAAATACAAATAATTTGCATACGTTATATGGTATCAAGTATTCCTATCAAATACAAATAATTTGCATACGTCATAGGTATCAAGTATTCCAATCAAATACAAATAATTTGCATACGTTATATGGTATCAAGGGCATACTATGGTATCAAGTATTCCTATCAAATACAAATAATTTGCATACGTTATATGGTATCAAGTATTCCTAACAAATACAAATAATTTGCATTAGTTATATGGTATCAAGTATTCCTATCAAATACAAATAATTTGCATACGTTATATGGTATTAAGTATTCCTATCAAATACAAATAATTTGCATACAGTTATATGGTATCAAGTATTCCTATTTAATATGTATGATTTGCACACTGATATATGGTATCAAGTATTCCTACCTAATACAAATAATATGAATACAGTTATATGGTGCCCAGCATCCTTATCTAATACAACTAATTTGAACACAGTTATATGGTATAACATATTCATATCTAATACAAATAATATGAACACCATTGCGTGGTATCAAGTATTCCCCTCTTATACAAATAATCTGAATATAGTTATATAGTATCAAGTATTCTTATATAATACGAATAATTTGCTTACAGTTATATGGTATCAAGTATTCCTATCTAATACAAATAATTTACACACACTTATATGTTATCAATTATTCCTATATAATAAAAAATAATTTGCACATAGACAATGGTATCAAGTATTCCAATCTAATACAAATAATTGGCGCACTTTATATGATATCAAAATATTTATATCAAATGCAAATAATTTTGCTCATACTTATCTGGTATCAAGTATTCCCATCCAATACAATAACTTGCATGCAGTTACATGGTATCGAGTATTTTTATCATATACAAATAACTTGCACAAGTTATATGGTATCAAGTATTTCATTCTAATACAAATAATCTGAATACAGTTATATAGTATCAAGTATTTCTTATCTAATACAAATAATTTGCATAGAGTAATATGATATCAAGTATTCATATCTAATACAATTATTCCGAATACAGTTGTAAGTGTATTTCAATTTAATACTAACAATTTATAGACAATTATATCTTCTTCTTTCTCCTTCATATTTTCTTTCGTTTCTTTTTCATCCGTCTTCCATTTATTCTTCTTCGTTCTTCCATGTCTTTCTTCTTCATTTCCTTACATTTTTCTTTCTTTCTCTTCTTTTTCCTGTTCTTCCCATTTTTCTTCTTTTTGCGTTTCTTTCTTTTTTTCTTTATTGCTTTTTTTTCTTCTTTCATTTATTCTTTAATCTCTTCTTCCTGTACTTCTATTTCTTCTTCTTTCACTTCTTTTTCCTTTCCTTCCTTTATTCTTTTTCTTCTTTTACCATGTCTTCTACTTCTTCATTTTCTTCTTCCATTTCGTTTTCCTTCTTTTTTTTATATATCTTTTGCTTCTTTTTTTTCTCTTTTTCTATTTCTTATTCCATGTCTTCTTCCTTCTTCCACTTCTTTTTCAGGTTCTTCCTTTATTCTTTTTTCTTAATTTTCTTCTTCCATGTCTTCTTCAATTTCATTCTTTTCTTCTCCCATTACGTTTTCCTTCTTTCATCTTTTTTTTCTGTTTTTTCTTTTGTTTTTTCTTCCATTTCCTCTTCCATTACTTCTTCTTTTTTGCATTTTTCTTCGTGTTCCCATTTCTTCTTCTTCTTCTTCTTCTTCTTCTTCTTCTTCTTTCTTTCTTTCTTTCTTTCTTCTTCTTTTCTTCTTTCTTTTCTTTCTTCTTTCTCTTTTTCCTCTTTCATTTCTTCCTGTTCTTATTCCATTTCAACTCTTTCCTTCACTCATTTCTTCCTTCTTCCATTTCTTCTTTCTATTTTTTTCTTTTTCAATTTCTTCCTTCTTCCTTCCTCCATTTCTTTTTCCTATTCTTCCTTTTGTCTTCTTCTTTTTCTTCTTCCATTTCTTCATCTTCCTTCTTCCTTTTCTTCCTATTGTTCCTTTCTTCTTCTTCCTTTCCTTCTTCCATTTCGTCTTCCTTTTATTTCGTGCATTGACCAGTTTTACCTGTTCCAATTCTTTCTCCATAATTATTTATTTTTCACCCTCACTTGCCAACCAACCCCACCTTTCTCTTACCCTCACCCACACCCGTCTCCATCTACCCCCCAATCTATTTCAACCACCCCACCCCTTACCGTATTGCTCACAAGGCTGTAGTTGCCTCGCTAAAAGCCTGTGAATGTAATTTTCACCGATTTGCCAACAAATCCATTTACAAATAGAAATTGCAAGAGACGTTTCTTTCTTCGTTCTCTCTCTCTTCTCTCTTCGCCATTCTTAAAATATAGATTCAAAAATTTACAAGGCTTCAAGCTGAATCTGGTTCACAACGTTATATGTGATTCAGTTTTCGTTCTTAGATTTTTACAGCGGCTTTGTATGTATTTATTTTTAATTTCCGACTTTGAATTAAAATATATTTGTTGTGCATTCT
Source organism: Doryteuthis pealeii (assembly GCA_023376005.1). NCBI lineage: Eukaryota > Metazoa > Mollusca > Cephalopoda > Myopsida > Loliginidae > Doryteuthis > Doryteuthis pealeii. The sequence goes on from CM042146.1 coordinate 101,789,840, forward strand.
CGTCTAGAGGAGATTTCGTTTACTGGTCGATATTCCCTGATTTAGAGAAGATAATTATTCCCCCCCTTCGCTGTATTAAATTGTGGATGTTGTTTAGATTAAAACCAAATATAACTTCTTTATCATTAGATTTAGCCTTTAAGAGTGTCATTACTGGTTGGAGAACTCGTCGAAAAAGTCATCCACAGATAGAGAGTTCGAATACCACAGTAAACTGAAATTTGAGCAAAATATGTCAATATCTATTATTATACTAAAGCTGAGCGAATCAACTTTTGTCTCCTAAAGGCTTCTTTACTATTCAGTTTACTGACACGAAAATTATACTAAATTATTCCTTACTTTTCGAATTGAGTTGGGCTTGAAAAAAATTCCATCTTAATTGGTTCGTAATTTGCAGTTAAGTCAAAAACTGACCCATCTCTTACTTTACATTCTGCCTCACTTTCTCCCCCTCTATGTATATATTGATTACCTCCTCGTTACATATGTTAGTTTCTAGAGAATAGAGAGAGAGGGGGAGAGAGAGGGGGAGAGAGAGAGAGAGCTGAGAGAATTTGAAATGTATTTTTATGTTACATTTCATAAGTAACAGCCCGTAGTTTAAATTAGGTCAAACCTTTCCTTTCTTAGAGATCTTACAAAATGATCTTAATGTTTTGTCCGGTCGTATTTATATTTTTTTTAAATTTAATTCGCTTTGCAAACTCACTTTTCCTAATCTCAATAATCTACCAAGAGCTGAATGGGTGACCCAACGGGTCACATTTTGTCTGATATATATATATATATATATATATATATATATATATATATATATATATATATATATATATAATTGAATAATACAATTGTTTAGAATATAGATTTATTTTGACATATTGTTTTTTCAGTCCTATTTTTGTTTGCTTTCATTTTTGTTTTTAATACTTCACACTCGGACTTTTTAACTTTTTTTTCAAAATGTCTGCGTTTGTTAGATACGCCAGTTTCATGGGCACGCACACACTGTGCTTTCCTCGAAAGATGGTCTGCGCGTGTGGACGTATTCTGTAACGTCGTAGTTTTGAAATTTCAACCCTTCACACGAGTAGGATTAACACAATTCGAATTCAGAGTTTCCTTCTCCTATACCGTTGCCTTACCAAGGTTACGAGCCAGCTTACCCTACTATTTACCTACTATTTTCCCATGGCTGGAGTGAGAGTAGTTGGATTCATACCTTTCCCAACTGTATTAGCTCTATATGAAATGCAAACAACCTCGTCCAATATTTGAACTCGGATCAATATGTCAATATACGCATAAGAAACGCATGGACTGATAGCTTTTCCAAACCTTAGCCGTGTCAGAGCTACTGTATGGTTACACTACTTGGACTTGAACGAAACAGTCTTGAAGAAAACTTGAAAGCAAAATGAAAACAAAAATCTGCGACGTTAGTCAGCGTTTTAAAGTATGTATTTTCTTTCCTCGTATTTGAATATCAACAAAAGCAGCCACATACGAAAAGCATAGACTCGGAGACTTTTGTTTTCATTAATAATTTATTTTTCCTTAAACCAACAAAAGCTCTGAGGGAGGTTTGTTAAATCAACCGAAACACTGCAGCGTCGGCTTATTAAACATCTTTCGTTAATGAAACTTGTGTTTTTTCAATTTTTATAATAATATATATACTCACATAATTATCATCCATATATACGGCCCTATTATTATATGCTTTAAATTAAACATATATACATATATACCTATTAAAACTAAATTCAGTATAACACTCCCTAGAGAAGCAGTAGTAACACACACACACACACACACACATATATATATATATATATATATATATATATATATGTATATATATGTGTGTGTGTGTGGTGTGTGTGTATTTTTCATTTCAGCATACCGTCGGATTCGCTTCCATTTTCAACTTATATACATATGTATATATACACACACACGCGTATATATATACAAACACACACACATATATATATATATATATATATATATATAGGGTCATCCACAGACACGTGTTTCGACATCAATTCTCTTCAGTGTGGCTAGACATTTTGTAAGTAGGTATACAGCCGGAATTGAAATCCGATCGGTTGGGCGTCAGTCCAGCACCTTAACCATTAGTCTGTCTTCACTTACAGAATGGGAAGGGGATTTTAACTCTTTTAATACACACATCGCTTTGTGTGTAAAAGTCGTCACAGAGTTCTCTATTCCTTATATAGAAGAGCGTTGCTTATTTATTTATTCATTTATAAGAACGTTGCTTATTTATTTATTTATTTATCTATTTATCCACACACGCACACACACACACACACACACACACATATATATATATATATATATATATATATTATATATATATATAGTGTGAACAAAAATTATTATTAAGGCAATCAGGAATATTTCTTGTATTTTGTTTAATCTCAACTAGTTTCGACCTCGGTCATCTTCAGGAGAAAATGTATTATTTGAAGAAATGTTGATACATTATTAGAAAGGGAGCATTATAGAAGAGTTATAAATGTTCAAGTGTTATAGTGGGTTTAACATGCTGTTAAAATCCGTGTAGGCGAGTGTGTTTGATAGTAGCATGTTCATTCGTTCGTGAAGAACCTCTATGAGGTAAATTGTTTTTTTGGATGCTCTTATATATGTGAGGGAGGGTTCATGGGCGTTGTGTGTATGACTGTATGTGTATACATGTATATGACTGTATGTGTATACATGTATATGTATGTGTGTGTTTACATTATACTGTGTGGGTGTGGGCGCGTGTCTGTATCACAGTACTGTGCGTGTGACTTCTAGATTTTTAATTTCTATATATATATATATTATATATATATATATATATATATATTTTATTTTATATATATATATATATATTATATATATATATATATATATATATATGAGACATAAATCTGCCGTATTTATTTTATGAGATTATAGATCAGTTATGAACATTGTTTTATTTCTGAAGTATTATTGTTTGTCTCAAATATCAGGAACGACAGTTTATTCTTCCTTAAGTGGGAGCCCATCTTGACAGTCGGGAGTTGGTTCGAATAAGCGGATACTTTATTAAATATTAGGCTACTAGATATTTTTTGATGTTTCCTGTTTTGACAGACATGGTGGCACTTCTCGTCTTTGGCATCAACTTAATATACAAGTATCTAATGCATATATATGTATATATATATATATATATATATATATATATATATATATAGAGAGAGAGAGAGAGAGGGGGGGGAGAGTTGATGGGAGAGATAGAGTTTACTGCGTATCCTCCAATGTGACTGTATGTGTTTAGGTATACACACACATATACATATATATATTCTTGGAGGTGGAAGGCGTAATGGTTAGAGTCGAGGGAAATGGAATCGTCAACTCACTACAAACAAACTTTTATTTTATTTAGAAGTGAGATACATCGAGTGTGCACACACTCGCATATAGCCGGAAGTTTGGTTTTGGGGGAGGGTTATAAAACTGGTCATACAACTAACTGATCTATCTAGCTAGGTTCAATCGCCGACCGATTCATTCAAAAATAAAATAAAATTCTTGCATTCTCTCCTTGCTAAATTGATGGAGTTGATCGGAGAGATAGAGTTTACTGCGTATCCTCCAATGTGACTGTATGTGTTTAGGTATACACACACATATACATATATATATTCTTTGGCGCGGATGGCGTAATGGTTAGAGTCGTAGGAATGGAATCGTCAACCAGAGTTCAAATCCTGAACGGGGCTGTTTGCATTTCACATAGCGCTAATACTCTTAAGAAAGGTATGAATCCAACTACTCTCCCTCCAGCTATGGGTAAATAGTAGGGCCGACTGGTTTCTTTAATATTGGCAAGGTAACTAGGAAAAGGAAAAATTTGATTTCAAACCTGTTAAACTCGCTTAAGAAGTTAACCTTATGTCACATCCTGCTCGTGTGGAGGGGTTGGTATATGTATATATATATGAGGAAGAATGAATAAAGAAAAGAAAGAACATAATGGAAAATAAAAAGATGAATTTAATCAATATCACTTACACATGTGTTTCGGTCAGTTCATCTGTGTGAAAATATTCCGCACACAGAGAAGATTCGACCTTCATCATCCAAAAGTGATTTTTTTTAATTCTCTTCGAACATTTCTAAAAATTCTCCGTTTTTCCCCAACGAATTTTTTCATTCAAAATAAATTTTCACTCTGATGAAGGTCGAATTTCTTTGTGTGGCGGAATATTTTCACACAGATGAACTGACGAAAGCACATGTGTAAGTGATATTGATTAAAATTCATCTTTTTTTATCATTCTGTTCTTTCTTTTCTTTATTCATTCTTCCTCATATTGTCGGATTCATTTCCAATTTCCAATTTTACACACAACAACACACACACACACAACACACACAAGACACACATATATATATATATATATATATTATATATATATATATATATATATATATATATATATAACATGTATGAATGACTTTCGTTTATCAGAATGACTTGTTTCGATATTCAAGGACCCGAAAGGTTTTATATGCCGTAAAACCAAAACAATCAACTCACACATACACACACGTACACATATACATACACGTATACCTATATGAAAAAAGCTGGTGTTAAGTTGAGTAAAAATTCTCTATTTTCTTTGGTGTTTGTTGACTGGATTTTCCATCATGTAAACCCTTGTTGGGTTATTTTAAGCCGAAGACCGTTTTATTCATTCTGGTTTGGTATTCAATTCTTTTAAAACTCATTCTTTGATCTATCTAACACAAAGATGAGACCTTAACAGGTATTACCACTCCGGGTCAGAGTGGACCTGGGAGTGATGACGATGATATGGTACCCCATAACAAATATTGCAAAACTTTTGACTCACTGACATTCTTGATGGATATTCATTTTTTTTTTAAAACTCAATTTTTTAAATACATTTTTAAAATTATTTTAATCCATAGAAGGAACCCTAACAGGTACAAACTCTCCGGCTCAGGGTGGCCCTGGTAGTGAAGACAATGAAGCAGCACTCCATCCCTAGAGCGCCATAATTGGAACCTCACCACTGGATACTGTTTAATGTCATACCAAGGAAACTAAGATCCTCAGCCACCGCCTTCTAGCACATATATGATAAAACGAATGGAAGCGCGTGGTGTAATGGTTAGTCATGGGAAATGGACTCGTCGACCCGAGTTCAAATCCTGGATGTGATAATTGCATTTCACTTAGCGCTAAAATCTTTAGGAAAGGCATGAATCCTACTATCCATCCAGCTATGGATAAATAGTAGGGCAGACTGAGCTCTTTAACCTTGGTTAGGCAACCGGTCTAGGAGAAGGAAAACTCTGAATTCAAACCTGTTGAACTCCGCTTAAGAAATTGACCTTTTGTCACCTCCTGCTCGTGCGGAGGGGTCGGTAAATATATATATATATGATAAAACGATTAGGGGTTTGCTATAAGAGCAATAGGGTCGGGACAATCATATAAGTGCTTTTTTCAAACTTAATTATTGAACATATTTTTAAACTCAGTTCTGGTTTATTTAACGTATACATGAGGTCCTAACAGGTACTACCACCGCCTTCTAGCGCATATATTATAAAAAAGTGTTGGGATGGTTGTCATAAGGGCAGTATGATTGGTACAATCATATAGGTGCAAGGGCTTGACATGACTAGTAGTTAGATCAAAGGCCCCTCTCTGTTTGCCCGTCTAGCCCAAGTAAGTGCCAAAATCAGTGTTGCATGTCATGGATAGCTCAGCCACCCTGATTCCGTCCTTAGACATCACTGGTCACCCTAACCATGACCAACAGGTGGCCCCACTTATAAGGGGCCATACCTTTCTGCAGAGGTATAATCGGCATATTCTACAACCCCATCCGACAGGGCTCCCCATTATTTGGAGTGCATCTTGTTTTGATATTATAGTACAGTAGAGATAGCTAGATTAGAATGAACTTGGGTAGATATTTTGATAAGTCGATAGGCAAATATATGGAATTGGCTTAGAAGAGAAACACAGTTCATAATAGATTCATATCTGCGCAGAGGTAAATAGATATAAAGATAGAAAAATGCATGAATAATGGAATCGGCAGATGTGACCATAATGAAAAAGACATGAACAGCTAGAAATAGAACAAACATACGTACATTCCTGCATTGATGTGTAGAAAGATATACATTCGCAAAGGAACTCTCTTATAAGCCATATCTAAATCTCAATACTGAATCAACAGTTAAGTAATACTTCTGCCTTAAATCAGGGACTACCAAAGACTTTAGAATGGTGACCTCCACTTGGAGAAGCCCTGTCGACTGAGGCTTTAAAATATGACGACTGCACCTCTGCAGAGGGGTAAAACCTGTTAACGTGGGTAGCGACTCATGATGCTTGAGGACGGAATCCTGGTAGCTGAGCAATCAATGACATGAAACACACAACTTTGGCCCTTACTTAGGCTAGACGGGCGGCTGGTCATGTCAAGCACTAGTACCTATATGATTGTCCCGACCCTGGTGCCCTTATGGCAAACCCCGATCGTTTTTATCACATGGGTGCTAGAAGGTGGTGGCTGGGAGTCTTCATGTCCTGGAATGACGTTAAACTCTATCTGATGGTAAGGTTCGAGTTCTGAAGGTCTGGGGATATGGAGCACCCCTTCTATATCGCGATAAGTAATAACGGATCTGCGAGACTAACTTTTTAAAAATCCCCCCTACCCAGGTAACGCCGGGTAGCCACTTCTAGTCTATACATATATAAAGGGCAGTTGTGTGTATATGTATGTCCGGAGGAAACATAGAATAAAACAATTAACGACAAAGTAAATATATATAAACAGTAATTATCACCAGGGCTTGGTTTTTGAGAAAAAAATAATAGGGATTTGATTTATATTCGTGAAGATAATTAAAATATAAAATTTAAATGATAACAGCATGGAGTTTTTTTTCCTTTGATATTTTAGATAGTAGACATTAACATTTCTTTTCAGAGTAGCTGGATCAATGCAAGGTCTATTGTTTTACATAGGGATTTAAATGGGGCATCTCACGAGGATATAACTCACGATTAAGTAATAATGGATCTGTGGGACTAACTTTTAGGCGACGCTAGTTTTTGTATGAAATGGAAACTGATAAACCTGTATTGCCACAGAATGCATCAGGTGTAAAAATGATGTTGCACCAAGCAAAACACGCGATGCACCCAAGTGCAAAGATTAGCACAATAAGAGCCAATAAATAAATATAAATACCACTTTTTTTGTAAAAGAGTTTGGTTAAAGAGAATTCAAAAACACATCTAATGGCCACGATAAATGGGAGTAAATTGATAACCAGGAACAACACAAGAACATTTCATCTAGAAATATTTTATAGGTATTTTTTTTATGTTCTCATTCGTACATTAAAAATACAATACAAAATGTACTTTGCTGTATTTTTTGATCTCAAATTCTCTGACTAAATTGAACCCCTCCTCCCCGAAATATGGACTCAGAAAATATAAAAAGAATCAATACGAATAAATGAAATAGCTTCTTATATATAATATATATATATATATATATATATATATATATATATATATAATATATATATGATAACCAGTAAGCTAAACTATTAGTAGGTATATCTGACTCATTAGGATTAACATTACTATTTACTCTACTTAGGTATCGAGCACTCTTTACATTTTAACTCTAGACGATCCTAGCAGCTCATATATATATATATATATATTATATTATATATATAAATATATATATATATATATATATATATATTATCTGTGTGTGTGGTTTATGTGTGTGTTTGTGTGTGTTATGTGTGTGTTTATGTGTGTGTGTGTGGTAAAGGATAGAGGAAAGGAGATATATTTCACTGTGCCTTGAGCACGGCTTCTGCAGTCTTTATTTGAATATTTGAGAAATATATCTCCTACATCTACTCGTCTGAGTTTGTACTTTTGTCCACATTTTTACCTCTATTTTTTTACCACATTATGTCGGATTTACTCCAATCCTCCTATCCTATATATATATATATATATATATAATATATATATATATATATATATAAATATTTACCAACCCCTCCGCACGAGCAGGATGTGACACAAGGGCAATTTCTTAAGCGGAGTTCAACAGGTTTGAATTCAGAGTTTTCCTTCTCCTAGACCGGTTGCCTAACCAAGGTTAAAGAGCCCGGTCTGCCCTACTATTTATCCATAGCTGGAGGGAGAGTAGGATTCATACCTTTCCCAAGGGTATTAGCGCTAAGGGAAATGCAATTACCACATCCAGGATTTGAACTTGGGGCGATGAGTCCATTTCCCATGACTTTAACCATTGCATCACGCACTATATATATATATATATATATATATATATATATATATATATATATATATCTTTTACACGTTTTATTTTTATTTATTCATTTATTTATTTGGCCAAGTCTTATAGTGTTAATCGATTATTTTCGTTTGGTGCGGCATCGAAAGAATTCTATTACAGTAAAAGAAGGAGTTTCAAGGAAAATCTGTAATGCCTGAGAACCCTCGGAGGAGAATTCTTATTAAACTGGGGTAATATTGTCACTATCTTCATATGTGCATGAGAGGACCTTTCATTAAACTCAACCTAATGATAAACCTGCTTTTGCAGTTTAGGGGTCTAAATACCATCATCCAATATAAATAAATGGGTTGCACAGCTCAACTGAACTGGATAAAAGATACACCATAAACCGGCCGAAAGGGCAAAGAATAAGTATAAGATGCTTTTTTTGGGGGGGGAGGGGGTAAGAAATAAAATATTTGATGTCCAAAGTAAATAAGAGTCAGTTGATAAGCAGGAAAAACACAAGAACATATTCCATCTACGAGTATTTTGTAGGTCTCTTTTTTATGTCATAGTTCCTACATTAAAAAGCAATATAAAATATGTTTTGTTGTATTTTTGATCTGAAACTCGCTAAAAAAAAAAGAAGAAATATGGATTCACCGAATATAAAAAGAATCAATACGAATAAAATAAAATAGATTTACTTCTTATCTTTGTGTATATATAAAAATATATATATTATATAATATATATATATATATATATATATATAAGTGTGTGTGTGTGTATGTGTGTGTATACATATATATCTATATATATTAATTTATATATATATATATATACCAACCCCTCTGGACGAGCTGGATGTGACACAAGGTCAATTTCTTAAGCGGTGTTCAACAGGTTTGAATTCAGAGTTTTCCTTCTCCTAGACCGATTACCTAACCAAGGTCAAAGAGCCCAGTTTGCCCTACTATTTCCCCATAGCTGGGGGGAGAGTAGGATTCCTACCTTTCCCAATGGTATTAGCGCTAAGTGAAATGCAATTACCACGCCCGGGATTTGAACTCGGGCGACGAATCCATTTCCCATGACTTTAACCATTACACCACGCGCTTCTCTCTCTCTCTCTCTCTCTCTTTTTCTCTCTCTCTCTCTCCTCTCTTATATATATATATATATATATATATATATATATATTATATATGTGTGTGTGTGTGTGTGTGTGTGTATTTACCAACCTCAAGCACGAGCAGAATGCGTCACGAGTTCAATTTCTTAAGCGGGGTTTAATAGGTTTAAATTCAGGGTTTTCCTTCTCCTAGACTGATTACCAAGTCAAGGTTAAAGAGCCCAGTCGTCCCTACTATTTACTCCTTGTTGAGTGATAAGAGGGGGTAGTTATTGGTGTAATATTATTTCTAGACGTTATATTAGTGTTATTTTGTATGTTTTGTCTTCCTGGGGAATAGAGAGAGGGTGATTGTGATATATATCATTTCTGAATTTCTTGAATATTAGCCCATTGGAAATATTCGTTTCATTATTTTTTCACACTTCAAAAAACCCAGTACATTTATTTTTGATGACAATATCATAAAAAAATAAATGTACTGGGATTTTTTGAAGCATGAAAGAATTACGTGAAGTATACACGAAACATAATTTTTTTTTAATTAATAGTATTTGATAATTTGCTTGAAGTATTGTTAAGTATATTATTATTTATTTATATTAAGAAGGCAATTACAATGCGTATAAAAAGAATAAAATAATGTCCCGCTTATTTATATTAAGAAGGCAGGGTTGGTGTACCATTAAACAAAAAACCGAACCAAACCAAACCAAATGAAGTTAATGGAAATTATTTGTAACAATTTGAAGATATTAAGAACTTGAAACATAGAAACTTTTATTTATTTATATTAAGAAGGCAATTACAATGCGTATATAAAAAAATATGTCCAGTGTCTAATCAATTTCAAAGAAACTTCATCTTCAGAGACTGTTTTTGAAATGGACGTGTGTGTTTTTTGTCTTGTGCGTTATAAACACGCGTCTCGAGGGTTATAACTCCATGCAGAAGAGCCGTGATATCCGTTGTTCAATCAATTTCAATTTCATTCATTTTATATATATATATATATATATATATATATATATAATTTAAAAAATTACATTAACAATCTTAAACTCGAGGCTTTTTAACTACGTGGTCATATACTTTTGAATATCAATTGTTTGGACCATATTACCTTTAGGTACCCCTTTTTGATCTCGATTAAGAAAGGACATTTTTTAATTTACACCGTCAATATCCGGTTGTATGTTAGGGGTTAGGGTTAAGGGTTAGGGGTTAGGGTTAGGGGTTAGTTTTATAATTCAATAAAAATCTAAAATCGTCTGTTAAAACAACCGGATATTGACGGTGTAAATGAAAAACATATCCTTTCTTAATCGAGATCAAAAAGGGGTGCCTAAAGGTCATATGGTCCAATTGTTTCCTCTATAGAATTCACTACTAAGAAGAAGAAAAAAAACCCAGTACATTTACTTCTTATGACCTTATCATTAAATACGGGAAGCATACGTGAAACCCTTACAATTAGTATATATCATCATCATCATCATCGTGTCGCGTTGGCAGCACGGATATCCATGACAATCCATCCTTCCCTATCATGCATTGCCCCAGGGAGGTCCTCTGCACAGCATCCAGTATCTACGCAGAGCTGGGTGACGTCTTTGCTGGGTTAACTACTCTGGCGCACCCATGTATTGGCTTCCTCAGAAGAACGTCACTTATGAGTTTATCTTTGCTTCTCCCGCAGTGAGAAATGGGGCAGGTGGCCATACAGCTGTTGTATATATATATATATATATATATATATATATATATATATATATATATATAATCAATGGTAATATTATGGGTTTACACTCATAAGTTGAAGTTTCATGGTAATCTAATCATATATATATATATATATAATATATATATATATATATATATATATATACTTAAAACTAAGATTATCAACTTTCATCTCCTAAAGGATTTTTTTCTATTTATGTTAGGGACACAATATTCATACTCAGATATTCCTTGGTTTTAGAAGTACTCATTGTTTGAAAAAAAATCAGTTTAATTGGTTTTAATTAGTCGTAATTAGCAATTAAGTCAACAACTGACCCGTCCCTCTCTATAATTCTACATTACTCTCACCCTCTCTATGTACGAGTAAGATTGAGAGAGAGTAAGTGACGGAGTGTTATTGTGTTAGACATTTAACTATGTTAAAATTAATTTTAAGATAGGGGTGAACTGGTAAAGACATAGCTACCCATGGGCTAACAATGGACTCGACTTTTCGAAAACCCGTCTCTCCAGTCAGCATAAATAGAGGGGTGTTTTTGTATCTTTTGCTTGGATGTCGGGGTAGGGGGAAGCAGTTTGTGGCTAGGTACCATTGTGTTGTGAAATCTATCTTGTTCAGGATAACATTTTTTTTCGGTTTATAAGTCGTTACTGCGATTGAGTGAAACATTATCTATTTGAATTTAAATTCAGTCAAACGTTTTCTTCTTTTTTTTAATCTTACGAAATGATTTTAATGTTTGTTTGTTTTATTTTTTTATTTTTTTGTTTTAACTCTTTGGTCATATTTTTAACCGGTCCTCGCCAACTCAGCGTATGAGTAGAACGGGGATCTGTGTAGTAAAGTGAGGAGCAAACGGTAGGTATTACGCTCCTTGCTATTGCCGTAAGTGGAAAGACACTCTCACTGTATGACCGATACCGGCTCTAGGCCTCCCCCGACGACTTTACTTATCTATTTTTTTTAATTTAATTCATTTTGCAAACTCTCTTTCTTCCCTAATTCCCGGGACTGCCAATATGTTGTCTCCTTTTCCTTTTAAAAAGGAATTAAAGTTAATTAAATCGATTATTTTCGTCGGTGCATATCATAAATGCGTCCTGGCTTCCTGCCCTAAAAAACGCTATGTGGTGCCTGCTGAAAATCTAAGTTGGTCAATGTACGTCATTATCAACGGCACACACTGGCGTGCCTATGTGATGGTTTCCATAGAAAAATGTTACTTCCGAGTAGTGCAGTAGCAACGATACAACTAGGGCTTGGAAGAAAACCTTTTTCAATTAAAACTTATGCAGGGAGTCAACGTTTGCTCACTTGAAGAAAATTCCATAAATTTTAAATATCTAGAAAATACATTAACTACCTTTTACTCGACATGAAATATTTTTAAAGATTCATCTGATGTATTAGAATAAAGAAAAAGTTTAATAATCATGGTATATCAGACATGTTTTCCGAATTTTAATTCTGAATTTTTTTTGTTTTTTTGTTACGGTTGTTCTCGTTGAAAGTCTTTGTAGCTTGTAGTGTAGTGCAACTTATTTTGCGGTAAGTTTTTAACGTATAACTAGAATGTGGTTAAATTTTGTGTTTAGCTCTGTTGTACGAGGCAGCGTTTTTTGTTTTTTGTTTTTTTTTTCTACTTGATTTTGATTAATATATTTTCGTTTTCGAAACTGTCATATTTACTTAACTTTTTTTTACGGTTGTTTTGAATAAAAAGAGAAGAATATTTGCATTTACTTGTTCGTAAAAACAACTTGGGGGTGGTTAACTTTTATCACCTTCAAACCACTAAAAGTTATTAGTCGATAAAAATGCTTTCAAATTGCTAAAAAATATTTTAGATTTGGGAGGAGGTAATATATTTACATGTCGAGAAAACTTGGGGGTGCTTAAAATATCACTTTATCCCATTAACGTTTCATGAAAAATACCTCTTAAACAACTAGGGATTCCATAAGTACCACAGTTCGATTTTTTTAGCAGGCACGATTTAGTGTTTTAAGGCAGGTGGCCAGGGCTTATTTATTCGATATGCAACATTTTTGTCTAAGTCGAAATGTAGTTACATTATGAGGATGGGTTAAAAAAAATACATATGTAATTCATTTTTAATACATTTTATACTAGGTTCTGCAAAAATGGTAAATCCCTATTTAACAAAACATTTAAATTGAATAGAAATTAACAAAAATCTGGGAATTATCCGATTTTAATGAAATGTTCAATGTTGATTTATCAATAAAATAATTTTTAAACGCATCAGTTATCTTATTTCAAAACCGCCTTTATTTTTTGAGTGATGCAAAATTTGGTGAGATTTATACGGCGCTATTCGCGGTCTAGGCGGTGATAAAATCCTCCCACCTACGAACGAAGTCGCCGATCTGATGACTTAGGGCGCAAAATATTGCTTTCATATCGCATTAACTTTTCGGGAAAAACACCTTTAAACAGTTAGGGAGTTCATAAGTTCCAAATACTGGATGCTGTGCAGAGGACTCCCTGAGAGCAATACATGATAGGGTAATGTTGGCGAGAGATTGTCATGAATATCCATGATTAAAACCCTAATTAACTGTAATTAGAAATAAAGTGACCCTTCTCTTGTTTTTTCCTTTGCTCAAATGAATATGTTTACTCCGGTTTAAATAACTTATTTAGACAGTTTTGGAAAACTTTAAATTAATGAAATTATATTATCATGTGATTTTCCCAACAATCTAACCTGGGCTCAATGGGTGACCCAACGGGTTACGTTTTTCCTAGTTATATATATATATATATATATATATATATATTAGAAGAAAATATTTTTAGAATATAACAAACACAGGATGTTGTGATCAGGAAACAATTTTTAGTGTCAATACTTAAGCATTTCGGTATATTGTACCATCTTCAGGACACTGTTAAGTAATGTTTATGTGAGGGACAAAATGAAAGATGTTAAGTGTATAGTGAATGTGTGAATATGATGCTATTAACCGTTAATTTTTATATGCGCGTTTGTTTACGAAAGCCAATGACGTGATCAATGCATGTGCAAAAATGGAAGGTGAAGATCATATAATGACGCATACATTAATGTGAAAAGGCGGAGAACGAAAAGTTAACAAAGATATGACGTATTTCATATGGAATATTAATGTTAGAAAAATAAGAAGATTAAAACAAATATATAAATACATATAATCCATATATACGCATATCCACATATAATCATATATATATATATAATATATATAATATATATATATATATATATATTAGGCCACTCCATCTACATCTGATTAGGACCATAATAATTCTGATTTTGCTGTAAACTCTAAAATTTAAACAACTAATTACTGATGAGACTTGATCGATTTACTGGTCAATTGATCATTTGTTTTGCTTATCCAAAATTGTTAATTACTTCCGGTTCGCTTGACCAATTTTTGGAATTGAACATTTTAATCAATAAATGAAAAAACAAACAATGACCTCATTCATCATTTGAAATTGAGAGTTGAAAAATATGAAGGTGGGTGGGGAGTAGAGGTGGATCAAGAGAGTAAAGGAGGGGAAAAGATCAGAACGATGGTGAAAGAGAGAGAGAGAGATGGGGAAAGAAAAAGAGATGGAGAAAGAAAGAGAGATGGAAAAAGAGAGAGAGGGGGAAAGAAAGAGAGATGGAGAAATAAAGAGAGATGGAAAAAGAAAGAGAGAGAGGAGGAAAGAAAGGGGGTGGAGAATGAAATACAGATGGCGAAAGAAAGAGAGATACAAAAGGGAAACCGTGATGTTGAAGGAAAGAGAGATGGAAAAAGAAAAAGGGTTTGATCAAGAAAGTAATGTTTGAAAACAAAATGACCTCATTCATCATTTTGAAATTGAGAGTTGAAAAAATATGAAGGGGGGTGGTGGGAGTAAAGGTGCAAAAAGAAAGAAAGATGGGAAAGAGAGAGAGAGAGAGAGGAGAGGAGAGAGAGAGGAGATGGGGAAAGAAAGAGAGTTGGAAAAAGAAAAGTGATAGGAAGAGAAAGAGAGATGGAGAAAGAAAGAGAGAGAAAGAGAAAGAGAAAGAGAAAGATGGGAAAGAAAGGGGATGGGAGAAAGAAAGAGAGGTGGAAATAGAGATGGAAAAGGAAAGAGGATGATGAAAGAGAGTTGAAAAAGAAAAAGTGATATGAATAGGAAGAGAGCATGGAGAAAGAAGGAGAGAGAGAGAGAGAAGAGAGGAGAGAGAGAGGGGGAGAATTGGGTGGAGAAAGAAAGAGAGATGGAGAAAGAAAGAGAGGTGGAAAGAGAGATGAAAGGGAAAGTAGATGATGAAAGAGAGTTAGAAAAAGTGATAGGAAGAGAAAGAGAGATGGAAAAAGAAAGAGAGAGAGAGGGGGAAGAAAGGTGGTGGAGAAAGAAAGACATATGTAGAAAGAAAGAGAGATACAAAAATGAAACCGTGATGTTGAAGGAAAGAGAGATGGAAAAAAAAAGAAAGGTTAGATCAAGAAAGTAATGTTTGAAAACAAAATGACCTCATACATCATTTGAAATTGAGAGTTGAAAAATATGAAGGTGGGTGGGGAGTAAAGGTGGACAAGAGAGTAAAGGAGGAGAAAAGAAAGAAAGATGGGTGAAAGAAAGAGAATGGAAAGAAGAGAGGGGGGAGAAGGGGGAGATGGGGAAAGAAAGAAAAGATGGATGAAGCAAAAAGGGATGGAGAAAGAAGAGAGATGAAAATGAGAGAATCTGAAAAAGAAAGAAGATTGAAAAATAAAAAGACAAGATGGAGGAAAGAAAGAGAGATGAAAATGAAAGTTTAAAAAGAGAGAGATGGAAAAAAAAAAGAAAGATGGAGAAAGAAAGAGAGAAAAAAATGGAAAATATGGGTGAAATAAAGAGGAGAGGGGAGAAGAAAGAGAGATGGAAAAAGAAAGAAAGATGGTTGATTGAAGAAAGAGAGAGGGGAGAGAAAAGAAGGGGAAAGAAAGAGAGATGGAGAAAGAAAGAAAGAAAGAAAGAAAGATGGAGAAAGAAAGAGAGAAGGGAGAAGAAAGAGAGATGGAGAAGAAAGATGTGAAAATTAAAGAGAGGAGGGGAGAAGAAGAGATGAGAGAAAAAAGAAAAGGATGCTGAAAGAAAGAGAGAAGGAGAAGAAAAAGATGGAGAAAGAAAGAAAGATGCTGAAAGAAAGAGAGAGGGGGAAGAAAGAGAGATGGAGAAAGAAAGAAAGATGGTGAAAGAAAGAGAGAGGGGAGAAGAAAGAGAGATGGAGAAGGAAAGAAAGAAAGAAAGATGGTGAAAGAGAGAAAGAGGGAGAGAGAGAGGGGGTGAGAAGAAAGAGATGGAGAAAGAAAGAGAGATGTAAAAGGAAAAAGGGACAGAGAAAGAAAGAGAGATGAAAAAAGACACATGGAAAAGAATAGTATTAACTGCGCTATTCGGACTATTGTCCTCATCTTCATTGTTATCTGTACAACATTTCGGCTCATTGGACACATGGCCTAGTGGATAAAGGAGTTAGGTTAAGACAGTTCTAAGTGACAGTTATCTCTAGACTGCAGGTTCAATCCTGGTCAAGGGCAGCAGTAACATAGAATAATAATTAACACAGCTTAACGCCTCTACCCTAGCTATGGTTAGCGGAACGTAAAGGTGTAAAAAGATTGAGTGATGGGGAAAGAAAGAGCGATGAAAAGAAGAAAATAAGGGAGATGAAAAAAATGCGATGAAAGAAAACAGATATAAGAATGAAGAAAGAAAGATTTAAAAAATAGAAAAAAGAAAGATGGAATGAAAAAGAAAGAAAGACGAAATGCGAGAAATGGGGAAAGTAGGAAAGGTGGAAAAGGAAAGAAGGACCATATGACATTTAGGCACCCCTTTTGCTTTGCTGATTCATAAGTACTTTTTTTTCATTTACACTGTCAACTTCTGGTTGTTTGTTAGGGGTTAGGGTTAGGGGTTAGGATTAGGGGTTATTTTTATAATTAAAAAAACTCTAAAAATCGTCTGTTAACAAACAACCGGATGTTGACGGTGTAAATGAAAAAAATGTACTTAAGAATCAACAAAGCAAAAGGGGTGCCTAAAGGTCATATGGTCCAGAAAGAAATATGGAAAAAGCATGAAAGAACGAAATCAGGAAAAAAGAAATGTTTGGGGAAGAAAAGATTGAGTCAGACATCAGAAAAAGAGGAAGAGAGAGAAAAGAAATTATATTTTCTCTTCTTTCTCTTTTAATAAATGTCTATATATATGTATATTGCAATAGAGGTACAAGTAATAACCTACTCGAGTTTCACCATAAGACTATTCAGGGTTAAATCCACTGGATTAATCAAGATATTGATTAATTGCAGTCGATTACTCGTGTGTGTCTTTCGCGATAAATGGCTTCGCGAAGACATAACGTGTAATCGACTGCAATTAATCAATATCTTGATTAATCAGTGGATCTAACCCTGAATAGTCTTATGGTGAAATTCGCGTAGGTTATTACCGTGTACCTCTATTACAATAAATTTGCCTCTTACTATTGTATGAGCACTTTTATTTGTTATATCGCTGTTTACCTTGCTGAATTTGCATCAACTAACCATTGTGACCATCTTCACCGATTAGACCCTTTTCCAAAATAACACATATATATATATATATATATATATATATATATATATATATATATTATATATATATATATATTCAAAGAGAGATGAAGAAAGAAAGGAAGATTGAAGAACAAAGAAAACGGTGAAAAAAGAAAGAAAAAGGTAGAGAGAAAAAAGATTGAAAAAGAAAAAAAATGATGAAAAAAGAAAGAAAAATTGAAGAAGAAAAAGAAGAAAGAAAGGTGTTAAAAGAAAGATTGATGGAGAAAGAAAGGAAGAAGAAAGAAAAAAGAAATCAGCAAAAAAGAAAGAAAGAAAGAAAGAAAGATGGTGGAAAAAACTAAGATGGACTGACATAAAAAAAAAGAGGAAGACAGAGAAAAGAAATTATTTTTTCTCTTCTATCTCTTTTAATAAATATCGAAATTAATCACCTGAACCAAATTGATTGACAGGTAAAAAAATGACTTTAACAATCTGACGGACAAATAGACTGATAAATAAGCAGAAAGTCAACATTTTTAAAAAGTTTTTAAAAAAAGATAAAAAAAAAAGATTTTAAAAAAGTTTTCATCTCTACCACTTGAGACAAGTATGCAAGTAGTTGACAAGCATCAAAATCTTTCTAGTCAAAATGCATATTAAATGAGTACAATACAGAATTCTACACAATTTATATATTATTTTCAATGCATCACCACAATATATGGCAGTCTTATGTTAGAATTGAATATTGCTGTCTTTTTAAATATTTTATATCTTGATATTTCATTTTACCCAATTATATAAATACACTTCTTTCTCTTCTTTTCATCTCCATATTATGTCCAATAAAACGAAGCAAAGTATTCATTTTAAAAGAATTATTTGGACAGTCTAACTTCTTATTTTAGATGTTCACACAATATTTCAGCCAGTCCATATTCTCACCGTCTTCAAGTGTCATATGTATCTCAGTAAGAAAGGGATTCTTGTTCTGGTATCTTTCGTTAGTAATTCAAAGCAAAGAAAATATCAAACACGAAGGTAATTGGGAACCTAAGAGGTATTAAAACGGGGGTTCAGTGGAAAATTATCTCGACGGTTATTGACTGGAAACGCGCCATTAGAAGCATCAGACATTCGTTTAATTTTTAGTTAGTTGCGACCAGTCACTCGACGAGTAATGACGTATCTCAAGAGTCGCATCTCACCACGCGGTTTTATAGGTTGGGGTTGTTTTATAAAAGTATATTGAAAAACATAGTGGAACTAGGAGTAATGGCAATAAAATGCTACAACACGTCCCCCAGAGTGGTATATACACCTTTACTCGGATATATAATTATCGAGAGAGAATATAAGATGATGATGAGTGGATGATAAATTAGTTCTTATTTGTTTTGCTTGGATCTGGTCTACATCGTCGGCCATCTTCTCTTGTTGGGCAGTTTTCTCGAGCTGGTTCTTCTTTTTGGTTGGACTGGATGTCTGTGGATTCTTATTTTAATTAATCAACAAGACTTTGTTGTTTTTCTATATACTTTTATTAAACAACCCAGCCCACAAAACGCGCAGTGAGATACGACTCTTGAGAGACATCCTCACTCGTCGAGTGACTGGTCGCAACTAACTAAAACTTAAACTAATGTCTCATGCCTCTAATGGCACGTTTCCAGTCAATAACCGTCGAGGTAATTTTCCTCTGAACCCCCGTTATTTTGAATCTAACGAACTCTGATTCAAAATATCTATCGACAGTACGTACATAATTCATAAGCTACCTAGGAGTTATATAACAAGAGGTCTAGAACGGGAGCCTCACCATCAGATGCAGTTCAATGTTTTAGACAAATTTAATTGATTTTTAGACGGAATCCTGACAGGTAATACCACTCCGGGTCAGAGTTGATATTGAAATAATAACTATAAAAGGGTACTGATATCCAGTACTTGATCATAATTATCAGATGCAGTTTAGTGTCATATATAGTGGACATCCATTTAGGCGGAGAGTATTATTCCTATGCAGGGGTAAGCGTATACTAAGAACCCCGACAGAGTGTTAAACTTAGGTTAGTTGTAGAACAAGGCCAGAAATATTGGACACCCAGTGTGGATTGAACTAAAGTTATTTACCCAACCTGCTCCTTTTAGGTATGATGTTACACAAGGTTATGATTATAGGGCATCTATTGATTAGTAATAGATCTGCAAGACTAGCTTGCTAACCATTACACCATGATGATTTAGACTTCTGATTGTTGACTAGTCTTATCGTAAATGAACTGATCCAAGCTTACTTGTTTACTGCTATTGAGAAGAGTCCAGAAAAGCGCAGTGAGACCATCTCTGTTTTACGGTTTAGGGAAAATAAATTTGATACTGACAAATGAGTAAAGCAATAGACGTTCGATTTTTTTAACGCAAGTTAGCACGGGAAACGAGAAAGGACTTATAAAGGGGTAACGGCACAACCCTTTAGGGTGCTACAATGTAACGTACCCTTAAGTGGCGGCTTGACCTGGATTTATCTTTTCTTTACCACTTTGGCCAATCCGGCAAGTTATCTGACGGGCATAAAAATGCCTCTAGTCGAAACTTTAATTGATTATTGATTAATTTCGGCCGATCAATTCAACGATCTCTCAGTTGCCTGTTAACCGAGCACCGCCCATTGGGCCAACAGCCATGAAAGCGCGCACCTGTTAATTACCTGGTCGATTAAGAGAGAGAACGAGAAGTTTATGGTCAGGTGAGATGATGTTGAATTGATTAACATCTTCGTTTGGAAACGTTTTATTTGATTAATTATGGTGATTAAAGGAAGGGAAAATTGGAGCGACTGTTACGTTTGGGTTAATGATAAAATCGAAAGGGTAAGGTTCGGTTTGACGTTTGTTTGGATTAAATAGATCTTCGTTTAAATAAAGTGCGTGGGATTGGGGCGGGGGGAGAGAAGAAAAGAAGACAGAAGTGGAAAAAGGTTAAAGAAAGATAGAAATGGAAAAAGTTGAAAGGAGAAAAGATAGTGAAGAAAGAAAAAAGAAAGAAAAAAAGAAAGAAAGGGAAAGAGGAAATGAAGGAAAAAGGAAAATAGAATGAAAGGTACTTATGAAAAAGAATTGGAATGAAGTAAAATGAAGAAGAAAGGAAGGGAGAAATGAATAAATGAAGATAAATTCACAAGATAGAAAAAACGGTCAAACAAATAAAGGTAAAGGAAAGAAAAGAAGAAAAGAAGAAGAGAAGAAGAAGAAGAAGAAGAAGAAGAAGAAGAAGAAGAAGAGAAGAGAGAAGAAGAAGAAGAAGAAGAGAGAAGAATGAAGAAGAAGAAGAAGAAGAAGAAGAAGAAGAAGAAGAGAAGAAGAAGAAAGAAGAAGAAGAAGAAGAAGAAGAAGAAGAAGAAGAGAAGAAGAAGAAGAAGAAGAAGAAGAGAAGAAGAAAATAGAAGAGAAGAAGAGAAGAAGAAGAAAGAATGAAATAGAAGAAGAAGAAGAAGAAGAAGAAGAAGAGCACCAAAATTGGAACTTCAAAATCAGAGTTTAAGGTGATCCCCATATATTAATACCCTCACCTACTAGAACATATATGATAAAAGGGTTGGGGTTTACCATAAGGGTACTAGCGTTGGGACAATCATATAGGTGCTAGGGCTTAACATGACCAGCCGATTGAATGAATGGGGCCACTTTGACGGTTCACTAGCCTAAATAAGAGCCAACGTGGATTGTTGAATGTCATGGACTACTCACACACCCGGGTTCCATCCTTAATCCTTACGGGTGGCCACCAACAGACGAGAGGTCCTATTTGGGTGGGGGCTTACCCGTTCACGCGGGTGCAGTCGGCGTATTCTACTGCACAACCGGCAGGGCTGCAGAACAACAGGTATGGTAAGCAAACTTTGGTCACTGTGTCAGACTAGGAAAACCTGAAATAGTGTTTGTAACTACTTATAATCACATGTGAGAAAGACCATTATTCATTCCTTGTTGTTTTCGAGCATGTTAGTACAGAATAAGATTATCATATCTATATTTCAATTAGCGCAGAACTGAGAGTCGGGAGTTAGCAGGTGAAACATTCGAGATTGCAATGATTTTCTTTCTTTTTTTTCCGGAAGAAATTGACAATTTCCGACTCATCTCGGAAGTTGAGACATAACAACAAAATAGCACACCTCCTTAACATTTATTTGAAAACAAAATCCATGAATATTTTACAAAACAATGAAGACAACAAAAAGCTAATATACATACATATTTACCCATTCCCTCGAATAAAATGTGACAGGAGGACAATTTCTAGAATTGCTTACCTTTTGATGAAAATATGTCTGAAATAGTTTTTTCCTAAAATGTATGAGGGGAATTTTTTTTTTAAATCATCACGAGTTTTTTTAATGTATCTTCTTTTGAATGGATAAAACATTTTCAAAGTAATATCTAAGTTTTACTATTCCTAGACTGGTTACCTAGCCAAAGTTAAATAGCCCAGTCTGTCCTACTATTTTATACCGATGAGCAACATAATGACCGTAATATATAATAAGAGTCATGCAATTAAATAGATATTTAAACATTGTTAAGGGGGATAATTCATTCCTAACAAACAATATTGACTCTTTAGTAAATGTGTTTGGTTTTGTTTTACGGCATATCAATCTCGGTGGGTCATTAAATGCCGATACAGTTTTAAAATAAATTCATTCTTAATGGATACTCATTTTTTATATGAACACATTTTTCTATTTAACCCATAGATGGGACCCTAACAGGTACTACCACTCCGGGCGAGAGTGGTCCTGGAAGCAATGGTGATGAAGGAATGCTCCACATTCCCCAAACCTCCAGAACAGGAACCTCACTATCAGATAGAGTTTAACGCCATTCCCAGGACAGGAAAACCCTTCGCCACGGCCTTCTAGCACATATATGATTGAAATGATCGGGGCTTGGCATAAGCGCAATTGGGTTGGGGCAATCATATAGGTGCTAGGGCTTGACATGACCAGCTGATTGATTTTTAACAAGTTTGAATTCAGAGTTTCTTTCTTTTATACTGATGTATGCAGAATTGGATTTTAACCGATGTAATCAAAATAAGATTTAGAATCGAAGGAGCAAATTAAATGAAGAAAGGACTATGATTTGCACTAAATGAATTAAAGTGTCATGGCTGCTTGCATTCACTTCACACTAATTCCCTAGAGAAAGGCATGAATCCATTTCTTCCTTTCAATATAGGGAAACTGCAATACAGTTGAGTCTTTTAGTCGTATACGGAGCTTTAATACCTGTTAGAATCTTATCTATGTGCCAAATTGGTATGCTTAAAAGATATTCGTATTAGATAGAACAGTGTGCAAAAAAGTAACCTCTTAAGAAACAGCAACAAAAGAAATGTAAATATGAACCTACAGTAAACGCGACTATTTAACCTCTACGCATAAAATAACACGATATTATTTGAGATACCGTTAAAATAGATACATGATCAATAAACCAAATTGGTGTTTGGTTGGTTGGCTGGTTGGTTGGTTGGTTGGTTGGATTTAAGGCATGTCAACCATTTTTGTTATCTTATGCCAAAAATATTTTATTTTAGTCATTCTTGTTGGATATTCTATTTAACCTATACGCATAAAATAACACGATATTATTTGAGATGTCGTTAAAATAGATAAATGATCAATAGGCAAAAATTGGTTTTTGGTTGGTTGGTTGGTTGGTTGGTTGGATTTTACGGCATGTCAATCATTGTTGTTATCTTATGCCGAAAAAATATATTTTTTAGTCATTCTTGTTGGGTATTCTATTTAACATCAACGCATAAAATAACCCGATATTATTTGAGTTGCCGTTAAAATAGATAAATGATCAATAGGCAAAAATTGGTTTTTGGTTGGTTGGTTGGTTGGTTGGTTGGATTTTACGGCATGTCAACCATTTATGTTATTTTATGCTGAAAACATTTTGTTTTAGTGATTCTTGTTGGGTATTATATTTAACATCAACGCATAGAATAACCCGAGATTATTTGAGATGCCGTTAAAATAGATAAATAATCAATTAGTCAAAAGTGTATCATACCTAAAAAGGAGAATAGAAGCAAAATAAATACAATAGATCAAATCATTACATTGAAAGGATTTAATGCTATCAAATTTTATTATTATTCACTATAATACTATTCTGATTGACAAAATCTTTTAAAGAAGATAAAAAGATCAATTCAAAATTAGGAGAATTGTTTGTCTCCAGAAACTCAGATTATTTCAACAAGAAACATGGGATATAGTCAGCATATCCTAAGCCCCGTCGGCAGCTACTTATTTAAGTAAAATATTATTAGCAGTAGTAGCTGTATTCGTTGGTGTAGGGTCTATGCTAAAATAGCTAATAAAATGAATAGTAAACAATAGACCAAAGGATTTTATGAGGACGGGCAACTAGGACAAAGCAATGAATATGTTTAAGGTTATAATTGCTTTTGATGGTGTCGAAACATTAACCATATCAAGAATAATCGAGTAGGAAGTTATGATTATGGAAATGGCATTTAACAATAATAATTAGAGAGAAAGAAAAGGGAAAAAGGTAAAAGAAGAAAAAGAAATGTACTGAGCAAGTAAAGGAAAAGAAAGAAAGAAAGAAAGAAAGAAACACAGGGAAGAAAAAAGATAAATAATAAAAGAAATGTATTAAGCAAATAAAGGAAGAAAGAAAGAATGAACAGTGAAGAACAAAAAGAAATGGAAAATGTAAAAGAAATCTACTAAACAAATAAAAGAAAGAAAGAAAGAAAGAAAGAGAGAAGGAAAGAAGAAAGAAAGAAGACAGAAAAAACAGGGAAGAAAGGTAAAAAATGTAAAGAAATGTATTAAGCAACTAAAAGAAATGAATAAAAGAAAGAAAGAAAGAAAGAAAGAAAGGAAGAACAGGATAGAAAAAAAGCGTTTTTTGATGATGTTACATAATTCATGAATAGCCTGTGAATTATGTAAGTACTGTGACTAGATATTTTTGAATCGGAGTTTGTTAGATTCAAAATAACGAGGTTTGAGTGGAAAATTACCTTAACCGTTATGTTTATGATTGACTTGTGGTGACATCAGCTTGACCCCTCGAAAAACGCGCAAGTAGAAGAATGAGACAGAAGTTTTAGTTTTAGTCAGTTGCGAACAGAAAGTCAGTGTGAGCGGATGCAGAGGTCCGCTCGCTCTGATATGTCGCTTCTCACCGCGCGGTCCTGTGCTGGGGTTGTTTCAGTAAAAGGTGAATAGAAAAACAACAAAGCCTTGCTTTATTAACTAATCCATAAAAGATAAGCAGACACCCAGCCCGAAGAAATCAACCCGAAGAAACAACCCACTGAACCAGCCCAAAGGAAGATGCCAGTAACGAGTAAGCAGAACAAGTAAGAACTAATTAATCATCCCCTCATCATCGTTCCTCATCTGTCTGTCTGTCTGTCTGTCTGCCTGTCTGTCTGCCCCCTCCCCCCCTCTCTCTCTCTCTCTCTCTTCTCTCTCTCTCTCTCTCTCTCTCTCTCGCAATTATATACCCGATTTTAAGGGATATATAGAAATAAGAGCGAAAGCTTCACATTCTATGAGGAATTGTTTAACAGCTCAGGGTATTTTACCTGTTTCACACTGTGGTTGTTGTTCTTGTTTGTGTATGATGGAGTGTCTAAGTTTGGTGTGACCAATACGTAATTGGGATATAATGGCATAACATTTCTGGACTTTCTATTACAGTGATTCCCAACCTTTTTCTCTACCCACACCCTTAAAAGAGTGTTGCTCTGACCTCGCACCCCTACAATTTATACTTTCGTTAAAAGATATAGAATGTGAATCTATACTACAGTATAGAATGTGAATATATACTACAGATATATTTCACTCTCTAAAAGATGAATAGTAATGATAATAATCTGAAATAAAGAAACGAAAAAATAAATTATATTAAATACAAAAAAAAAATTAATATAAATTTGAACAGATGCTTCTCGCACCCCACTGGAATGATGCTTGCACCCACACTGGGTGCTCGCACCCACCGGAGAAAGCGAGCACCCCTGGTCGGTAACGTATGTTCTATAAGTCTTTAACGTCCCAAAGTGTGCCTGATTAAAAAGAGTTTATTGTGGATGTCGTTATTACCGCATCGTTACAATGAAGTAGGTAGGTAAAGTAAAGTCGTCCGGGTGGCCTAAAGTCGGTATCAGCCAATCAGCGAGGGAGTCTATCCCCCTTTCACTAGCGCTAGACCAAGGAGATTATTTTTTCGTCTGGGGTGGAGCGCCACACCTACCATCAGCTCCTTACTTTACCGCACAGATCCCTGTGCTACTCATAAGCTGAGTTGGCGAGGGCCGGTATCGAACTAGGAAACTTGTGGTTTCTGGCCGAATGCTCTACCGACTGAGCTAACCCGGCCCTATTTTTTAGGTTTCAAATCAGTATAAAGTTTATGTTTTTTGTTGTTGTTTTTTTAGGGGGGTGTTTACTTATTAATGGAATATCAACCTTCGTGGTTATTTAATGCCAAAGTCATAATTTTAGAATAACAGCAGTGGTACTATCTGACCTATAGCCGGGAGAATGAGAGGGTTGATACCTTTCCCAAGAGTATTAGACCAACAGTGAACGTCACAGTGCTCCTGGAGTTCAAACTCGCTTACAACAATGTCCCAGTCCAGCACGTTAGCCACTACGCCACGCAGACTCAATCTCTTTACTAGAATAAATTACATTAATTCAAAGCTACAAGTATGATGAACCTAAGTAAAGTTGAACTCAGTAGAGTTAATTTTCTAGACAATTTCCCCACTCTGAATGTATAGCTATAAAGCGATAACACTCATCCAATCTATCTATCTATCTATCTATATATATATATATATATATATATATATATATATATATATATACTGAGGACGGAAATATCTTCAATAAATGACACACATTTCTATTCAGAAATATAAGAACCTACTAATGCCAATACTCTTGGGAAATGTATGCTACCAACTTACCTCCCTCCATCTATGGGTATATAGTAGGATAGACAGGGCTCTTTAACTTTGGCTAGGTAACCAGTCTAGGAGAAGGGACACTCTGAATTCAAATCTGTTAAAATTCCGCTTAAGAAATCGACCTTGTTTCGCTTTCCTGCTGGTGAGGAGGGGTTGGTAAATATATTTCTTTCGACGTGTGTTTTAAAATTCAAATATCAAAAAGAGAAACAAATATGAATGTATATTGAGCTCGATCCCCTAACCTCTTGAGATAAAATAACCCAAGACGGGTTGACATGCTGCTACAATCAATCAATCAATCTGAATGAAATCGGTGCAATTGTTTTCTTGTTTTGTTTTATCCTATTTCATTTATCTTTTTAGTTAGCTTTTTTAATTAAAAATAGTGGAATACGCAAATAACATTAATCTATTAAAATGAATAGGTGTGTGTGTGTGTGTGTGTGTGTGTGTGTGTGTGTGTGTGTGTGTGTGTGCAAGTATATGTGTGTGAGTGTATGTGTGTAATTGTCTGTGTGTAAATATTTGTGCGTATGCATATGTATATTTGCATACTAAATTCAATACAGAATACTAAAATATTCAATGCTTCAATTTCCCAGTCTAAGAACGGTGACTGAATTTTGGGACATTGCGTAGGCGAATCTTTGATATCCAAAACAAAACATAATCATCATTAAACCAGTGATGGGTATGTTAGTCCGAAAACAAATTCCGAACCTCTTCTGATGTCTCATCTCACAAATATTGAATAGAACATGGAAAAAATCGTGCAGTCTGAAAAAAAAAGAAAGAAAAGAACTCTGGCTTTCTTAAAAAAATAAGACAAAAATCATACCCAAAACCGAAAAAATAAAGAAATGAAAAAGACAAAAACCTGAATAAGAAGATAAAAATAAATAAAATAAATAAATAAGTAGAACCAAAATTAACAACAAAATAAAGAAAATAAAGATGAAATGAAACAAAAAATAAATAAAGAGAAGATAACTCTTGCTCTCTTAAAAAGAGAACACAAAAATCATACAAGAAAGCAAAAAAATAAAAATAAATTAAAAAACAGATATCTGAGTAAGAAAATAAAAAGATAAAATAAATAAACAACTAGAACCAAAATTAACAATAAAATAAACAAAATAAAAATAAAATGAAACAGAAAATAATTTTAAAACAAAAACAAATAATTAAAAACAAAAAAAAAACAAAAACAAACCGAAGTTGAATTCAATAAATATTTTTTGTCACGGTTTTAGATTTCGTGTGTGCGTATTTTTTAAAATCTTTTTTTAATTCTTTTTTTTTTTTTTTTTTTTTTTCATTTGAAGAATGAACAATTTTAAATTCGTATAAGCAAAGCTTTGGTTAGAATCTTGGAAAAAGATCGACTTTTTGGCGGGCTGTATTGCAGAAGACTGAATCGGATTATTTTTAGAAAACGCTTCCATGGGTCTGTAGTGCATTTTCAAGGTGGAGTCGGATAGAGAAGCTAAGATAGGTAAAGAGAGCCAGACTTTAAAAAACAACACACACACACACACACACACTCACTCACTCACTCACTAACACACACACACACACACACACACACATATATATATATATATATATATATATATATATATATATATATACGTGCGTGTGTATAGATATTAACGCACATACGAACACGACATTATTAGGAATGCTTCAGACATTCCACTGAAACAAAAGGTCATGAACGCTCAGCTTCTATTCAATCGGCATCTCTACTTCAGTCTAAGAAGAAAAAAGAAAAGAAAAGAAAACATTCGAACGAAAGCATCATATCATCTAAACATATTTACCGATATTCTTAACCCTTCCACCATCACATTTTCCAGTGTTCGTTAACTGTCACCGGCCTATTTTCTAGAAAAAAAAAAAGAAACGACAACTTCAAAATCTCTCTCACTGGTTTCGTAACCTGGTTTGGACTTGAGAGCGATACTCATGGGCTGGTTGATTCCATTCCTTTTCTAATCTATGACCTTTACGCACCCCTTTTTGATCTCGATTCAGAAGAACATGTTTTTCATTTACACCCTCAATATCCGGTTGTTTGTTAGGGGTTAGGGTTAGAGGTTATGGCTAGGGTTAAGGTTAGGGGTTAGTTTTATAATTTAAAAAACTCTAAAAATTGTCTGTTAAAAACAACTGGATATTGACGGTGTAAATGAAAAACATGTCCTTCTGAATCGAGATCAAAAAGGGGTGCCTAAAGGTCATATGGTCCGAATTCAGAGTTTTCCTTCTCTTAAACCAGTTGCCATATAAATACGAAAGAAAGTGGAGGAAGAACAGTTAGAGTTATACCTTTCCTAAGTCTATTAGTACTACTAGCAAAATAAAAAACGCCCTCTGAGCGACGTAAAATAAATATTGCCTCCGTGGGAGTTGAAAATTTAATATCAGAGAGTTTGTGTCATAAGTAAAGTAAAATCATCAAATTTATTAAAGGAGGAAAAAATAGAATAAATTTATTAAAGGAGTAAGAAATAAAAGAAATTTGAAATGGAAACTTAGTTCTGATAACTTTAAATATATATTAAAATGAAAAAAATAAAAACTATATATATATCGATAATACCAGGTATGTATTTATTAAAACTTGTTTTAAAAAGCAATGAGGACAGTCTAACATTGCATGCTCAAATTTTGAGTGTATTCTATTTATGACGATTTTAGGCAGTGTGACGTAAGCAGTGACGTTGTTTTTTGTTACAGACAAAAACCGGAAGCGAATCTCCATTATTAAAAGATGTGAAATGAGAATAGCTTCTATTAGTTGTTTGGTCTCGGGGGTTTTACTCATGTCGCTTGTCTCGGATTTCATTCATTTCCAGGTCAACTAGTTTAAATTCAAACTTGTCATAGCCCTTAACTAGTTGCCATACAAAGGCGAAAAAGACCACGCTTCGCTACTTATTCCCCATAGCTGGAGAGAAAATAGTTAGATTTATATCTTTCCCAAAACTTTTAGAAGTGGAGATACGAATAGTTTCTATAACCTGATTTGGTCTTGGGGCGCTATTCGTGTAGTCTGTCTAGAGCAGGAATTGTCTGGTTGCGTCGATTCCTCGTCAGGTCTACAACCAGTTTGAATTCAGACCCGTCATTCTCCTAAATCGGTTGCCACACAAAGTCGAAAGAAGCCAGTCTTCGTTACCTTTTACCCATAGCTAGAGGAAGTATAGTTGGATTCATACCTTTCCCAAGAGGATTAGGACTATATGAAATGCAAATAGCTTCTACAACTTGGTTTCGTATTTGGGTCGCTACTCCTGTCGCTTGTCTTGTACAGGGATAGCTTGTTGGATTCCATTCCTCACCAGATCTACAACTAGCTTGAATTCAGTGCTGCCCTTCTCCTAAACTAGTGGCCTTACAAAGGCAAAAGAGACCAGCCCTCGGTACTCTTTACCCACAGCTAGAGGGAGAATAGTTTAATTCATACCTAAAGGGTATTAGGACTATTTTAAATGTAAATAGTTTCTGTAACTAATTGCGGTGTTTAGAGGTGTTTCTTATATAGCGTGTCTGGGGCAGGAATTTCCTGGTTGAGTCCATTCATCCTCAGGTCTACAACACATTAGAATTCAAACTTGTCCTACTCCTAAACCGCTTATCATACAAAGGTGAAAGAGGGCAGACTTCGCTGATATTCACCTACAGCTAGAGGGAGAATAGTTGAATTCATACTTTTCACAGGTCTATTAGAACTATACGAAATGTAAACTGACTCACCCAGAAATTGAACTCATGTTGACGTATCCACTTTCCACAACAATAACCGTTACACACCAATCGCACTAATAGAATTAATGTGTAGACGCAAATCTTGAACTTTCTTATGGTGAATATGTCTAATGTAAAGAATATAGATCCATTATTACTAAATATTGAATTCAATCCTCGATGGATCCTCCACAATGTGACCTATGGTCACCTCCTGCCCGTGACGGACGGGTTGGATAAATACTTACAGTATTGATCCCGATTTTAAGCCAATTTATACTAAAATTCTAAGGCCACATCAAACACCACTGCAAACATTACGGTGTACTCTTTCTTGGTATGATATGAAGGTGCTGTCTTGGGGCCAGATCACCAACAGTTAGATGCGAATGTTAATTTTCAATGAATATATTTTTGAAAGATATTGCCTGAAGGGGTGGGAGTTTAAGATTCAATGTCAGAGAGTTTGCACAATAAGTAAGTAAAATCGAATTTATTAAAGGAGTAAAAAAAACAAAAACAATTTGAAATGGAAACTTAGTTCTATATATTAAAATAAAACAAACTATATATAAATATAATATACTGGGCATGTATTTATTAAAATTTGTTTTAAAAAAACAATGAGGTCCATCTAAGATTGCATGCTCTAATTTTGAGTGTATGAAATACAAGTTTTTTCTTTATTCTATGTACTGACGATTTTGGGTAATGTGACGTTTACATATCTATTAATTGGGTGACAAAGGAACATTCACGACCATATTGGTTTCATGCGATGCATTCATCAGGTGAAGATGTTTCAAACGTGAGGAAAATCGAAAAAATTTTAAAAGATTTTTAAAAATTCAATAGACATGGGATGCGTATGATTGGATAAAATGATGTGTGTGTGCATGTGAAGGTGAATTGAATGTATGAGAGTGTTTATGGGCAGTATAAAGGTTGCGTACGCGTAGTGACTAGTCACACACATAATACGTTGTTCTGTGAGTGTGTGGTATTTTAATAGTGCTTACTTGCGAGCGTTTGTGTTTGTACATGTATGTGTGTGTGTGCATGCTTTTATTTCTATCGGATGTGTAGGTTGTGTATGTTGTATACGGACGGGTCGTGTTAGTTGCGGAGTGAGGTTGAATAATATTAATTTTAAGGTTGCAAATGTTGTATATTATGGGTGGGTGGGGGTTTATTGAACGGCGGTGTTGTCTATTACGAGGTGCGGCGTTGTCAACCGGACGTGGTTACACATACTCGCGACATACATACTGATATTCATACATACTGATATGCACATACATGTCACTATATGTGCTGGGTAAGCCTTACATATACATACTGAAGCGTATACGCATACTTCTATGGGCTCCACGTGCACATATATACGCACATACGCACACATGTACACACAGACAGACACGCATATATCTACACATACAAATGCGTGCACATACACTCACACGCACACGTACAGACACACATACATATACATGCATACATATATACACGCGAGCATATACGTACAAACATACATACACATATGCGCACAAAGACACATGCACATACATGCACGCATATACGCGCGCACGCATATGCCCATATATGCATGCACACACACACATATGCACATACGCGCGCATGTACACGACCATGCATGCACGTACACACATACACACCCATGCACGCATACGCACGTACACGCATGTGCGCACACACACTCAGTCGCATGCATACACGCCAGCACGCATACACATGCACACACACACACACACACATATATATATATATACGTATACATATACACATATATATATACATATATATATATGTACACATATA
This sequence comes from Doryteuthis pealeii, assembly GCA_023376005.1. Classification (NCBI taxonomy): domain Eukaryota; kingdom Metazoa; phylum Mollusca; class Cephalopoda; order Myopsida; family Loliginidae; genus Doryteuthis; species Doryteuthis pealeii. Next base: position 101,822,348 of record CM042146.1, read on the forward strand.
CACACACACATACATACACACATGCACACATATACACACATATGCGCTCGCACACATCCATGTACACACCCACGCTCACATATGCGAAAACATACAAGAGCACGTATATACACATGAATGCATATGTACAAGTCACTACGCGTACGCAACCTTTATACAGCCCATAAACACTCTCATACATTCAATTCACCTTCACATACATACACACATCATTTTATCCAATCATACGCATCCCATGTCTATTGAATTTTTAAAAATTTTAAAAAATTTTTTCGATTTTCCTCACATTTGAAACATCTTCACCTGATGAATGCATCGCATGAAACCAATATGGTCGTGAATGTTCCTTTGTCACCCAATAAATAGATATGTAAAACCTATATATTTATCTTATTATATTATATAACAGCTCTATTTTATATTGAGCACTCTACCAATTAATACTGCCTTTGGTACACCATTCCAGCAAAAGCTGTAATAGTGACCATCTCACACTACAGTATATATATATATTATATATATATATATATATATATATATATATGTATGTGTGTGTTGTGTGTGTGGTGTGTGTGTGTAAAGTATGTATAAAAAGTGTATATTAATCAAAAAAATTTGGATATTTTATATATATATATATATATATATATCTTATTATAATGGAGATTGTGTGTTTTTTTGTCTGTAACCGAAACTATATTCCTACTCAAGTCACAATTCCCTTCGTTATTTACATCACATTCTCTATGATTTTATTTATATTTAAACCTCAATTATTAATAAAATTGCTTCACATTTTTATTATTGTTGTCCATATCTACATACAAATAACATGCAATTGTATTTATATATACAAAAATAGCGGTTTACAGTGTGAATGGGAAGGCTAATTTGCATATTGATATTAAAAATGTGATTTTATTAAATATGTGCTTAGTATTATTGATTTCTAATTATTTGGTTTTATTTTAATGAATATAAGCAAAAATCTCTTCAATGAATCTTAAATGAAATCCATTAACAAGACAAAATAACTGTCATTTTATTCTTTATTTCCTAATTTAACTAAATAGTTAAATAAGTAAAATTCAGCAATGAAAGACGGGAGTGATGGAAGAGTAAGTTTCATTTCTATTTTTCTATTATACCCCCACTCTGTTTCATATCTTTTTATCTGCCTTCTTATTAGACTTTCTAATTTAATACGATATTTCATTATAGTAAAACTTAAATACTTGCACCCGGAGGGTGCATATATTTGCTAGTATATATAAAGAATTTCAGTAATATGATAAGGAAGTGAAAGAAATGCAGGAATAAAAAAAGAACAAAGATAATCTTTCTTTGTACGTATGTATGTAAAGGGCAACAGATAGGTACAGCAACACCTGGAAGGGTCGTGAGTTTATTTAACTACCTGCTTTTGGTACAGATACCTTTTTTCTTCTATCTGTAAGAGTATAAGATTTACGCGCGCATTCAGCATATTGAATGAATCTTTGTAGAACGCCACGAATACCAGTTTCGTATGTTTTTGTTATTTCACGAGTTTGACTCGTTGATAATTACGAAACATAAAAGAAGCCACCAGTTTCCACAGGTTCAGTGAATTATGAAGCATCAATTACATAGACATTCAATATATATAATATATATATATATATATATATATATATATATATTACAGTTTGTTTACATCTCTCTCTGTCTCTCTGTCTCTGTCTCTGTCTCTCTCTCTCTCTCTCTCTCTCTCTCTCTCTCTCTGTGTGTGTGTATCCATCTCTCTATTACAGTTTGTTCACATCATTACCCCCCTCTCTCTCTCACACACACACACACACACTCTCTCTCTCTCTCTCTCTCTCTCTCCTCTCTCTCTCTCTCTCTCTTTACGTATGTATGCATCTGTCTGTTGCCGTTTTTCACATCTCTCTCTTTCTCTCTATATCTCTCTCTCTCTCTCTCTCTCTCTATTACTGTGTCCTCATTCGCTCCCTCTCTCTCCCCTCTCTCTTTCTCTCTGTTTCCCCCTCTCTCTTTCTTGTATCCATCTCTCTATTACAGTTTGTTCACCTCTCTATCTCTCTCTCTCTCTCACACTCTCTCTCACCTCCACCTCTTCTTCTCTCTATTTATTGATCTCTCTAATACACTTCGTGCACCCTCCCCCCCTCTCTCTCTCTCTCTCTCTATCTATCTATCTTAGCTTTTTATTCTTCTAATATAATACATACAAATATCAGTGTGTCATAGTGTCAGTGGTTTAGATTTTCAACATTACTCCTAGAGGACATAGCCCAACATATTATACCATTTTTTAATCGGGCTAAATTAATTAAGGAAAATGAATACGTTCCGGACTAAATCAGGATCCACAATCCTGGAATTTTGGATTCCCAAGATTTAAATTCGGCGATTGTTTTCGGCGATTTTTTGCCTGATTTTGCGATTAATTTTTTTTTTTGTTTTTGTACGATATCAATTTTTATAATTTGAAAATAAATTTGGAAATATTTTAAATAAATTGCGAAATCCAGTGAAAGTCACCGATGGAATTTTATTATAATGCAGATTCATTATCCGTCTGTCAGTCCTCGGCAGCTGCTAGTATAATTGCCGCCCCTAATCTCCTGTGTACGAGATCAAACTGCATTTAGTGGGGAAGTTCCAATCTTGGAGCTTTGGAGAGTGTCGGTGGAGTACCCCTTCATCACCATTACTCCCAGTTTAACTGGAAATAATCGAAATTAACAGCAAAATCCAGGGAAAGTCACCCATGAAATTTTATTATAATGCAGATACATTATTACCTCACCATTACTCCCAGGTCAACTCTGGAATAATTGAAATAAAAAAAAGCAACTAGAATAATTGCCACCCCTCGTCTCCTGTTTTCGACATCAAATTCATCTAGTGAGGAAGTTCCGATCCTGGAGCTTTGGAGAGTGTGGATGGAGTACCCCTTCATCACCATTACTCCCAGGTCCACTCTAACCTGCAGTGGTAGCACCTGTTAGGGTGGTCTTATTTATGGATTAAATAGATCAAAATAAGTTTTAAAACGATATGTTTACAAAAAATAATTAATTACACAAAAGAATGAACAAGGCAAAAATGTTTTCGGCATAAAATAACCCAAGGGTTGACATGCCGTAAAATCCAACCAACCCAACAGTATTTTTTTTTTTGTTACATGTTGATTTTTATTCAATTTGTAAAATATTTTTCAAACAATCATCATCATCATGTTGATTGTATACCCCTAACAATCTCTCGCCAACCGTCCCTTTTATTCATTGTCCTCGCATGTCTTGCTCGTCTTATTCGGGTGTTCTCTATGATAAAGACATTGCGTGCTTTATAAAAGGATCTCAGATGCTTTGGCATTGCCCCTTCCAGCTGGGAAAATTTGGCTCAGGACCGCCCTCGATGGCGGCAGATTCTCCGTAGAGGATTGCTCATGTCAGAAGTCACCCTGACGCAACACCATGAAGCTAAGAGGTCCAGAAGAAAGCAGCTGCAACAAAGCACTGGCACATCGACATCTTTAGGAACAGCCTTCAAATGCGACATCTGTGGTCGAGAATGTTTTTCAAACATCGGACTTCACAGTCACAGGAGGCGCTGTAACTTTAGGGGCACAAAAACTTTATTATAGTCTTCGAGACTGAAATGCCAATAATGATAATAATAAAGCTTTATAATTGGCACTATACATTCTTCTTTTAAAATTTTCATCTGTATTTTTGTAGAAAGTCTAACTTTATTTATTTTGCATTTGTAATGTTTGCATGAAATCAGGTGGGTGGGTGTTGTGTTTGTCATTGTCTTTGCCTTTAACGATGTCTGGTGATAAAGAAGAAAGAAAGAAAAACAAAGCAATCGTATCTACATATCTTCAATTATCCTGTCACTCCCAATGATGAATATGATTGGAGACGCCTCTCTAGTTGTATTTGCATTTTTTTTAAATGGAAACGGCCTGGTCTTAAGCTGATAAAATAGTTGGATGTGCTTGCGAGCGGCGAATTTGCATACAATGAGAAAATACTAATGGCATGTGTGCGTTTCAGTTCGATTGTTAAAGTAGATTCAGCCAAGATAAGCAGTATTTATTTTAAATGGAAACGCAGTCTTTTGTTGGAAAGTAAAAAGGTGTGTTGGTCGGAGAGTTTCCATCGGAAAACAAGCAAGAAGGTTGTTGGTTGGTTGGTTGGTTGAATTGTTTTTACAGCATGTCAACCCTTTTTTGCTGAAAAAGTTTTGTTTTATTCAATCGAAATGGTATTAATTTATTTTTCAAAATTTATTCATTCGAAATGGTATTAAATTTATTTTTCAAAATTTATTCATTCGAAATGGTATTAAATTTATTTTTCAAAATTTATTCATTCGAAATGGTATTAAATTTATTTTTCAAAATTTATTCATTCGAAATGGTATTAAATTTATTTTTCAAAATTTATTCATTCTAAATGGTATTAAATTTATTTTTCAAAATTCATTCATTCTAAATGGTATTAAATGTATTTTTCAAAATTTATTCATTCGAAATGGTATTAAATTTATTTTTCAAAATTACTAATTTTCAAAATTACTCATTTTAACTCATTTTTCTATTTTATTTACTACCAGTCTCAGAGTGGACCTAGGAGTAATGGTGATGTAAGGGTACTAAACACTCCCCACAGCTCCAAAATTGGAACCTTACCACTATATGCAGTTTAACATCATACCCAGGACACTAATACCTTCAAGCACCACCTTCTATCTCATATATGAAAGAATGGTTGCTACAAGAACAATTATGTTGGGTAATATAGGTGCTAGGGCTTGATCAGACCAGCTGATTGACCATTCGTCTAGTTTAAGTAAAGGCCATCGTTGAGTGTTGGATGTCATTGACTGCTCAGCCACCAGGATTTCATCCTTAAGCCCCAGGGATTACCACCAGCAGCCAACAGGTGGGCTCATTGGGGTGGGGGTCTTACTCTTCTGCAGAGGTACAGTCGGTGTAATCTACTGCCCTAGCAGACAGGATGGAGTGGAGGATGGCCTGATATTTTTTGCTAATTAGATAAAGATAAACTGAGAAAAGACTAAGGTCTATTTTGGATTGTGTGAGATGTGGTCTACTGAAGTCGCAAAGATGCAGGTGTTGAATAGGAAGAAATTGATGAACCACAAACCAATCTTCATCCCATCACTTTGCCTATTAGATCCATAATAACTGTCACACATACACATACACACACACACACACACACACGTGCACATACAAGACAAACACATACACAAGGAGAACGACATGCACACACAGGCACAAACACGCACACATACAAAGACAAACATTCATGCACAGGTACACACCCACGTACTCACATACAAAGAGGAACATATATTCATAGGTATACACACATGGACACAAAGATAAATGCACACGCATACATGCACACACTCATACAAATAAGCATACACAAAGAAACATTCTGCAAAAGTGCGCACACACACACACAAACATAAAAAATACAAACACACATACACACACAGGTATGCACACACATGTATGCACTCACATACACATACAATGACAAACAAACATACGCAATATATATACATATATATATATATATATATATATGAAAGTACGCAAACAGTTTGTTTGATATGGCTATGCCTACAATTTTTAGGAGAATATGTGCTTAATTGAAGTCATACCTAATTTGAAAATTAATTAGTTGATAATTAATGAATTAGGCGAATATATCTGTTTCAATGTGAAGCGTAAACAAATCGAGAAAAAGTCCTTCTCTGTTTGTACATTTCGGCCTATTATGCCTCATCAGCCGAGTTATAGACTCGAAGCCGCTTTGTGTGTGATTCGAACCCGAAAATATATATATATATATATATATATACAAAGCAAACCCACACGCACAGGTGTACATACAAATATATATTTGTATATCAAATTTGATAAGCAGCGAGCCAGTAGCTTCGATATCTTGGCTCTCAGTGAATTTGACTTAGGTCAAACCTTCCCTTTCTTAGAAATTTTACAAAATGATTTTAATGTGTTTTTCTTTAAATTCTCCGTCCGTATTCATATATATTTTTAAAATTTAATTCGCTTAGCGGTCTCACTTTTCCTTACTCCCAATTATCTACTCAGAGCTCAATGGGTGACCCAACGGGTCACGTTTAGTCTATTATAAGTTCAAAACGGACGAAGAATTTGGGTTTGGCTAGCTGATGTAGTGGTTAGAATCTCCGCCTGCCAGCTTGGCAGTCGAGGTTTCGAGTCACACACGGAGCAGTCTCCCATGTCTATAACCTTGCTGATAGGACCTAATAGGTCGAAATGTACATTCAGGGATTGACATTTTCTTGATCTGTTTAGCCTTACATTTGAACATATATGCCCGCCTAAATTTATTAATTATTAACTAATAAATTTTCAAAAATTAGGTATGACTTCAATTAAGCACATATCCTCCAAAAATTGTCGGCTAAAAGCCATATCAAATAAACACAATGTTTATTTACGTACTTTCATATATATATATATATATATATATATATATATAGTTATATGTAAAAACAAAATTTTTTTTTTTTTTGCGATGAAACAAAGAAAATACAGTGCTCAATCACAGTTTGTAAGAGCTAATATTTATTTATTTTACAATGTTTTCACAGATCAATGTTCATTATTAACAGCGACCACGGTTTCATGCTAAATAGCAATCATCAGGTTGTGGAGCAAGATCCTATGGTGTTTTTTGGAGTTCTTTACTCAATGTCACATTTTGGATTGTAAAATTTTAATCTTAATTTTACAATCCAAAATGTGACATTGAGTAAAGAACTCCAAAAAACACCATAGGATCTTGCTCCACAGCCTGATGATTGCTATTTAGCATGAAACCGTGGTCGCTGTTAATAATGAACATTGATCTGTGAAAACATTGTAAAATAAATAAATATATATATATATATATATATTTGCTGCTCTAACAGAATAGTCATATTGGTAAATATTTTCTGATGTATTGCGTGCTATTTTTTTTCTCTCGTCTTTTCTTGTTGCGCCGTCCATGTTTGTGTTGTGGCGGGGTCACGTGATGATGTTTATGTCGTGCTATGTTATTATGGGATGTTATTTCGAAGCGTTTTGCAATCTGTCGCGAATCGAACGAGTGGCAATAGACGGTGGTTTCAGATGGCAGGTCGATTCGCTTTTTCGAGGATTAGAAAGAAATCTTTAAAGGTGATCAGCTTTACTGAAGAGAAGATTACTGAGAAAATATTAAATAAACAGAGGCGTTTCATTCTCTTTCCTCTTCCTTTCCTCTCCCTCTCTCTCTCTTCTCTCTTCTCTCTCTCTCTCTCTCTCTCTCTCTCTCTCTCTCAGTTTGTTCACCTCCTTTCCACCTCTCTCTCTCTATCTATCGAGCTCTCAGTTTTTATCGATATATATATATATATATATATATATATATATATATATATATATATATCAGTTTTTTTCCACATCACTGTCCCTCTCACTTTCTTTTTTCTCCCTCCCTCACTCTTTCTTTCTATGTATCCATCTCTCTATTACAGTCTCTCTCTCTCTGTATATATATAGATATCTCTATCTATCTATCTATCTAATCTCTCTCTCTCTCTATCTCTCTCTCTATTTCTCTCTCTTCCTCTCCTTTCTCTCTCCTCTCTCTCTCTCTCTTCTTATATATATATATATATCTTATCTATCTATCTATATCTCTTTCTCTCTATTTGTCTATCTATCTCTTGCTCTCTCTCTCTCTCTCTCTCTCTCTCTCTCTCTATCTATCTATCTATCTCTCTCTCTCTCTCTCTATATATATATATATATATATATATATATATCCTAGAGGCTAATGGTGTATGGTTACGTCGTTCAAATCCTGAAAAGAATGATTACGGACTAAATTCTAAATAAAGAGAATTGTTTCATTCTCTTTCTCTTTTTTTCCACGCTCTACTCTTTGCCTTTCTTCTTTTTCTTTTCTTTTTCCTTCTTTTTTCTCATTGTTTTCTCCACCCATTCTCTTTCAGTATTTTTTTTCCTTTTGTGTTTTACAGACTTTTCCCTTCTTTCTCATTACTTTCTTCTGTCATTTCCATTCTTTTTTTTTTCTTTCTTTCTTTCGACGTTTCTTCTTTCTGCTTATCTTTCTTTTCTTTTCAGAATCCTTGCTTCGTTCTTTTTCCTTCTTTCTCTCTTTCATTTTTTTCTTTTTCTTTCCTTTTACTTCGTTTTTCTTTTGCTTTCTGCACCCATTTCCTTTATGGCTTACTTTTTCTTTTATCTTTCGTTTTTCTTTTTCTTCATTCTGAACTTTTTCGCTTTTCCTTCTCTTTTTCATTGTTTTCTTTACCATTCTCTTTCTGCAATTCTTTTTTTTTCTTCTTTCTCATTGCTTTCTCCGGTTATTTTCTTTTCTTTTTCTTTCTTTTTCTTTCTTTTTTCTTTCTTTTTTCTTCTTTTTTTTTTTTCTTTGGTTTGCTAAGTACATTATTTCCTTCCCTCGTTCCTTTTTTTCTAGTTCTTTCTTTCTTTTCTTTTCGTTTATTTTATTTTATTTACTTAAAATAATTACTTTCCTTCTTTCTTACCCTCTATGTGTTTAATACATTTCAATTTTTCCTTCCTCTTTCTCATTGTTTTCCTTTTGTGTCTTTCGTTCTTTTTCCTTCTTTCTAATTCCTTTCTCCGTTCATTTTCTTTCTTTCCTTCATTTTACTTTCTCCTTTCTCTTCTTTTGTTCTTTTTTTCTTTCATCGTTTCTTCTTTCTGCTTTCAGAATCCTTACTTTGTTTCTTTCTTTTTACCTCTTTTCCCTTTTCTTTCCTTCTTCCTTTCTTTCCATATCTATCTATCTATATATCCTTTATTTCTTTGATCTCTTTTTCTTGAAACATCAACCCTGTATCTTCCCTGCATCTTCTCTTTCTCCTAATCTTCCCGCATCATTCACTTTCTTTTATTCATAAACAATCAATATTCCAAACATGTTTTTAGCTTCGTCTATTTATCCAAAATTCTTTAACGTTCACTCAACTTCGTTTTTTCTTCTTTTTTTTCTATCAATACAATCATTATTTCTTTTTTTAGGTTTCTTTTCATCTAAAAAAAAAAAAAATCCGCCTCTTTTTATATTCCAACATCCAATACCAATATTCTATTTAAAAAATATGAAAAAAGAACAAATTATTTTCCTTGAAGGATGAAAAAAAAAAAAAAAAAAAAAAACGAAAAAACAACATTATAGCATATATTATTCTATGGAAGACTCTAAAGAAAAAAAGAACGTTTTTATCCTTTTAAGATGAAGGAGAAATAGAAGTAAATCTGGAATTTAAAAATCAAACATATTAAGATAAAGTCATTCAAAAAACATGCCGAGATATGTGCGCAGATATTATTTTATCAATCAATGAAAGGAAAAATAAGAATAAAAATAAACAAGATGAATTGTTGCATAATTTTTAAGTGCAGGTATTTAGTACAAGGAATTTTCTATATATATTTATTTTTCTTAAGATAAAAAATAATAATATTATCTACTGTATATACGTGTATCATGCGACTTTCTAAGACCCAAATTTTAGCCTAATATTGAAAGATATTAAACCATATACGAATAACAAACTTTGTGTGTTAATAAAGCGGTAGCTTGACTTACGAATGGGGAATACCTGTTGGCCCGTATGTGTCAATGACAGAGGACAGGATCGTAGTGGCTGATATTTTGATAATCCCTTCGAAGCATTTCAGGTTTATTGAGAAACGATTGTTGAATTAAAAACAGATTCTAATATTAGTAAGCAGTAAATTTTAAAAATGTCATCAAATAAATGATCCTTTTAATACACATTTAATTCATGCTAAAGAGTCTAGTCTACCTCATTATATGTTGGGTAGCATCTTCTCGCTGTCTTCATGGAGTTGTTATATCAATCAATCAGTCGATCCTCTGCTATCTTCTATCTAGTGTGTCTTCTGGTCTATCTCTGACTTCTCTTGGCAAGTGGCCTTAGCTGCATCTTCTGTCATTCTAGATCTGTCTACGCCTGGGATGACTTGTGTTATTACTTTTGTTTCGTTTTTTTTTTAATGAACGACACAAGACTCTTTTTTTTCGAGCTCATATTTTATTCTTTAAGATCCCAGATTGTAGAATGAACATCATACACATCTGCACGGGAAGGCTGTGACTAGCGTCCAGTCACCAGACAAAAGGAAAGACAGAGACTAACTGAATACACTCTGTAGCAACTGAGAGGACATGGTCAAGTGTTCTGTATATATGGATACAAATACAAGGGGTACAAAAGTAGGTATACAACAGTATCATACAGATGAAATTAGTAGCATATTATCTACTTTTGCTGAGGAAGTTTTGTTTTATTAATTCTAAATGGTATTGAATTTATTTTTCAAAATTACTCTTTTTAACTAATTTTAACTCATTATTCTATTTAACCCATAGATGGGACCCTAACAGGTACTACCAGTCAGGATCAGAGTGGACCTGGGAGTAACGGTGATGAAAGGGTACTCTACACTCCCCACAGTTCCAAAATTGGAACCTTACCATTAGATGCAGTTTAACATCATACCCAGGACACTAATACCCTCAGGCACCGCCTTCTATCTCATATATGAAAGAATGGTTTGCGACAAGGGCAATTGGGTTGGGATAATATAGGTGGTAGGGCTTGATGAGACCAGCCGATTAACCATTCATCTAGTTTAAATAAAGGCCAACGTGGAGTTTTGGATGTCATGATCCAACTTGCAATACTTGAATACTGATCAGTTTACACAAGTCTCTACACAGATCAAAAACACGCATGCGAGATATTGACAAATTGAAAGGAGCCAGCCATTGCGGTTTGTTCCCTTCAACGCCTAGCCAAAGACAGACTTTCCTTGCTACTTTTCACATTGCTCGCGTTAGCGAACCGGAAGATAGGTCAATACAGGGTTACATTGTGTCACTAACATTCCCTGTATCTTCCACTAACCATTATTTAAAAATATTCGTTACACTTATTGTACATCATTAATAGGCAACCTATCAATTATGTAACATATATACCCATAGCTGGAGGGAGAACAGTTATATGCATGCCTTTCCCAAGAACATTAGTGTTACTTCATATATTCTCCATTCTTTGTATGTATATTATCATCGTGAAAAATGAACATGGTGAACCAAGTTCAAATTCTGAACAAGGTAGTTAATAATTTGAAATTGAATCACCAAGTACATTTTTCACGATGATAACATACATACAAAAATTGGAGATTTATAATATATATATTTACGATGTTTTTTATTTTCCTTTAGTTGTATAAGTAAGAACTTTAGGGGATAGACACTTGAATAATACAATTGTACTAGCAGGACCAATGGATATACAACAGTATGATAATTTCATTATTATAACCTTTGATACGTTTACTTAAGAGCTATTACAAAATACTTAAATATGTAAAAAGTATAATAATCTTGATTTAATTCTCTCATACTCTTTTCTTTCTTTCCTTCTTTTCAGCTTTTCATTATGTTTCATCTTTTCATTATGTTGAAAGAGATAAGCGATATCGCTTCCTCGTGCTTATTCCTTCTCTCAATCTTTCCCCTAATTTCTTTCTTCTTTTTTTCTTTCTTTATTATTACATTTTTCTGTGAAACATGTCCTTTTTCTCCCCTTTCTTTCTTTATGATAAAAACAGGAAGGTCTATTATTTAGCTGATGTGACTACACTCATAAGAAATAAGAATTCGGCGGATAAGCAAGATCAGATTATCTGGATTTATATTTTTACATCACCTCTTGGACAATTTGGAGGGTATCCTTTTTAACTGGAGGGTGTTGCAAGATGATAATGGTCGTACTTCTTAGGAACACGATAATATGATATATATATATATATATATATATATATATATATATATATATATATATATATATATATTGCAGAATGGGGGTGACGTGGAACCATAAGTGTAACCTGATATGTAAATTAGTATGTAAAAGCTTTTAGCAAAAATATATGTTAGATGAGAATGGAAATGTTTAATGATTAATCAGCATAAAAATTGTTTTACATTATTAATACTGTTGAACATATCTACATACTAATAACATTCAATTATATTTATATATACAACAAAATAGCGGTTTACAGTATTAACGGGAAGGCTAATTTGCATATTGATATTAAAAATATGATTTTTATATATATGTGCTTAGTATTATTGATTTCTAATTGTTGGATTTTATCTTAAAGAATATGAGCAAAAATCTCGGGGATAAATCTTAAAAGAAATCCATTACCAAGATGAAATAACTGTCATTTCATTCTTTACTTCTTAATTTAACAAATAGTTAAATTTCGAAATATAGCAATGAAAGACGGGAGTGATGGAAGATTAAGTCTCAGTTCTATTTTTCGGTTATACCCGCCTTTGTTTCAATTCTTTTTATCTGCATTCTTAATTAGTTTCATTAGCCTTTCTAATTTAATATGATATTTTATTACTTTAAAAATTAAATACTTGCATGCGGAGGGCGCATATATTTGCTACTAAAAGTAAATAAATATACAATATTTCATTTGTAGAGTGCACGATTACAGGAATGCTTATAATTGAAAAGGAAAGCAACGTGAGGAAAATGTTACGTGATAGAGAAAAAATCGCCTAACCTTTTTGTTTTTGTCACAACCCCAAAATAAATAAAAGATCTTTTCGAGTTTTTTTTTAATAGTTTTTTCAAAGTCTACATATGTATCGTGGCAAATCATGCGAAAACTTATGATTTAAATCTTAGAACATGTTTTTTTGATAAAGCAGTACGTGATGGAGAAAATGTTTCTCTTTTTGTACTTCATAAATGGTATTTACCTCGTACTCCATTGTACGGGTTAGGCACAAGGCCCTATAACGTGGGACAACCCACAAACCGAAGCTCATGGGTGGCGGGTGAAAAATTGCGTTGAACCCTTCGGATTCCCCCTAAGAGGCGCCCCAGGCACTGGACAATAACCCCAGCCCTGCCCCTTTAAATCGAGGTGGCAGGTGTTCCCTGGGGGGGGGTATTAACTTTTACTAAGATCAAAGGCCGACATTGTTGTTGGTGTTGTTGTTGGTGTTTTGACGGCATTCCTCTGGTTAAAAATGAGACCGTTGAAATCGTCCAAGATGAAATGCAAAATCGTAAATCCTCATCATTTGGTGTTGCTAATCCGCCGAATTCTTATTTCTCATGAGTGTTGTCACCTCAGCCTAATAATGGATCATTCCGTTTTTATTATGAAGAAAGAAAGGGAAGAAAAAGGACATGCAACACAGAAAAATATAATAAGAAAGAAAAAATAGAAAGATAGAGCAGGGGAAAGATATGTAGAGATATTATGATTGTATTCTCCAACGTATTAAAATCAGTCCTTTGAATGATTTTATATAGAAACCAATTGAAATACAATTAAATTAAATGTAATCTTTTTATATAAGTTCTTATTTGATTTAGTTTGTCTTTCTAATTTAATAGATTTCATTATATCAAAACTCAAATACAATATTCCTGCTAGTAATAATAAATCAGTGCGTATCTTCTAATTTCACATCAACAAATGTGATCATTTTAGACCGAACGACATGGTAAAGAACGAAATTATGCTTTATAATTTTATAAAAAGTAAAGTCGTCGCGGCGGCTTAATGTCGGTATCAGCCATGCAGCGAGGAAGTCTATACCCTTTTCTCTAGCGATAGACCAAGGAGATTATTTTAGTGTCTGAGGTGGAGCGCCACATCTACCATCAGCCCTTACTTTACCGCACAGATCCCTGTGCTACTCATACGCTGAGTTGGCGAGGGTGGTTATCGAACTAGGAACCTTGTGGTTTCTAGCCGAACGCTCTACCGACTGAGCTAACCCGGCCCTATTTTTTTATAACTAATGCTAAATAACCACAATAGCATTTGTTTTACCTATTTCCCCATTTTATTATTACGTCGTCTGTGTTATTGAATAGTTATTTTTCTTCTCACTGTGTTTATAGGAGACCACCATGTTTGATTATTATACAATGATCCATATAGCCTGTGTTTGTTCTTCGATGTTGGTTTCTTTCTTTATATTTTTTTTTGCCATCGAGACAAAGCGCATTGATCATATCAAGATTGTTTGTTTCGTATGTTTCGTTTGGAACATATTTAACTCTAATATACAAGAATCTTATTATACTGGAGATTCTGTGTCTGTCTGTCGGTCACCGAAACTACGTCACTGCTGATGTCTCAATACAATCAGGAATTGCGTAAGTTTATCAATGAGTATTTAATTTATAGGCAAAATTCATTAATCTTTTCATTATCTTCGATTGAAACAGACGAACTTTATCGCTTCCACGCACTCACCCCTCTCTCTCTATCTCTGCCCTACTCTCTTCCTTTCTTTCCTTCTTTCCTTCTTTCATTATTATTATATTTTTTGGTGTATCGTATGCCCCTTTTCTTACTTTTCGTTCTTTATAATGAAAACAGAATGGTCTATTATTTAGCTGAGGTGATGACACTTATAAGAAATAAGAATCCGGCAGATAAGCGACACCAGATAATGAGGGTCTATATTTTTGCATTTCATCTTAGACGATTTGGACGGTCTCATTTTGAACCAGAGGGCATTGCAAGATGATAACGGTCGTACTTTTAAGGAAGAGTATTAAATCCAACTACTCGAAGACTACACAAAAATGAGCAAAGACAGATTACTTATGGCAGCCAACAAAAGTAGATGTGACATATGGACAAACAGAAAAACAACAAAGACAAGAAAACAAAAATGGGAAGAAAAACAATTATATGGACACTTCAAACGACAAATCGGAGAGGTTGCATATGAAAAAACCTGGACATGGTTAAGAAAAGGAAACCTCAAAAGAGAAACTGAATCACTAATAATTGCTGCACAGAATAATGCCATAAGGACAAACTATATCAAAGTAAAAATTGATAAGACCCGACAAAATAGTAAATGTAGACTAGGCGGTGACAGAGATGTGACTGTAAGCAATGTACTATGCGAATGTAGCAAACTAGCACAACGGGAATACAAAACTAGGCACGACTGGGTTGGAAAGGTGATCCACTGGGAATTATGCAAAAAATTGAATTTTGACCATACAACAAAATGGTATATGCATAAACCAGAATCTTTCTTGAGAACGAAACGCATAAATTCTCTGGGGTTTTGAGATAAAAACGGATCACCTTATCCAGCAAGAAGACCAGACGTAGTGTTGATTAACAAAAAACAAAGAACTTGTCAACTGGTGGATTTTGCAGTGCCAGCAGATCACAGTGAAGCTAAAGGAAAATTAAAAAATGGACAAATACCTGGACCTTGCCAGAGAACTGAAAAAGTTATGCAATATGAAAGTGAAAGTGATTCCAATTGTAGTTGGTGCACTTGGAACAGTCCCAAAAGGATTAGAAAAGGGCTTGGAAAATTTGGATATCAGAGGAAGGATTGAAACCATTCAGAACACTGCACTGCTGCAATCTGCCAGAATACCAGAAGAGTCCTGGAGACCTGAGGAGACTTGCTGTCACTCCAGTGAAAGACCATCAGCAAACACTGATGTGAAAACTCAAAAGGAGTAAATAATAATAAAAAGAAGACCTCGTTTTTATTTAAGTAATTTTGTGTATTTATATATGGGTATGTCTATACACATATAAATAAATATGAATAATGTTCCCCTGTGTTCATATTTACTTAGTAACGACTGTAACATAAACAGTTGAACAGGAACAAAGTCGAGCATATGATGACGTCATCACTTCCGCCAAGATGGAAGAGAAAATACTTAGAAAAAATGAACTATATCGTTGCTCTCTATTTTACTTGATTTGTGTCTTTCGTTTCGTTTTATATGGCCATTACAAGTTATATACACCACCACTCATTTCTTTCACACTCTATCTGTCTTTGTTTCTCCTCCCCTCTCTCTCTCTCTCCCTCTCTCTCCCTCTCTCTCTTTCTCTCCCTTCTCTCTCTTTCTCTCCCTTCTTCTTCTTCTTCTTCTTCTTCTTCTTCTTCTTCCACATTCCAATCTACTTTTAGGACCGGTTTAGCTCAGTCGGTAGAGCGTTGGAACTACAATTTCGGGTTCGATACCGGCCCTTGCCAACTTAGCGTATGAGTAGCACAGGGACCTGTGCGCTAAAGTGAGGAGCTGATGGTAGGTGTAGCCTTCCACCTCAGATGCCAAAACAATCTCCTTGGTCTAGCACTAGTGGAAAGGGGATAGACTCCCTCGCTGTTTTGCTGATACCGACTTTAGGCCACCCGGACGACTTTCCCTTTTTTTACTTATGTATCTTAACATAGTCCCTCTTTTCAATTTCTTTCACTCTCTCTATCTATCACTCTATCAATCTCTCTCTCTCTCTCTCTCTCTCTTTCTTCTTCTTTCTTTCTTTCTCGTTCTCACTTATGATTCCTTTTTTACTTTCTTGTTCTACTTGTCACTCTCACTCTCTCTATCTATATCCCTTCTCTCTATCTTTTTGCTTCATCCTCTCTTTTTTATTGCATATCCTTTAATGCCAATTCTCTCTCTCTATTTATTTTCCCTCTCTATGTTCTCTTCTCTTTATACTTTATAAATCATATCTCTTTATCATTCTCTTCTCTCTCTCTCTCTCTCTCTCTATTAATAGATGATATATATATTTATATATTCTATATATATAATATTATAATTATATATGCTTATTAAATGGAGATTGTGTGTTTTTCTGTCTAGTTAACCGAAACTATATTACTACTCAAGTCACAATATTCCGTAGTTATTACGTCACATTCTCCATGATTGCTTATTTCTATTAAGCCTCAATTATGATTGAAAAACTGTTTGACATATATTAATACGTGTTTCGGCCTACCTATATACTAATAAGCATCAATTATATTTATATATACAACAAAATACAGTTTTTCAGTGTCAAACGTAAAGCTAATTTGCATTATTGACTATAAAAACTGATTTACATCCAAAATGTGGCCTTGGTATTATTGATTTCCAATTGTTTGGCTTTATATCTTAAAATTGATAAAATCTCTTCATAAATCCTAAAGAAATTCATTAAAGAAGAATAACTGTAACTAAATAGTTAAATTAGGAAAATTTAGGCATTGAAAAACGGAAGTGATGAAAGAGTAAGTTTTGGTTGCTCGTACTTCTCCGATTATACCCCTCCGTTTCAAATATTATTTGAATTTTATTAGTTTTATTAGCCTGTTCTGATTTAATCTAATATTTTATTACATTTAATACTTAATCTTGCACCCGGAGGGTGCAATGATATTTGCTAGTATATTATAAAGTAATAAAGTCGATCGGGACGGCCTAATGTCGGTATCAGCGAGGGAGTTACCCCTTTTCACTAGCAGTAAACCAGGAGAATAGTCTTTTGCGTCTGAGGTGGAGCGCCACACCTACCGTCAGTTTCTTTACCGCACACATGTGTGTTTCCTGTGTGTATGTAATATCTTTAGTCTT
>CM042146.1:101840066-101852566 GCA_023376005.1 Doryteuthis pealeii
CATCAAGGTCGCTTAACACCACGGCCCAACAGGTGGTTCCCATTGGGAGGGGGAGATTACCCCCTCCGCGCAGAGTACATCAGCGTATTCTATAAACCCCCGTCCGAGAGAGCTCCATGTCTTTGTGCGTCAAAATAAGAATCAACGAGAAGAGGAGGGACACAGAGTTTAAGACGTTATATACCCACTCAATATCGGCTTTATAATCGGGAGAGAGAGAAAAACAGACAGACAGAATAGAGATGGGATAAGGCGTCTTACTTCTTACTCTCTGATTCTACTGTTTCTAACTCGTCGGCCGCCATGTTCTTCAGACATCTTCTTTGGACTGTTTTCTCGAGTTGGTCCTTCTCTCCTTTTGTTAATCTGGCCATTTCTTGATCAAATAAATCAACAAGACTTTGTTGTTTTTCTTAAGTCCTTTATCTAAACAACCCCAGTCCAGGATTTCGCGTGGATCGAGACCGATATCTCGAGAGCCGACGACAGCGTCCGCTCTCAGCAAGTGACTAGTCGTATCTAATCTAAACTCTTTCACGCCTGTAATAAATATGAGATTTGAAAAAAGGAAATAGAAAAATGTGTCAGAAATGGATGGATAACGGATGTATTTCCTATCCAAGTCGGATGCCGACGATTTATTACCAACTCAACATTTACATTTTTACTAAACTTGGACTTTCTTCACCAGACAAGAGGAAATACATCAAAAAGATCCAGGATAAGGTTCTAACCGCATCAGAGTGGATATGGAAATCCCACAGTATGACAACATACCAACAAAGTATTGTGGTACCGAAAGATACTGATGAGGCTCTCTGGGTTCGTGGTAATGATGTACCGTTCCCGAAACCATGCCTGAACCCAGAATCATTATCTGATAAAAGCTTTGTTGGATGCAGTGCTACTGTTTAAACAGCAATTGTTGTATGAAGTTAATGGTAATGATGCTTCGTTCCCGAAACCATGCCTGAACACAAAGTCATTATCTAATGAAGGCTTTGTTGGATGCAATGCTACTGTTTAAACAGCAATCGTTGTATGAAGTTAATGGTAATGATGCTTCGTTCCCGAAACCATGCCTGAACACAGAGTCATTATCTGATGAAAGCTTTGTTGGATGCAATGCTACTGTTTAAACAGCAGTCGTTGTATGAAGTTATTGATAATAAAACATGATTGATTTTTTCTCGAGATGTGTATTTATCTTAAGGATAAAATTGTGGTGAGATAATGCCAGGTTTTTTAAAAGCATAAATGAAGTCTCGTATTATATTAAGAAGGTCATCACCGAATTCTGACATCCCGTTTTCTCTGAAGACAGAAAATATTATCTTAACTGGGACCAGTGACTCAGTACAAAGCAGTGACCTCAACAAAATCAAATACAGATGGATATTGCATTAAAAGCCATTTCGTTTAGGCGAGTAGGATATAGACACAGCACGTAGGATTTTTTTATATTTCTGTATTAAAAGAGCGGACATGATATATAGGCATTTTATGTGTTGATATTGTTATTGTTGTGTTTTGCTTTTTGATTTTGTTTGTAAGAAGTCTAGAATAAATAACGTTTATTGCTGGATATGTATAACTTGAAAATGTTCAGAAGTAAATAAAAAACAAAATAGAAAATAAAAACTGCGAAACATTATTCAAACATTTACTGAATATTATGTTTATGGGAGAGGAAGTGATAGAAATGATTATTAAGAATAACACACACACACACACACACATATTATATATATATATAATATGTGTGTGTGTGTGTGTATGTATGTATATACATGTGTATGTATAGATTGATACATAGATAGGAACAGATTACATTACATATATATATATATATATACGTGTGTGTATAGATTGATAGATAGATACAGCAGATTCGATTATTATATTATATATATATATATATATATATATATATAATATATTATATTATTATATTATAATATAAATTTGACAATGATAGATAGATAGATGAAAGCGAGAGAAATAGAGAGAAACAGAAAGCGTGCGAGAGAGAGAAAAACAGAATGTGATAAAATGATGAGAAAGAGACAGAGAGAGACAGAGACAGACAGACAGACAGACAGACAGACAGAGACAACAGACAAGATATAAACTGTGGAAGATAAATAGGAACAGACTAAGAGATAGATAGATAGATAGATAGATAGATAAAGATTGACTGCGAAAGAAAATAAAAACTGCGAAACATTATTCAAACATTTACTGAATATTATGTTTATGGAAGAGGAAGTGATAGAAATGATTATTAAGAATAACACACACACACACACACACACACACACACAACACATATAATATATATATATATATATATATATATATATTATATATATATATATATACGTGTTGTGTATAAGATTGATAGATAGATGGGAACAGATTACGATTATATATAATATATATATATATATATATATATAAATTGACAATGAGACATAGATAGATAGATAGATAGATAGAAAGCGAGAGAGAAATAAAGAGAAACAGAAAGCGAGAGAGAGAGAGAAAAAAAAACAGAATGTGATAGAGAGAGAGAGAGAGAGAGAGAGAGAGAGAGAGAGAGAGAGAGAGAGAGAGAGAGAAACAAACTGTGGGAGATAAATAGGAACAGACTAAGAGATAGATATAATAGATAGATAAAGATTGACTGTGAGAGATAGATAGACAGATGGAGCGAGAGAGAGAGAGAGAGAGACAGAGAGAGAAAAACAGTATTTGATAAACGATTAGAGAGAGAGAGAAGAGAGAGAGAGAGAGAGAGAGAGAGAGAGAGAAGAGAGACAAAACAAACTGTGGAGATAAATAGGAACAGACTAAGAGATAGATAGATATAGATAGATAGATAGATAAAGATTGACTGTTAGAGATAGATAGACGGATGGAGAGAGAGAGAGAGAGAGAGAGAGAGAGAGAGAGAGAGAGAGAGAGAGAGAGAGAGAGAGAAATTGAAATATTCCGTCGGAGATAGGGAGACATATAGAACGTAATAAACTCTTTGGTTTAGAAGAAAATTAACTTGTAATATTTATATTTTTGTGAAACAAAAATGTTGCGACTGTACTTATTTATGGGCGATGTCTTACATAGATATGAACAGTTTGAGAAAAGATAGATAAATAGATAGATAGATAGATAGATAGATAGATAGCCCATAAATAAATGCACTTCAACAATTTATTTGATAAAAAGTTAATTTTCTTCTAAACCAAATATACTGGCATTTCATTATTTCAAGTAAAACCTTATACACACGGAATATATATTATAAGTTATTATTTATTACCAGACTACTCAGAATTGTAAATATGTTATTAAAAATAAAACTACATGAAAATATATTGTATTGGTACTTATTTTGTAGACAGTTGCATATTCTTATTTTTCTTACAGATTTTAAATTTGGTTGAGTTTAGTAATAAACGATACATAAAATACGTTTAACTTGAAATATTAAAATCGGACTGTTTTTTGGTTTAGTAGAAAACTTTTGGTAGTTAACTTTTTTAAAAAAACAAAGTGGGATAAGGATCTACTTATTTATGGGGAATATTTACATAGATAAGAGTAGATAGATAGATAAAACCGACTGATATATATATATATATATATATAATATATATATATATATATATATATATATATATATATATATATTATATATGAAAGTAAATAGAAGTTAATCCGACAGTTATAAATTTTATTTTTAAAAATCAGAAGCACTATAATCCATAATAAAACTCAAACGGTTATTTATTCCATCTTTCATTCATATGTTGCTTCTGATTTTTTTAAATAGAATTTATTCTATTTTTAACACAGAATACGCATTTTTAAATTCCAGCATCGAACACTAGCGTTCGTTTGTACCTCCTATTCTAACGGTTATTTATCCCGTCTTTCATTCATATGTTGCTCTTGATGAAGACCGATCTATTAAGACGGTCGAAACAGATTCTGTCAGCAAACTATTAACATCATTTGTTTTTTCAAAAAATGTTAAATTCATATATATATATATATATATATATCAGTCATCCACAGACACGTGTTTCGAAGTTTACTTCTCATCAGTGCTGCTCGAATTTTTAACAGCTACTTCTAGCCGGGATCGAAACCCGACAGAATTTTCATCTGCCAAGTTCCTTACCCTTGCGGCTATCAGTGGCCGTCAGTCTCGGGTGAACAATTAATTGCTACATACTTTACGGCGGTATGTTTCTACAATCACCAGAGAACTCAAATCTGTAAACAGACGGGTAACGGCTAATGCCAAACGGTGAAGTTACAATTAATGTCTCCCCACAGTGCTCAACCATAGGAGTGGCAAGCATATAGATAGATAGATTGATAGATAGATAGATAATATGATAAAGGAAATGACTTACTGGGGAATAAAATATTGCGTTAATTGCAATATTGACGGTCGATACAAGTATTAACCGAATAAGTCAGTGTTATAACGAATATAAAGTGATCAATACATTATTGCCTGACATTATGAAAAGAAGACTATTCTGCACATGTGTTTTTTTTCCATGTCAACAATCACGTTCAGCATTTAACAACATCTGTGTTTAATATTTTATGTTAACATTTAACGTTCAGGAATCAACAATGGCGTGTTTGACATTCAGCTTTTGAAATGACGCAATCAATTACATGACGTTCAATTTCACTGCGAAACAGTTATCAACGGTCATTCATTGAAATTAACTCTGAAGATACTTATGGTGAAACTCGAGTAGGTTATTTATATATACATCGTAATACTATATAGATAGATATATAGATAGGTAGATAGATAGATAGGAATAGACTGACATAGATAGATAAATTGAGACAGACATACAGACAGAGACTTCCTGGACAAAGCTGGTTGCATTTCACGTAGTGCTCACCCTGTGGATAGATAGTAGGTCAGATGGGGAACTTTAACTGTCGTATGACAACCGGTCTAGGAGAAGGAAAACTCTAAATCCAAACATGTTAAACTCCTCTTAAAAAATCTGCTTTGTGTCACATCCTGTCCGTGCGAAAGGGTTAGATAAATACATAGATATGAACAGTTGAAGATATCAGACCTAAATAAGTATAGCCCAATAAGATATTTACTAGCAGAACCTGTGGATATACCACAGTATGATAATCTAATTAAGACGTTATGTTACTTACGAACGATTTCAATTATTTCAATACGTAAAATAATAATAATACGTATAAATATCTTGATTTAACTCTCTCTCTCTCTCTCTCTCTCTCTCTCTCTCTCTCTCTATATATATATATATATATATATAATATATATATATATTATATATATATGTCTCTCTCTTTCTTTTCCCACTTACACCTTTTTTCTTTCTTTCCTTTTCATCTTTTCATTATGTTTGATTGAAACAGATTAGCGTTATCGCTTCTGCGCGCTCACACCCCCTCTCTATCTTTCCTCTAGTCTCTATATCTCTTTCGTTCTTTCTTATTATATTCTTCGGTGTAGCACGTCTTTTTCTTTCATTTTTTTCTTTATAATAATAAACGGAATGGCCAATTATTTAGCTGACGACGCTCATAAGAAATAAGAATTCGGCGGATAAGCAAAACCAGATAGGATTTACATTTTTGCATTTCATCTTGGATGATCTGGACAATTTCATTTTTAACCAGAGGGTGTAGCAATATGATAACGGTCGTACAATTATGTTGCTTGATTGGTTGTTTTGGTTGTTTTCGGGTCATTTAATGCCGAATCGAGTCATTTTTGATATGTTTTTGGTCACAGTACCTGCTTTTGCTTAAATGGTCACCCATCTAAGTATTGAACAGGCTCATCATTGCTTAACTTCGGTGCTCTAACGGGAACAAATGTTTTTTAATGTATAATTGATAAAAGAAAATTATAATTATATATAATATATATATATATTATATATTAGAGAGAGAGAGAGAGAGAGAGAGGAGAGAGAGAGAGAGAGAGAGGGAGAGAGAGAGATAGATAGATAAGGAGTAAAATGAGGAAAATTGATCCGACAGTATGTGGAGAAATGTAGGACAAACACGGGATGATAATTTTTTTTTCTCCTTGTCTAGTTACTAAATGGTCCTGAAGAAGATTTCTTTATAAACCGAAATGTTTGACCATCGACACTATGACTAATAGAATTCCATCCATTGTTACAACCGTGTTTGTTCTACACCGTTCCACATAAATAAATAGATAGATAGATAGATAAATAGATCGCAATTCCTGTTAGACCCTTTATGATCCTCTCACGAACTAAATGATAAATTATGATTATAAAAATAACTGGAAAATCATATATTGTTTGTTTGTTTTGTTTTGTTTTAGGGCATATCAACCTCAGTGGGTCATTTAATGCCGATAAAGTTTTGAAATAAATCAATTCTTAATGGATAATACAATTTTTTTTATAAATACATTTTTCTATTTAATCCATAGATGGGACCCTAACAGGTACTACCACTCCGGGTCAGAGTGGACCAGGGAGCAATGGTGATAAAGGGGTGCTTCACATTCCCCAAACCTCCAAAACTGGAACCTCACCATCAGATAGAGTTTAATGTCATTCCCAGGACATGTAGACCCGCAGCCACCGCCTTCTAGCACCCATATGATAAACAGGGGTTTGGGCTTGCCATAAGGGCAATAGGGTTGGGAAAATCATATAGGTGCTAGGGCTTGACGTGACCAGCCGATTGATCGGAAGGGGCCTCTCCGACCGCCCGTCTAGCCCAAGATAGGGCCAAAGTGGAGTATTGCATGTCATGAACTGCTCATCCACCTGGGCTCTATCCTTAAGCATCACGGGTCGCCACCCACGGCAAATGTGGCCCCATTGGGGGAGTCTTACCTCTCTGCAGAGGTGCAATCGGTGCATTCTAACGCCCCACCGACAGGGCGGAATCATATATTGAATATCGACACTACGACTAATGAATTTTAATCCATCCATTGTAACACCCGTGTTTGTTTTAGATAGATAGATAGATCGCAATTCCTGTTAGACCCTTTATGATACTCTCGCGAAATAAATGATAATTTATGATAGTAAAAATAACAGGATAATCCTTGTTGCTGTCGATATATCTCTGTAATTGGTCGACTTCCTCAAATGCGTCTAATTCAATGATATTCGTTTTAACAAAAATATTATCTCAGAACGATGAGAAGTATATTTTGAGGAGTCACGCTGAGAAAATAAAGTCGACGGTTTCAGCCAAAATCGGAGCGACTTCAATCGGCAAAACGTGTTTACTTATCCGTCATTATTTACAAAGAAAACATGAGAAGTCCGTGTGCTTAGCCGTTAAAACCATTCAGTGTGCAAACCTCATCGACGTTTACCACCAAATAAGTATTATCTCTATCAACTCTGTCATCTTCTCAATCTAAACTGTTTGGTTTGGTTTTATGACATGTCAACCCTTGTTGGGTTATTCTATGCCGAAAACATTTTGTCTTATTCCTTCTTCATAGGTATTCAATTTTTTTTCAAACTAAATCTTTAAACACATTTTTAATAATCATTTTTTAATCTATTTAACCCATAAATGGACCCCCAACAGATGCTAGCTTTCCGGTTCAGGGTTGTTGGCACCTTACGACCACTAGGTACGATGGCGTAGTGTCCAGTAAATAAATAAATAAATTTACTGTATCTACGCAAGTGGCTGTGTAAGCCTATCCCTGAGTGACAGTCTTTGGTGCACTGACTGCACACACACTGTGATGCTTTCTGGGGCTGCTGTTTTCTCTCCCTCTTTCTGTCTCTCTTTGCTGTCGAAGCTACTCTCCTCTCCGCCTCACTCCTCTTCGTGCCTTGTTCAGGGTGAACCTGGGAATAATGGTGATAAAGGATATAGCACTATGCTGGGGGCACGGTCTCAATTATGGTACTATGCTCCGGGCACGGTACCAAATGTTGTCTTATAGGGGTTCATGAGAGTGAGAGTTCTTTGATAAGAAAGCTCTTCATGGATAGAGAGATATTGGAGAGATATTAGAGAGACTTACTTGGTGATGAGATCCTACTCCCTTCTTGCCGATCCCTCCACCATCTGACCAAGTCCCCATCCTGTTGTCCAGTTGGGTTGACTTCTAACTAAAGGAGTTGAGTTCTTCTAACTAAGGGCTGATTTGGTAATTGCAACTGAATTGCTTGTTTAAATTAAATGAATTACAAAGACATCTTTTTGTTACTTGATCAAGTAGTTTTTATTTTATCTTTATGATCACCACACGGGGAGACCAGGCCTCAGCCCGTCTGAACCCGTCGGCGGCCAGACTCAATCTCACCAACTATCACCTCTCACTCTTCCTTTCTCCCCTTTACCACGTCATCATTTCTCTTCCAATCAAAAAGAAATGCCACGCGTATTTTCTGACATTATCCTTCAAATTTTTCCGTTCCCTACACTCAAACTTTTCCCTAACTAATGACTCAAACCACCATCATGGTTCCGCGTCATTAGTTATTGTGTCACAAGGAGTACCCAGGACACTCTCCCTGTCGGGTTTTTACTTTCGATTATTCGGTTATTCTGAGTTGATCGAAACATTCGTATTTACGATGCATGTATTCTGTGAATATAGAAATTTTTCCTGCATGGTTAAAGTCATTGGAAATGGACTCGTCGCCCCGAGTTCAAATCCTGGACGTGGTAATTGCATTTCACTTAGCGCTAATACCCTTGGGAAAGGTATGAATCCTACTCTTCCCTCCAGCTTCGTCATATTTTACTTTTCCTTCTTTCTTGTTTTATATTTTTTAATAAATCATTTATTTCAATTTCTATTTTAAAGACATTTTTAAAACTCATGTTTTTCTATTTACCCATAGATGGGATCATAAAAGGTACGACCACTTCGGGTCAGAGTGGACATGGAAGCAATGGTGATGAAAGGGATACTCCACACTGCCCAGATCTCCAAAATTGGAACTACATCAGATATAATTTAACGTCATTCACAAGACATTAAGACCCTCAACCACAGCATTCATGCACATATATGATGAAAAAATGTTTGGAGCTTGTCATAAATGCAATATGATCGGGACAATCATATAGGTGCTAGGACTTGGGCTCTGATTTCCATATGATTGATTATCTGTCTATTACAATGCCTTTCTTATGCGTATAGTGACATCACTTTCTGCAGATGAGA
This sequence comes from Doryteuthis pealeii, assembly GCA_023376005.1. Taxonomy (NCBI): domain Eukaryota; kingdom Metazoa; phylum Mollusca; class Cephalopoda; order Myopsida; family Loliginidae; genus Doryteuthis; species Doryteuthis pealeii. The sequence continues at coordinate 101,849,290 of CM042146.1, forward strand.
TATTACTACCTAGGTATTTGAACTAGTTTACTAGTGTCAGGGGCTTACCGGCTAGCAAGTAGCACTGGGAGAGTAGCAGGCGAGCTCGGAATCGCATAGTCCAGTTTGGTTCGTCACCTTCACGATTTCGGCAAAATCACACGGAGCTGCTGTTGTACCTTATGTTACCAAAATGTTGTGGAATTTTTAATTCACCGTTAAGCTAAGCGCGCTTTATCTAAGATAAGAAAACGTCGCTCGGTTAGCTGAGATTAAGAATTCTGAAGAGAAATACCACATTCTGACACTCTTCGGAACCATTCGTCCCCACAAACAGAAATGGACTCGCTCGTCGATTTCGACGCATGATGATTCATCTAAATAACAACCTACACAGTGTTTTGTTTATATACATTTACCAACCTCTCCGCACGAGCTGGATGTGACACGAGATCAATTTCTTAAGCGGGGTTTAACAGGTTTGAATTCAGTGTTTTCCTTCTCCTAGACCGGTTGCCTAACAAGGTTAAGAGCCCAGTCTGCCCAACTATTGCCCATAGCTAGAGGGAGAGTAGGATTCCTACCTTTCCCAAGGGTATTAGCGCTAAGTGAAATGCAATTACCACGTCCAGGATTTAAACTCGGGGCGATGACTCCATTTCTTATGACTTTAACCATTACACCACGCGCTTCCTATAGTGTTTTGTTGAAAGTGGTGAAGGCTTCGATTGAACCATCCGCGCGTTTTGGCACCGTCGATAGGAAAGAATTTGCAAAGAAATGCCACAAACCCAATCAACGACTGACCTCAGGCTTTTCAATTCAAAGTTTTCCTTATCCTAGACTGGTTACCTATCCAAGGTTAAAGAACCCAGTCTGCTCTACTATTTACCCAAAGCCGAAGAGAGAATATATGGATTCATACCTTTCCCAGGGGTATTAGCGCTATGTGAAATGCAAACAGCCTTGCGAGGATTTGAACTCGGGTCGACGAGTCCATTTCCTACGATTCTAACCATTATGCCACGCGCCTCCAATACGTCAATTAAAATAACCATAATCTAAGCGTCACTGTTAAATCAAGCTAACACTAACAGCAAGTCAGGCTTTACTGAAATACAATAAAATCGATTTCTTCATGAAAATCCACGCTATTATATTTCGCTGGTTCTAGGTTGGTGGAAACGTAGCCCTCAGGGATCCGTTCTCAGTCATATCGAGAAGGTTTTAAATTACCTCGATGAAAAGTGGACACTCAGGTGCTGTCAAAATGGTCAGTTGTGCCACCCGTTTTATGTGTGGAGAAACCCTCACCCGTTAATCGAGTGTATGAGGAAACCACTCAGTGAGAAACACGAGCCACTTATGCGGTAATTGCACCGGCCTCAGCCGTCAAGAGTTTTCTCAATTAGAGTGACGACCTTCGCAGAATTGTTCACGCTCCGAGCTTAGATACACTAGTCTTGAGCAAATATTTCAACCCCTAGAGTTGTTACTCTGTCAACGCTGATGGTATCCCCACCAGAGATATAAAAAGCACCCACAAAGAAAAGAGGTGTACTATGTATGACACCTAGCTCAGTCGGTAGAGCATTCGGCTAGAAACTACAAGGTTCCTAGTTCGATACCGGCACTCGCCAATTCAGCGTATGAGTAGCACAGGGATCTGTGCGGTAGAGTAAGGAGCTGATGGTTGGTGTGGCGCTCCACCCCAGACGCTAAAAAACAATCTCCTTGATCTAGCGCTAGTGAAAAGGGGATAGACTCCCTCGCTGATTGGCTGATACCGATTTTAGGCCAGCCCGACGACTTTACTTTTATGAGGCCACATTTCTGGAGCTCTGAGGAGTGTGGAGTAACCTTTCATTGCAGTTACTCATAAGGTCATTCTGACCCGAGAACCATCTATGGCTCAGATATATCTGCTTAAGTTTTTTCATATTCGATAGGAATACTTGATGCCGTAAAAATGTAAATGTAAACCGTCAATAGGTGGTCCCATTGGGGGGATTTTACCCCTCTGCAGCAGTGCAGCGCCAGCCGACAGGGTGGTACGGCTTGGAAGAATTATGGCTTTAACTCATCACGAGGGTGAATCAAAAAGTAATTCCATTTTGTTTAGGACAGGTATACTTCCCAACACAGAAACATGTATCAAACATCAAAATGAAGCTGGTCTTCTGTGAAACACATCCCTACTTCACATAGTCATCATTTCTCTCAATAGCAATGTTCCACCTTCGAATGAAAGCGTGTATCCCTACACCGTAAAATTCTGTTGACTATTCTTTGAACCAATTCTTCACTACAGATTTCACTTCCTTGTCACTATGATAATGTTTGCCTCTCAAACTCTCTTTCATGGGGCAGGGTTACATGCTCTCATTCGAAGGTGGAACTTTGCTATAGAGAAAACGGTGACAATGTGGAGAAGTAGAGATGTGATCCACATAGGACCAGCTTCATTTTGCTGTACGATACATGTTCCTGTGTTGGGAATTATACCTGTCCTGAACAAAATGGCATTACTTTTTGAGTCAGCCTCGTATATTAAGAATAATTACTTGAAGCTCTATAATTGTTTACTGAGGATTAGTATTATCTAATTGATACCATAAAATTATGTACAAACATGGGACTTTTATTAAATATAAATAATTAATAATACTAGCAGAAATGTCCAAATCTTATAGGAATTTGCTACTGTAAAGGGTTAAAAAAAATTGTGATTTTAAAAAAAAGTTGTAAAAGCTAAAATGAAAGCAGAGAAGAAATGAGGAAAAAAAAACAGCTATAAACTGAAGAGAAAGTAAAACAGGAAAAAAGGAGTAAAATTAGAAAATGAGGCAGTGTAAAAATTCATTTTTGAAAGATATTGCCTGAGGGGCTGGGAGTTAAAAATTCAATGCCAGAGAGTTTGTACTATAAGTAAGTAAAATCATCAAATCTAATAAAGGGGTTAAAAAAATAGCAATTTATTCAATTTATTGACGATTTTGGGTAATGTGACATAAGCAGTGACATAGTTTCAGTTACAGACAAATAAAGACTACATCTCTATTATTAATAGATGTTCGCCACCAGATTTCGGTGTGGAGAAACCCTTATAAGGATGGTGCAAAGTTATACATACTTTGGATACAAATAACTCCGACGAAGGTTAACGGACAAAACATTTAATATACACAGCACATGGATAACAGTAGATACAACGTACATAGTAAAAGAGTACATATAAAAAGGGGTACACAAATAAAGATGCAGACACATTCATGAATGATACAGATATACATATATG
>CM042146.1:101857566-101872566 GCA_023376005.1 Doryteuthis pealeii
CCAAATATTCATTTCTTACTTATTATTTAACGAAAACATTTGCGACTTTTAATTATCCCATCCCCTTAAGAACGTAGCAGCGATGTTACGAAGCTTCACTCGGAAATTTTTAAATATATATATATATATATATATATATATATATATATATATATATATATATATATAGTGAATAAAAGTGAAAGACAAATTGACAGTTGACAGTTCCATTTGAAGAAAATCAGCGGAAGTTGGAAAAATATGAAGACCTACGTGAACAATGCGCCAGAAACGGATGGATAACGGATGTATTTCCCATTGAAGTCGGGTGTCGGGGGTTTATTGCCAACTCAACCTCGGCATTTTTGTCTAAACTTGGACTTTCTCTACCAGACAAAAGGAAATAATTAAATAAGATTCAGGAGAAAGCTCTAACCGCATCAGCGTGGATATGGCAGTCCTATATTGTGACGTCAAACCGACAAAGTCTGGTGGTATTGTGAGATACTGCTGGGGCGCTCTGGGTTAGTAGTAATGATGCTTCGGCCCCGAAACCATGCCTGAACCCAGAGTCATCATCTGATGAAGGCTTTGTTGGTTGCAATAATACTGTGTAAATAGCAGTCATTGTATGAAGATTTATATATATATGTATATAGTGAATAAAAGTGAAAGACAAATTGAAGGACAATTTAAAACGCCTCAATATTAATCTGAGTGCTTGGGAAAATCTAGCATCAAATCGAAAGTAATGGCGTAAGACATGTTTCACTAGACTAAAGAGCTTTGAAGAAAATAGACTGAGGCATCGAGATCAGCTCCGGCTAAGTTTAAATCAAAACCGTCTGACTCCCGCCTTAGAATATTTCATTTGGCAGTGTGGCTTCATAGCTCGCAACAAGGCTGGGCTTCTATCATACTCAAGGAAACACAAAATGTCATCTTGATAGCATGCACAACATGGGAGGAAACAAATCACTCACTGCTGACCTTCATCTATCGTTCAAGATAGGAGATTCTACCATATATATATATATATATAATATATATATATATTATATATATATATATATATATAAGTTAAGAGTAAGGAAATGAATCCGACTGTATAAGTATAAATAAAAGGATATGAAAACACACAATGCTGTTAAAATGAAAATATGTTATATCATATTCATAGCTAATATTGAACAATATTTCGATTTATAAAAATCATCTTAAGAGCTTGTTTGTTTTTCGTTTTGAATTTAAATTATTTTCTGCTTCTCTCTCGATGAGTCCGGAAGCTCTGAAGATGATTTTTTACAAATCGAAATATTGTTCAATATTAGCTATGAATATGATATAAAATATTTTCAATTTAACAGCATTTTGTGTTTTCATATCCTTTCATCTATACTATATATATATATATATATATATATATATATATATATATATATATATATATATATATATATATGAATTGATATCTAAAAAAACGTAAGTTAAAAAATCAAGTGCTCCGGTGAGTAGATCATTATTGTTACATTCTTGCATTCTTGAAGAGGGGGATACAAAACAATGCAATAATCAAATGAGAAGGACAAAGAGAATGTATAAAACTGACAGTTATGGGTCAGCCAAATTATTTCACAGCATCATCAGACATGCGCAAAAACACGCTTATTACTGAAGGAATTGCCCAGAATACAAGAATTTGTCATATATATCAATGATTATATATATATATATATATATATATATATATATATTATATATATATGTGTGTGTGTGTGTGTGTGTGTGTGTGTGTGTGTGTAATTAAACAAAAGGCAGGTCTCCTGTTTAACAACTTTATTAGTGATCTTTTCAAGCTTTCTGGCCAACTTTTTTATATTTGGATGGAATTCGTGGATTAGTCCACCGAAGTTCATATCCCGAGTACTTTCGGCACTTCGAAGTGCCATCATCAGGGGTGATATGTTAAAGTTTTGTTTTTTTTTTTCAAAGTATATTAATGGGTGTAGAGGCTGGAAGTAGAATTGATAGGCATTTTAAATGTGAGTACTGCATTGAAAATTAATTTTATTTAAGGATGGTTTGTATTGTTTGATGTATAAAGCTTCTAGTATTTGGAGTTTTTCGTTTATTTTCTTCTTTGTGCAGAATGTGCGTATTTTCTGTTAAGATATAATTAGAGTGGGGATATACATGTAATTTTAGATGTTGTGAAACCTTGAAAAGATCACCAATAAAATCGTTAAACAGGAGACCTGCCTTTTGTTTAATTCCACATGTATAAATGAAAGAATGCTGCCCAAATACACACACACACGCACGCGCACACGCGCACACACACAACACATATATATATATATATATATATATATGTGTATATATATATGAATAAAAATTTATGAAAACGTGAATAACAAAACACAAACTATTACATTCAACTCATAGTTCACCTCTGTTGGTTTTAGAAGCTTCCTCACAATGAATCTTTATAATTCTAAAACAGAACGATATATATATATATATATATATATATATATATATATATACGATGAAAAGGTAAACGCATGAGGCGGAGGAAGGAGATAGAGAGGGAGGTGGTAAAAACGCTAGATGCCACAGATGTGTTGTGGATCGCATCGTTGGTTGGACTGATAGGATGATCAAAGCATTTAAAGTAATCCCATCCCTCCACCGGGACTTGTGATATACCATACATCTGTAGCATCTGATCGTATCTAAATGACTAATAGATGGTACCATTATTTGAGGAAATAGATGGTACTCTAACAGGCACTACCACTCCAGATCGAAGTGCAGTTGGGACTAATAGCAATGATGGAGTATTCCAAACTCAAGATTTCCAGAATTGGGGCCTCACAATCAAATGCAGTTTAAACCCAGAATATCCCTTTGGGGAGTCTTACTCCTTTGCAAGGGATACAGTCAGCATATTCTAGCAAATTGATTTTTCATCCCACTATCCATTAGGGTAGGTCGATTTTAAAACTGTAACTTCCCCCATGTGGTAAAAAGTTGCAAATTAACGTAAAGAATTATCACACCATTTTTTTTTTCAAAACTTTGCCTTCATTTTAGGAAATAGATTTCAATCTTTTTAAAATGATATCCCTGATACAACTTAATTATTAGGTAAAAAGCAGCACATGTCAGAGGTGTCAGTGGTGATGGAGGGAATATTTTTAATTTGAATTCTAGTTATGTCATTTTATTTGTTTTGTTTAAAATGATATCTTTCCTTTTTTTTAAATATTGAAATTGCTATATTTTTTAACCAAATTCTAGGCCGAATTTTGCAAAAACGATGATTTTTGGTGCATTTTCGTTGACGATCTTTGATGCTATTTCCCAAATAATGGTGTAAGCAAAAGATCTAGTTTTTAATATCAGTATTTAATATATTAAAAGTTAAAAATCAACCTACCCTACTATTCATGGCTATATAACCAAATATTATTTGTGACATTAACATATTACCCCCCCCCCTAAAAAAAATTGCATATTATGTGGAATAGCCATTGTACGAATTTGGAGTGGAATGTGTTGTATTTCAATTTATGAGAGTAGCGAAACCTGAGATTTGTCTGTTTTCAGGCGACAACGAAAGTTTTCATTCGTGACTTCACGTATACGCCAGTTGCGTTTTAAAGGTTTGTAATTTAAGAATCCATTTTTATTTCTATTTTGAAATTTTTGATTTATTTTACTTGAGAAAAATGGGTAGAAAATAGCATGTTACACATAATAAGCAAAAAAAGATATATAATAAGAAATAAATAATGAAAGATAGACAAAAGTGAGAGGGGGAAGGAAAAAACGTACATATAATAAGAAATAAAGAAAGAAAGATAGAAAGATAGAAAAGAGAGAGGAGGAGGAAAAAACGTACATATAATAAGAAAGAAAGAAAGATACACAAGAGAGAGGAGAAGGGAAAAACGTATATATAATAAGAAAGAAAGAAAGACTGAAAAGAGAGAGGGGGGAGGGAAAAGTACATATAATTAGAAAGAAAGAAAGAAAGAAAGAAAGAAAGATAGAAAAGAGAGAGGGTGAGGGGAAAAGTACATATAATAAGAAAGAAAGATTGTAAAGAGAGAGTGTGAAGGAAAAACGTACATATGATAAGAAATAAAGAAAGAAAGATAGACAAGAGAGAGGGGATGGAAAAAGAACATATAATAAGAAATAAAGAAAGGAAGATTGAAAAGAGAGAGGAGGAGGGAAAACGTACATATGATAAGAAAGAAAGAAAGAAAGATAGAAAGATAGAAAAGAGAGGAGGAGGAAAAACGTACATTTAATAAGAAATAAAGAAAGAAAGATAGACAAGAGAGAGAGGGGGAGGAAAAAACGTACATATGATAAGAAAGAGATAGAAAAAAGTAAGGAGCAGAAAGCGAGTGAGAACGTGAGCAGAAATGATGATGTTTATCCATCAGACGCGTATTATCTGTTTTAATGGAATGAAATGGAAAAAAAAGAAGATTGGTTGATTGGTTGGTTGGTTAGATTTAAGGCATGTCGACCCCTGTTAGGTTATTTTATGTCCAAGACGTTTTGTTTTATTCCTTTTTGATGGGTACTCAAATTTTAAAAACTCAATGATTTAAATACATTTTTAATACTCATTTCTTTTTATTTAACCTATAGATGGGACCCTAACAGGTACTCCCACTCCGGCTCAGATTAGATCTGAGAGTAATTGGAACTTCACCACCAGATAGAGTTTTACATCATACCTAGGACATTAAGACTCTCAGCCACCGCCTGGCAGCACATATATGATAAAAAGTGTTAGGGCTTGCCGTGAAGGTAATAGGATTGAGACAATCATATAGGTGCTAGGGCTTGACATGAACAGCTGAGGGAGTCTCAGCGATCGCCTGTCTAGCCTAAGTAAGGGCTTTGAAGTAGAGTGTTGCATGTCATACATTGCTCAGCCACGAGGATTCCATCCTTAAGCATCACGGACCGTCACCAACCATCAATAGGTGGTCCCATTGGCGGGGGGATTTACCCCTCTGCAGCAGTGCAGCGCCAGCCGACAGGGCTTGGAAGAATTATGGCTTTAACTTATCAATAAAATACTACGAGGGTGAATCAAAAAGTAATGCCATTTTGTTTAGGACAGGTATAATTACCAACACAGAAACATCTATCGTACATCAAAATGAAGCTGGTCCTCTGTGGATTACATCCCTATTCCTCCACATAGTCACCGTTTCTCTCAATAGAAATGTTCCACCTTCGAATGAGAGCATGTATCCCTGTCCCGTAAAATTCTGTTGACTATTCTTTGAGTCACTTTTTCCCTACAGATTTCAATTCCTCGTCACTAGAATAATGTTTGCCTCTTAAATCCTCTTCGTGAGGCCGAAGAGATGATAGTCTGAAGGCGCTAAATCTGGGGAGTATGAAGGATGCAGTAAAGTTGTCCACCAGAATGAGCCGATTTTCTCCCTTGTCCTGATGCTTGTGTGTGGTCGAGCATCGTCATGCAGAAGGGGGAGATTTTCGATTGGTAAGTTGGGTCATACTCGTCGGATTCTTGCTCTCGTTTGGATCTCAATGTAGGCCTTTATTTTATGAAAAACAAATTCACATGAAATTTTTTTAAAATTGCATTACATTTTGACTCACCTCGTATATTTTCATCCGAATTGAAACATGTTATCTTTTATTTTTTCAGGAGAGGACAAGATGACAAAGAAAGAAATGCCACAGATGTCATACTGCAGAGTTGGATTTATTATTGAATAGAAAAGCGTATCAGTACTGAGTGTTTTGCAAAGGAGATTGGAAAAAATAAAATGAATTAGAGCATTAAATAAATATATAAGCAGAAAAGATATGAACTAAGTGAATAAATTAATTTACTAAGTGCAAAACAATGATATTTTAGTAGCAATGAAGATAAAATATCTGTTCACAAAGTCCAAATGTTAATAATACATTGAAATTATTCTCTTTGTGATAAACTTTCCTTGCAAACAAATATTGTCTCAATGTAGAAATTGGATAGTTGTTTAGCAATATTCCGTAATTAGATTACACTAGAGACATCTCATGGGAAAAGTTCAACTAAGTTAATCGAAGTCTACGTAATGGTCAACATAGTCTCGGATAATAATGACGTAGTAATTTTCTTAGAAAGAAAACGATTGTATGAAAAGTAAAAATCCATTTTTTTTCTTGTTTTTTTTTTTGTTTTATTTTTTTTTTTTTTTTTTTTTGTTTAATGGTATATATCAACCTTCGTGGGTTATTTAATTACCAAACCATATTGTAGACCAGGGGTCGGCAACCTTTTGAAGTGAGGGGGCCAATTGGCTATGCAGTGTCTCTTGGTGAAGGGCCATGGTATTAAATATAATACAAATAAATTTCTCGGTCTCAAACTGCTCAGCCCAAAAAGCTGTCTTTTTTTTTTTTTTTTTTAAGGTTTAAATTTTTTTTAAAAAATCTTTGCTTCTGGTCTTTAATGGATTTACCTGAATCGAACTATTGTATTTCGACTCGATATTGATTGGATAGTCAGAGTCCAGCAGTTATGTTGGTGAACCGGATGTGGCCCACGGGCCCGGGATTGCCGACCCCTGTTGTAGACGAACTAGTAGTGCTATTTAACCAACAGCTAGGTGTTTGGCGGTTCATATTTTCCCAACGAATCGTTTCACCCGGAATTGTATTATCAGGTTAGAGTTGTATCTATGGGTCAAATAGACTTTGTGAAATTATTAGATAGAAATAGCTGATGTAAAATAACTTGGGATTATCTTATTATGATGGAGATCATGTGACTATCTGTCTGTAACTGAAACTACGTCACCACCCACGTCACAATTCCCTTACTTATTTACGTTATATTCTCAATGGTTAGTAATTATTTAATTTTAGTTAGCATCTCATTTATTAACAATGTTGGGTATTTCGGGGCAGTACAAACCGGTCCTGGTAAGATGGAGTATCAACTTGAAATATGTTTGGGATGCAGATTTTCTCTCTTTTTGTCTAATTGTTGTTTGTTTTTTTGTTTGTTTGGCGGGGGATCTTGTCTTTTTTGTGATTTTCTGTTTGTGTTTTTATTTGAAATCAACATGTGCCTGGTAATCTAGTACATGTGTAATAGTTCTTATAATAGTTCTTTCTTTTTTTTGAGTGCGTAGGGTGGTTGTTCAGTGGAGTCAGTTACCATTCAAAGACAAGTTTTTTGGGGCTTTGAATTTTATTGTCAGTGAAAAAAAGGAGTATCGACTTGAAACGTGTTTGGGGTGCCGATGTTTTTATTTTTGTTTATTTTGTTTTTGTTTTTGTTTTTCTTGTTTGTCTTGTTTTTCTTTGTTTTTTGTTTTTTTTTTTTTTTGTTTTTTTTTTTTTTTGTTATTGTTTTTTTTTGGGGGGGGTAACGATAACTTTTGTTGCTTGTTCTTTTTGTGATTTTCTGTTTGTGTTTTTCATTAGAACTCAACATGTGCCTGGTAATCTGGTGCATATGTAATAGCTCTTATAATAGTTCTTTCTTTTTTGTGTGTGTGCAGGGTGGTTGTTCAGTGGAGTCAGTTGCCATTCAGAAAAAGTTTTTTGTGCTTTAAATTTTATTGTCATTGAAATACCATTGAGTTGCAATGGCCGAAGAAAATAAAACTGAAACGAAAGGTGATAGTAATTTTTCTCGATTTTGCAGATAATGAATTAGATTTTTTTTCTTTCGTGATGGAGAGAATTCAGGCGACTTTCAATCGAATAGCGGCTAAAGTGACAATAACTTTTGTTGCCACGGGGACGGGGGAGGACGGGAGGACGGGAAAGATGAGGACAACTCAATTCTTCAAGCCCGGCAAATGATGTAAAGAGGGAAATGAGCACCAACTAATTATAATCCTGCTGTTTCAAGTTTCTCTTTTAGCGGATATCCAGGTGTGAAAACGGATATCGACTGATTTAAATGGCCATCATGGATTTTCCCCCTTTTTTCTTTTTTTTTTTTTTATTTTTTTTTTTTGCTCTTTATTTTGACGAAGAACGCTGAGATCGTATTTGCAAAAAAATATCCCCACAGGTTTGTCACTAAAACCAGATTTTTTTTTTCTAATTTTTTAAAGAATATCCATCAAGAAAATGGGGTAAAAAGACATTTCGGAATAAATCCCAGGGTGTTAAATTTTCAATGATCTTTCTTCATTAAGTTCCTGAAAAGACATTTTGTTCAACACGTTGAGATCGCATACTGTGATAAAATCAAACCTAATTTTCTCTCCCTGGATCAGTTTACTATACACACTAAAAAATTTTCACCTAAACAGGACAAAAGTCACCTGGAATAAAGTTTAAGTAAAACCTACTTTAAACGAAGCCTACTTTTTTTATTCAAATAGATTACTAATTAGGACTGGGCCTATTCTAGTAGTGACCACACCAAGCGCAGTTTAACAGGTTTGAATTCAGAGTTTTGTTCTCCTAGACTGGTTGCTTAACCATGGTTAAAAGGCCCAGTCTATGCTACAATTTACCCATAGCTGGAGGGAGAGTAGTTGGATTCATACCTTTCCCGAGGGTATTATTAATGTGAACTGTAGCTTCGTCAAGGATTTGAACTTGGATCGACGAGTCTATTTCCTACGACTCTAACCATTACACCGCGACCTCCTACTTTAAACGAATAAAGCTTAAGTAAAACCTACTTTAAACCACTCACAGCGGTTCTTCAACCCCACCCGAGCAAAATAAAAAAGGACTGATGGTTAGTTCATTATAATTGAGCAGAAGGATTCAGATTAAGATAAGAATGGGACTTTATTTGAATAGAATGGGTTCTGAGGTGAATAGATAGTGAAGTTTGAAATATTCCATCATACAGGTAAAAAATACCAAGAAATTTTGTTACGACCGTGGGGAAAATTTGGTAGGCAAAGAGTTAAGTAAGTTCTCTCTTTGTGTTAAATTGGTGCATTTGTTTATCCTATTATTAACCGTTTTGTCTGCGTCTCCACACATACCACACTTGCTATTTTGTTGTGTCTTATCTATTTTTGCTTTGATATGATTAGTTCCTAATGACATTATTTTGTATTCCAATTATGAGAGATTTAGTTTCTGTCTTGAAGTTTCTCTTTCTTGGCTCTATCCAATTGTACAATTTCTCGTTTGAAGTATCGGTAATTTTCACCTTTAGTTGATAGAATTCCTAGCATAAAATTGTGCGTGCGCATTATCTGAAATGAACTTAATTGTTATTAAGATCACATTTTATGATAGTTTTGTGTTAAAGCATGCAGTTGTATTGTTTTCGAAACAATTCTAAGATTTATATATTTCGCACGTACACATTAAAAATGGCTACCGTCTTGTTTCAAAGTGAAAGTCAGTTGGCTAAATTCCTAGCATAAAATTATCTGAAATGAACTTAATTGTTATCAAGAACATATTTTATGATATTTTTTGTGTTAAAGCATGCAGTTGTATTGTTTTCGAAACAAATTTTTTTTATTTCGCACGGAGACTTTCAAAATGGATACCGGGTTAGTTCTAAGTGAAAGTCAAGTCTAACTGCCTCATTTGCTAGGAATTTTGACAACGAAAGGTGAAAATTACCTGTTTTTATTCCGGCTTGCCCAGCTGCCATGCAAATTACGTCTCGTGCCATCCGGGTCTTTCGTGCAGGAATTTTAACAACTAAAGGTGAAAATTACCGAAGTATCTATATAGTCGTTTTTTACTACCATTTCTCATTTCTAGTTCTTGTTCTTTGGTTTGTCCATATGGCACAATTGTTGGTACCAGTTGCTCTAATTAGTATTCTTGTGTTGTTTTAAGAGTATTCTTCAAGTCCTCGAATGTTAGTTGGCATCTTTCCGTCTACTAAAGACGGTGGCGTAGTGTCCACTTTTTTCCTTTTATCTGCAACTGCCTGAGTGGCTGAACAGCTCAATTTTTGATTGGCAATCTCTGTGGTAGTGACTGCGAACACTTCGGCTGGCCAGGTCGAATGCCTTCGTTAGGTCTATGAATGCGGTGTAGAGTGGCATCTGCCTTCCTGGCACTTTTCCTGCAGTTGGCGTAGTGTGAAGATCATGTCCACGGTTGCCCTGTTTGCTCGAAAGCCACACTGTGATTCTGGATAGATGTGAGATGCAAGACGCGCCAGTGTAATATATATATATATATATATATATATATATATATATATATATATATATATATATATATATAGTATGAACAAAAAGTAATAAGACAATCAGGAATATTTCTTGTATGTTGTTCATTCTCAACTAGTTTCGACCTTAGGTCATCGCCAGGAGAAAATTTCTTATTTGAAGAAATTGTTTATAGATTATTAGAAAGGGAGCATTATAGAAGAACTATAAAAGTTGAAGTTTTTTTGAGGGTTTGACATGCTATTAAAATCCGGGTAGACGAGTGTCTATATATATATATATATATATATATATATATATATATATATATATATATATATATATATATAGTTTTAAAAAAAGGTTTTTCTCTCTACCACGGTTTTGTTTTTTTCTGAAGAGGGTATACCTTGAACACCGAAACCATGGTAGAGGGAAAAAAATTTTGTACGAAATATATTGAGAGCTTTTTGGAATAACAACTAATGCTGATATAGTGAAAATGTGGTAGTAGCAATTAAAGAATGAATAATATATATATTATATATATATATATATATGCATGCTCTCGAGTGGAATGGTCCATAATCATGGTATTTAAGGCCTTTTTATTCCCAAATAACTTTGCTCTGTTACAATAATTAAACATTGAGCTCTCACACGGAACCTGAACTCTACAACAAACTACGGGTAGAGAATTAGGACCCACCTAGAATCATACCAAGAAACTTGGTACCACACCAAGTAATATATATATATATATATATATATCTGTGTGTGTGTGTGTGTGTGTGTGTGTGTGTGTGTGTGATTTTTAACTTCATTTGTATCAATAAATTGATATAAATAATTTTCCTTAACTTAGTGTGTATTAATAAATGTATATCAATAAGTACGGGAGGTTGAATATAAGGCACTGCTTTCTAGCACCTACAGGATAAAAAGGGAAGGTTGTTTGTCATCAATTTGAAGAATACGGTTGGAATCGTAATATAGTTTCAAAGGCTTTGCATAACCAGCTGATTGATCGGATGGGGCCTCACCGACCTCGCATCACGCCCAAGTAAAGGCCGGAAGGAAGTGTTGCATGTCACAGGACCACTTAGTATCCGAGTAACGGACCACTCAGTCACCACAATCCTGCTCTCAAGCATTACAGATCGCCATCCGCGGTCAAGAGGTGGCTCAATTGGTGCATTTGGCGTATTCTCCACTCCAGTCGACAGGGAGGGGGATAAATAAAGGAGTTATGTCAAAATACGAGCGGTGAAAACAGAAAATCATAAAGAAATGTCCGAAGCTTGCAATAAAATAGATCTCACTCAAAATGGAGTTGCAGCTAAGAAAATGGCGACGAGAGAGACAGACAGACAGACAGAAAGAGGGGGAGGAAGGGAGGGAGAGAGACAGAGACAGACAGACAGACAGGGACGGAGACAGAGACAGAGACAGACAGACAGGGAGAGAGGGAGGTAGTGAGAGACAGTGAGAGACAGGAACAGAGAGAGAGAGAGAGACAGGGAGAGAGGGAGGGAGGAGGTAGAGAGATAAAGAGAGTGAGAGATATGAACAGAGAGGGAGAGAGACAGTAAGACGGAGAGGGAGGGAAAGAGGGACAGTTAGAGACAGAGACAGAGACACAGAGAGAGAGAGAGAGAGAGAGAGAGAGGGGGGAGAGAGAAAGACACATAGACAGACAGACAGACAAAGGGAGAGAGAAAGAGACACTGGGAGACAGGGACAGAGAGAGAGGGGGGGAGAGAGAGATCAATAATAACAATAATAATAATAATAATAATAATAATAATAATAATAATAATAAAGCAGTTGTTAAGAACACAACAGCAAAGAGAAAATCTACAAAACATTACAAAATAGCAAATGTTGCCGGTGCAGAGACAGAGATTTTCAATCACTGAATGCAGTAAATTATCTCAGAACGTAAACAAAATTAAAAAATAAATCAACTGACATTACTAAAAAAAAATGCAAAGAAACGCTGATCTACTTGCTGCCTCTACGAACGAGTAAGATTTGGCCACACAAACCAGAACCTGTTGATAAAAAAAAAGACGAAATGGCATCTAGTAAATCTTTCAGACTTCATAACACCTGCGTATTTCTCAATCCAGACCAGAAGACTGAAATCTAGACATTGCAAATAAAGAACAAAAAATTGTCAGATACACATATCTCCGGTAAGAGAAGATCGCATTAAAGTAAATGGAAAAGCTAAAACAAAACAAAAAAAACCTCCTGGACGTAAAACCTAATAAGAAGAAATAAAATAAGAAATAAAATTTTTAAAAAAAGAGAGAGATGCAAAAAAAGTCTGTGGTAACGATTGTATACGCAATTACTACAGCACTTAGAGCAATCTCGAAGAGTCTTGCAATCATAGAAAAAGAATTGGTAACTCTGTGGAAAGATGAAAATCCCCCAGATGACAGCCTGATTAAAAATCAATGAGAATACTCGGAAAAGTTTCTGGAAACATCGATGAGATCTGCTGTCATCATCAGTGAAAATTGTCAAATTGTCAGATAATACAGACGGGAAAATGGTGGTGCGTATAGTGTAACGGTTATTGTCGTAGGAAATTAGGTCTGCAAGCCAGGTTCAAATGCTGCATAAAGCTGTTTGCGTTTTATTTCATGCTAATACGAAGGCATGAACTCGCCAGTTATGAAATCACATAACTGTATACAAATCATTAGTATTTGACAACAATACTTGAAAACGTCTGTGTACATACAAACGATTATTATTATTATTATTATTATTATTATTATTATTATTATTATTATTATTATTATTATTTTCGCTCAAATAGAGCTTTTCACACCCGCCTTAGCCGGTGGTTCGTTGGCGACTAAGTAATAGCAAGTCTCCTCCGTTTTCCAGGACTCTTCTTAATATTCTGGTCGATCTTAAAAATGCAGTAGTTTGGATGGTCTTATGTGAGTTTTTCACACCGGCCTAAGCTGATGGCCTTTCACTGAAATCTTAGTGGCAACAAGTCGCCTCAGGTATCCAGGACTCTCTTCAGTATTCCAGCTGATTTCAACAATGCTGTTGTCTCTATGGCTATCATGCTGTAAAACCAACCAACCAACCAACCAACCATTACGAATATAATTTAAAAATTGATTTATCACTGAATATTATTGAATGTCTATATCAAAAATTGAGTTTTAAAAATGTGTTAAAAATAAAAGAGTTATTGAATAAAATTAAATACCCAACTAGAATAAATAAGACAACGTCTTTGGCATAAAATAACCCGTGGGTTGACAATGCCATAAAATCCAACTAATAGATAAACAATTTTCCTGTCTCCATTTTAACACTTCTTGCTTGGCTGGAACTTTCTCTTCTACTACTTTGCATATTCTAATGGGTTTGTTTATGGCAACTTCGTCTTGTCTCATGATAAGGAGTGGATGATGTCTGGATTCCAATGTTGATAAGAATATCACATTTACTTTTCTCTAAGAAAGATTTAGATTTTAGAATATAAATATCTATTTGCATGGTTGAACCAATGTCAGTTAACAATTTACGTAGCGAATCAGTATCAACAAATAATTGTGTCTAGATTTGTTGAATACTGAGCTAGTTTAGTTATTATTATTATTACTAGCAAATATATGCACCCTCTGGGTGCAAGTATTTAAGTTTTGATATAATAAAATATCATATTAAATTAGAAAGGCTAATGAAACTGACTAAGAATGCAGATAAAAAGATCTGCAACAGAGGGGGTATAATCGAAAAATAGACAACTTTGAAACTAACTATTCCATCATTTTGCATCACTCCCGTCTTTCATTGGTAAATTTTCCTAATTTAACTATTTAGTTAAAATAGGAAGTAAAGGATAATATTACAGTTATTTCTTCTTGTAAATAAATTTCTTTTAAGATTTATCCACGAGATTTTTGTTTATATTTCTTAAGATAAAACAAAACAATTAGAAATCAATAATAAGAAGCACATATTTATTAAAATAAAATTTTAAATATCAATATGCAAATTAGCCTTCTCGTTCAAACTGTAAACCGCTTTTTTGTTGTATATATAAATACAATTGTATGTTATTAGTACGTAGATATGGTCAACAGTATTGATAATGTAAAACAATTTTTATTAATAACTGAAGGTTTAAAAGAATGAAATCATGGAGAATTTGACGTAAATAATTAAGGGAATTGTGACTTGAGTAGTAATATAGTTTCGGTTACAGACAGAAAAACACACAATCTCCATTATAATAAGATTACTAGCAAATATATGCACCTCCGGGTGCAAGTATTTAAGTTTTAATGTAATAAAATATTATATTAAATTAGAAAGGCTAATGAAACTAAATAAGAATGCAGATAAAATGATTTCAAACAGGAGGGTACAATCGAAAAATAGAACAACTGAAACTTACTCTTCCATCACTCTCGTCTTTCATTGTTATTTTTTTCTAATTTAACTATTTAGTTAAAATAGGAAGTAAAGAATAAATTTACAGTTATTTCTTCTTGTTAATGGATTTCATTTAAGATTCATTGAAGAGATTTTTACTTATATTCATTAAAATAAAACCAAACAGTTAGAAATCAATAATACTAAGCACATATTTATTAAAATCACATTTTTAATATCAATATGCAAATTAGCCTTCCCGTTCACACTGTAAACCGCTATTTTGTTGTATATATAAATATAATTCCATGTTGTTAGTATGTAGATATGGTTAACAGTATTAATATTGTAAAACAATTTTATCAATAATTGAGGTTTAAATAAAAATAAATTCATGGTCAATGTGACGTCAATAACATAGGGAACTGTGACTTGAGTAGTGATTTAGTTT
>CM042146.1:101877566-101880066 GCA_023376005.1 Doryteuthis pealeii
GTTTTGAGGCAAATCTAACTTAGATTTTTTATAGAGACATCGTTTATAAATAATTGCTACCAACCTACTAATTTACTAGTAAACATTTTGTTAGTCTGTATCTGTTTGAGAATGTTGCGTTTTTTGGTATCTTTTTGGGGTTAGGGTAGTTTTTCCTTTCGTCGGTTTATTTGGTGATGTTTGCTTCTTGTCTGTATTGGTACCGTTGCTCAGCTAATTCATGCAGGAATTGATGTTAATTGTTTGAACTCGAAGTCATGCTTCCCATCATGGCCTGGTGCCTTCCAATTTCTAATTCTCTTTAGAGGTCTTCTTCGCTTTTCCAGATTTATTTTCAGCTTCCGTTTCTTCCTCAATTCCTTGTGCTTCATTCTTCTTATTGATCAAGCATCCATTGTGTTCTTGCCTCTGTTCGTACAGCTAGCGCCAGAAGTGTTTTTCGTACAGGTGGATTGATACTATGGTGTAAAATGCCTTGGAGAAATCTACAAACACTAGTGTTGCTTTAAGATTTATTTGCTCGACTTTTACGATTCAACGAATAATCAGGCTCAGAGTCACAAACCAAAACGGATTTCGTAGAATAATAAAGGAACATGTTACAAAA
Organism: Doryteuthis pealeii; assembly: GCA_023376005.1. NCBI lineage: Eukaryota > Metazoa > Mollusca > Cephalopoda > Myopsida > Loliginidae > Doryteuthis > Doryteuthis pealeii. The sequence continues at coordinate 101,878,174 of CM042146.1, forward strand.
AATATAAAAAGAACAATAATAAGATATATAACACTCAACAAACAACAAATGAAACCCACATGCAATTGCATAAAGAAACATGAGTGTCCTTTAGATAATACCTGGGCTTTTGAATACACTGACTGTGCCTCTGCAGAGTGGATAAGACGCCCCTAAAATGGGGCCGCCTAGGTGGTGACCCATAATACCTAAGGATAGAATCCTGGTGGATGAGCAGTCCATGATATGCAACACTCCACTTAGACTCTTACTTAGGCTAGATGGGTGGTCGGAGAGGCTTCCTCCGATCAATCAGCTGGTCACGTCAAGACCTAGCACCTATATGATTGTCCCATCCCTATTGCCCTTATGGCAAGCCCCAACCCTTTTTATCATATATCTGCTAGAAGGCGGTGGTTGAGTGTCTTCATGTTCTGGGAATGAAATTAAACTCTATCTAATGGTGAGGTTCCAGTTTTGGAGGTCTGGGGAATGTCGAGCACCCCTTCATCACCATTGCTCCCAGGTCCATTCTGATCTTAGTGGTAGTACCTGTTAACGTTACATCTATTGGTTAAATAGTAAAGCGTGTTTATAAAAAATTGAGTATCCATTAAGAATGAATTTATTTCAAAACTTTGTTGGCATTAAATGAGCCACTGAGGTTGATATAACGTAAAACAAAACAGAAAGAAAAAACAAAAACAAGCCACAATGTGACCTGAAAAAAACACGTAAAAATATAAATCGGTGTAACAGAATGAAATTGGAAGCGAAGAAACTATATCCACATCATTCACATCATTCAACAATAAAAAAAAATATGAACACAGCGCTACACTATCAAAATATATCAAGGAAACAGTTCCAACATACAACAATCAAGCCAGAAAATGCAAACTTTGCATTGAATAAAAGTTAGCCCTAATAACATTCTCCGAGAAGAACAATGTACTTAACAAATGACCAGAACTTATATCAAAATGCAGACACGAAAATAAATACTTACTAAGCCAACTAAAAGCTAATGTCAAAGCGAAAATAGATAAGACGCAATAGAATAGCAAGTGTAGGATATGTGCAGACAGACACGAAACTGTTTTTCACATAATGAATGAATGCAACAAACTAATACAAAGGGGTGGGAATACTGATCCACTGGGAATTGTGCAAGAAATAACATTTTGACTATACAATCAAATGTTATGGACAAACCAGAAGCTGTCCAAGAGAATGAGATGCATATGTTATATACCCTTCATATCGGTTATATAAATGATGAGAGAGAGAGACAGAGTATGAGAGGATGAATGAGGGGTTCTTACTTGTTCGGTAAACATTTTCCTTTGGGCTTCTGCGGGTTAATTTCTTCTCTGTTTGGGCTGTTTGGGCTGGTCATCTCTTGTTGATAAATTAAAAAGACTTGTTTTTCTATTTTCTTTATGAAAACAACCCCAGTCCAAGTTTTCTCGAAACCGCACAATGAGAAGCGACATCTTGAGAGAATGTCTTCTCTCAGTGACTGGTGGCAACTAACTAAACTAAAACTAATTTCTGTCTCACACCTTCCTTCAACCAATCAGAAGTCAGCGTGCAGGTGAGCGCGAGTTCAAACGCTGTCAATCATGGTAATTTTCCATTTCCTCGTTATTTGAATCAAAGGAGGTGGATTAGCGAAAGGGAATACAAAATATGTAAGAGAAATTATTCGATTGAAAGAAGAAAATGAATAAAAGAGATTTGCTTCATTTACCTCTTTAGTTTTATTTTGGGGATCGGAAAAGGAACAAGAAGAAGGAGGGATAAAGAGAGGTATAATATTGAATAGAAGAAGAAGAAGAAGGAAGAAGAAGAAGAAGAAGAAGAAGAAGAAGAAGAAGACATATTTCGCTCAAGTTGTCTTAGTTATGGTCT
>CM042146.1:101882566-101890066 GCA_023376005.1 Doryteuthis pealeii
CTCTGATACTTTCTCACACCATCTCTCTCTCTCTATTTTTTTCTTTCTTACTCTCTTTGTATCTCTCTCCTTCCCCCCCTCTCTCTCTCTCTCTCTCTCTCTCTCTGTCTGTCTGTCTGTCTGTCTGTCTGTCTCTCTCTCTCTCTCTCTCTCTCTCTCTCTCTCTGTTTTGCTCGTTTACTGGCATTCTTTCTCATTCACTTTCTATCTTTCTCACTCGCTCATTCTGGATCCCTTTCTCAATCCTTCTCTCTCTCTCTCTCTCTCTCTCTCTCTCTCTCTCTCTCTCTCTTTATTTTCTCTCCCTCTCGCTAGCTCTCTTTCTCACTCACCGTTTCTCTTTCTCACACTTCTTTGCCCTCACTCCTCTATATCTCTCCTCCCCCTCTCTCTCTCTCTCTATCCTAGTCTCTCCTATATCTCTCTCTCTTATTATTCTCTCTCCTCTCTTCTCTCTCTCTCTCTCTCTCTCTCTCTCTCTCTTTCATTCTTTCTTTTTTTTGTTATCATTTTAACGTTTTCTTTTCATTAATGTTTTCCATTGTGTTTCCATCTCAAATTTCAACAAAATTTCTAAAATGACGTGACGCTCGCGGTTTTAGAGAGCGCATGCGCATCTAAAACATTATTTCACCGGAAGCTAGCCAAAAAAAAGGAGACTGCCACAAGGGTCTATGTCATTAATGTTCCTGCACTGATTTTTGTGTGTCTTTTTTAAATTCATAATAGCGTTTAGAAACAATGGGAATAATTTGCGGTTGGGGGGTAGGACGTCGTGAGCCTCTTTGCTTAGTTTCCAAATATATCTACAGAAAGTTAATGTTTGTTTGTTCGTTCATGATGTATTTATATTAATTGACACGTAGCGGTGAATGTGATTCTCCTCTTGAGGAGAATGACCAAATTTATTTTGACAGATATTATGTTGGTTTATAAGGACAGGGATCGGGTTAGCTCAGTCGGTAGAGCGTTCGGCTAGAAACCACAAGGTTCCTAGTTCGATACCGGTCCTCGCCAACTCAGCGGATGAGTAGCATCTGTGCGGTAAAGTAAGGAGCTGATGGTAGATGTGTCGCTCCACCTCAGATGCCAAAATAATCTCCTTGGTCTTGAAAATGGGATACACTCCCTCGCTGACTGGCTGATACTGACTTTAGGCCGCCCCGATGACTTTACTATAGGGACAGAATTCAAAGTTTTAAGCTTTTTATATCTGCAAGAATTCGGTTGGCTGGTTGGTTGGATTTTAGGGCTTGTCAACCCTTGTTGGGTTATTTTATGCCGATGATATTTTATTCCATTCATGAGTACTCAATTTTTTTAAATACATTTTTAAGACTCTTTTTTTTTCTATTTAACTCATAGATGGGACCCTAACAGGTACTACCACTCCGGGTCAGAGTGGACCGAGGAGCAATGGTAATGAAAGGAACTCCACATTCCCCGGAACCTCCAGAACTGGAACCTCACCATCAGATAAAGTTTAACGTCATTCCCAGGACATGAAGACCCTCAGCCACCGCCTTCTAGTACATATATGACGAAAAGGGTTGAAGATGCCGAAGACGTTTTTGTGTGCTCTTTGCTGGTTGGTTTATTTGGCAGGCTGGATTTTACGGCATGCCAACCCTTGTTGGGTTATTTTATGCCGTGTTTTGTTTTGTTCGTTCTTGATTCCCCAGAGCCCCAGAATTAAAATCTCAACATCAGATATAGTTTAATGGTATATTCAGGACATTAAGACCCCCAGCCACCGCCTTCTAGCACATATATAATAAAAAGGGTTGGGTTTGCTAAAAAGGCAATAAGGTCGGGATACTCGTATAGGTGCTAGGGCTTGACGTGTACATCCGATTGATCAGCTCTTCTTAGCTTAAGTAAGGGCCAAAGTAGAGTGTTGCAAGTCGTGGATTGATCAGCTTCAAGGGTGCAGGGACCGTGTTTGCTCGGTGTGTGATGGGTTGAAGAAGATCCGAGTTTTCATCCCCACAATTTAAATGTATAAGACTACGGAAACTACATTTCCGTAGAAAACAAAAGAAGAAGATAACATTTATAACAGAAACAATTTTATATACAAAATATTACAATTAATATAGTGATAGTCAATTGCTCTTTCATTGATGTGTCTGTTAGTAGTTGTGTTTGTTGAGAGCGTAAGTTTTGTTTATATTTGTGCATTTGGACTTGTCAAATTTGTAGCTTTTTTGATAAAACAATGTCTGTGATTGAAACTTGTGTCGTATTGAGTAGGAGAGAGAGAAAATATGAAACGAAAAAATAGACGGACCTGTTGAGTCGTATTTTATATTTTCGGACAGTGTCTTCACCCATTGTGTCGAGTTGGGAAGAGCGTCCGTTTCCACTGTCGAGTTAGGAGCATCAGCTCCAACTCTGTCGAGTCGGGAAGAGCGTAAGCTCCCACTAAAGTTTTTCAGCTCTATGGGCCTTTTTATAATTTTCTTTTGTCATTGTCTACGTGATCATTAAGTTAAATTTAATATTGGAATTTTCAAATATCAGCTGTTTTCTAATGACATAAATATCGGATGATTTTGTAACATTCCGATGGCGTACATATTTTCAATGGAATTTAAACCATTGTTTATATTGTTGCTAAAATATTTCTAAATTAACATTTATTCGATTATCTTTTGTTTACATAATTCTAAACTTAACTTATACAATTGTAAAATTACTTGTTTCTGAAAATTTAATTATTTTAATGTATTCAATTCCGCATACACGTAAATAGGGGGCCAAACTCCCCATAAGGGTTCCATCCTTAAGTAAGAATTCGAGTTCCCATAGTAATTGAAGTAAATCAGGATTATTAAATAGATGTAAAAATTACCAATACAATCATTTGCGTAGTGTTCGAAAAATCCTAGAAGTGTCAGTGAAGTAGTTATTTACCACGGGTAGGATATACAAAAGAGAAATATAGCTCGTACTTACCATATTTAAATCTCACAGGTAAGTTGACCCAGACGAGCAAAATCTGCAGGAACCGGAAGTTTAAAATTCGGTCTGCGAATTGGTTTTCAAACAACAGGTACACAAATCGGCGCTCATTTTCAATTTTCGACGAGTGAAGACATCTGTTCTGTTCGGGCTAAGTGGAGTCAACAACCACCCGCCTTACATACACACACACGGCCACAGACACACACGCAAGCACGCACACAAACACATACACAGACATACACACACAATGACATACACACAAAAAGACCTATTCAAACATACACACCCACACACATTCAAACACAGTCACATATATACAGACACAAACACACAGAGAAACCAGACACACAGACATACACATAGAGAGACAAACACAGACACACACACAAATCCTTTACGATGTAAGAAGTTAATACTTTTACCACTAACAAACGTAACAACTGTTGTAAGCGAGGGTGATTCCGCTACAATAAAGTTGGACTCGTCCAACGAAATACATAAAAGATAGGCACTATACGAGGGTATTTGTCGTATTTTTCTTGCTAACAGTGTATTCATTATTGTTGTTTGAAGAACTGTGCGTTTGAATCTATTTATTTAAATCCTTTGTACCAGAAAAAAAATTTAAACTCAATCTTTTTTAATAACATCTTTTAAAACTTATCTTTTTCTATTTAGCCCACAGATGGGCGCCTAAAGGTACTATCACTCCGAGATCTTGGGGTAATGGTGATGGAGGGGTACTCGACATTACTCAGATCTCCAGAACGGGAACCTCAGCATCGGTTAGAGTTTAACGTCATACCTAGGTCATAAAGACTCTCAGCCACAGCCTAGCACCCATATGTTAAAAAAGGTTGAGGTTTGCCATAAGGGCAATAGGGTTGTCAGATGCACAGAAAGTAAGGGTTCACTTTATTGGATTCAATGTTGTTTATTGATAAATTCAGTCACAACAACTACTATCATCTATAACCCTGGTGCAGCAACCGGTCTAGAAGGAAACCCCGTTGAATTGAAACCTCCACTCAAGAAATTGACCATATGGTACCTCCTACTTGTGTGGAGAGAATGGTATATATATATATATATATATATATATATATATATATATATATATGAAATTTAACATTTTTGAAAAAACAAATGATGTTATATAATTGTTGACAGAAATCTGTTTCGACCACTTTAATAGACCACATTTATCAACACCACAAGTGATTTGAAACCTTACATCTTTCTTCAATTACGCTGTGGACTTGTAAATTACTTTTTTAATAGCCGGAATATATCATGAACAATTTTGATACTCATTATACACTTTTATATAATTTTACATCAAACTCTTTTGAGTTTTATTATGGACTATAATGCTTCTGATTTTTAAAAATAAAATTTATTTTATTTTTAAAACAGCACACGCATTATTTAAAAATTCCAGCATTGAATAATAGTGTTTGTTTGTACCCTTTCTTCTAACAGTTATTTCATCCCGTTTTTCTCTCATATGTTGCTCTTGATGATGACCGATCTATTGAAGCGGTCGAAACAGATTTCTGTCAGCAATTATATAACATCATTTGTTTTTTCAAAATGTTAAATTTCATACTGTCGGATTAATTTCCATCTATTTTTCATATATATATATATATATATATATATATATATATATATATTATATATATATATGTCGGTTTAGCTCAGTCGGTAGAGTGTTCGGCTAGGAATCACAAGGTTCTTGATTCGATACCGACCCTCACCAACTCAGCGTATGAGAAGCACAGGTATCTGTGCGGTAAAGTGGGGTACTGATGGTAGGTGTGGCGCTCGACCTCAGATGATAAAATAATCTCCTTGGTCTAGCGCTAGTGAAAAGGGAATAGACTCCCTCGCTGTCTGGCTGATACCGACATTAGGCCGCTCTTTGCTTATATATATATATATATATATATATATAATATATATATATATATATATATATGTGTGTGTGTGTGTGTGTGTGTGTGTCTGTAGATAACTCACATGATTTTTACATTGCGCAGTGTTCATTCATTGCGCTCCTGATAGACAAATTTTGATTGGTCAAATTGGATGAGACATTGTATTCCCGATCGAAGAGTATTTATTCATATTGGACATTCTCGTTCAGGTGGGATTTAGTTGAATGAAAGTGTCTGTGATTTGCTATTTTCTGTTTCCTCAACTTTTACTCACACACACACACATATATATATATATATATATATATATATATATATGGTATTTGTGGAAAAGGTGACTTACTGGTGTAAATTGTCACAATGGTTAGTTGATGCAAGTTTAACAATGATAAGACAGCGATATAACAAATATAAAGTCCTCAATACGTGAGTTAAGCAAATTTATTATAATAATGGTACACAGTAATAACCTACTCGAGTATATATATATATATATATATATATATATATATATATATATATATTATAATAATGGTACACAGTAATAACCTCCTCGAGTTTCACCATAAGGATCTTCATGGTTAAATCCACTGGATTCAACCTTGTAGATCTTTATGGTGAAACTCGAGTAGTTTATTACTGTGTACCATTATTATAATATATATATATGTATATATATATATATACTTTATATAATATATATATATATATATATATATATATATATATATATACATATATATATATACATTATTATTATCATTATTATTATTATTGTTATTGTTGTTGTTGTTTTTATTAATTAGTCAAATGCATCACTAATTAGGACTGAGCCTATTCTAGATAGCCTATTCTGGGTAGACAAATCATTGGTCTATAATTGCTGGGAATATTTCCTTTTTGTGGGTTTTTCTGGATTAGGGTAGTTATTCCTTTTGTCATCCATTCGGGTACTTCTGTTTCCTGTAGGCATCTGTTCAGTTGTTGGGCCATTCTCTTGTGGATAGAAGTGGATTTTTTAACCAGAACCCATGTATGCCATCATGGCCTGGTGTTTTCCAGTTTTTTTTATAGTGTTGATCTGAGTGTAATTATATGAATACTTGCTGCTGGTCCTTCCTCAATGTCTATCAGATCATTTTTAATATCACTTATCCATTTTGATTTTTCATTGTGTTCTTTTTTCTCCAAAAATGTTTTGCTTCTATTGCATCTGGGTGTTTATCTGTTCTTGTTTTTGATCTCCCAATTTGTACATAAACATTTTTTCGTTATTTTCGTAGGTCCTATCTATTTATCTGTCTCAGTCTCTTCATTATCTATCTATCTATTTATCTATCTGCTTATATTCTATCTTAACTGCATCTTCGTTCAGGATTTTAACTTGGCTCGACGAGTCTATTTCCTACAATTCTAACTTTTACACCACGCACTTCCAACTAATATATATATATATATGTGTGTGTGTGTGTGTGTGAAAGAAATGGGATATTGTATTATTTTAAAGGTATTTAAATTCTTTATGAAAATATTGGAGAGCCTCATATTCTAGTCAAGTAAATAATTGCCGTAATTATGAAAAACTAAAGGTTGACCGGACCATATGACCTTTAGACACCCCTTTTTGATCTCGATTAAAAAAGGACATGTTTTTCATTTACACCGTCAATATCCGGTTGTTTTAACAGACGATGTTTAGATTTTTTTTAAACTAACCCCTATCTCTAACCCCTAGCCCTAACCCCTAACAAACAACCGGATATTGACGGTGTAAATGAAAAACATGTCCTTTTTTAATCGAGATCAAAAAGGGGTGTCTAAAGGTAATAGGGCCCGGTCGACCTATACACGAGATCGACATTTATGTGAAAATAAATATGCTGCAATTCTTATTTCGATTTTATCGAGAATAAGTTTTGATATATTATAGACTTGATAAGTTTCTAAAATTCGCCACATCTCCCTTAAAGCCAAAACAAAATTACTCTTCTTTTTTTTTCCCCACGGATTAAACAAGGAAAACAAAACCCAACTTAATTTCCGATCTGAAATTAGGATTTTCACACGCCCTTCTCCGAGAATTTTTCTAGGCCCATCACCACAAAACGATAAACGCACTTCCATGATGTATGCGTACGAAAGTTGATATGCGCATGCGCGATTCTCAAAGCTGCTCCTGCTTCTTGTTTCGGCTTTTCGAAACGAAATTAGCTGACCGTCAAACGCCTTCAGCATCAACCTGTTCATTACTATGATCAATTAAGTAACTGCAACTAAAATGCGTTCGGCAGCAGAAATAACGCCCCGCCCATAATCGGGGGGGGGGGGCAGATTAGGACCGGATCGGTGCGTACGAACATTCTTTCGATTTCTGTGAATCATTAGAGTGCAATATTTTAACGAACTGCTAAAGAAAATAAGAAATAAAAAAAATAAGAATAAAAGTTTTTTTTAAATCAAAAAAGGTCTGAATGAATCGAAATTCAGAAATTCACCTGCTAAAAATATGGACGACAAAATGGCGTTAAAATTATTCCCCGATTGTATGTTTGCATAGATTTAACTTTTCATATATTTTATATACATACATACA
>CM042146.1:101892566-101900066 GCA_023376005.1 Doryteuthis pealeii
TGAGATGGGGGGCATATATATATATATATATATATATATATATAATATTATTATATACTTTGGTGCGGTACCAAGTTTCTTGGTACAAGGTGATTCTAGGTGGGTCCTAATTCTCTACCCGTAGTTTGTTGCAGAGTTCAGGTTCCGCATGAGAGCTCAATGTTTAATTATTGTAAACAGAGCAAATTTATTTGGGAATAAAAAGGCCTTAAATACCATGGGTATCGTGGTTATGGACCATTTCCACTCGCGAGTATGTTCACGAGCTTCTTCAGACCACTGATATACTTTATTTAGACAGGCACATGGCCAAACAGGGAGGTGAAATGTATGAATATAAAATGAGTTTGGCCATGTGCCTGTCTAAATAAAGTATATCAGTGGTCTGAAGAAGCTCGTGAACATACTCGCGAGTGGAAATGGTCCATAACCACGATACCCATGGTATTTAAGGCCTTTTTATTCCCAAATATATATATATATTATATATGTGTGTGTGTGTGTGTGTATGTATATGTGTGTGTGTGTGTATGTATATGTGTGTGTGTGTGTGTGTGGAGAAATCTAGACAAACACGGGATATTACACTGGATGTAAGTTTATTATTGGTCATAGTGTAGTGTCGATGTTCGAACCTTTCGGTTTATATAGAAACCTTCTTCAGGACAAAATGAAACAAGTAAAGGAATTTTTTTGTTGTTTGGTAGAAAGAATGTTTTGAATGAGTTGAGTTTGGAAAATTTGTAGTAAAGGTTCATAAGCATTCGTTGATTAGCGTTCACAATTGAATGTTAATGACATGATTGGTACATGCGAAACGAAAGTCATGTTTTGATTGGAACACATGAGGTCGAAAGCCAAGACGTGATTGGTCCACGAGGAGATGTTGAAAAGGTGTGACGTATTCCTTACATATACCAAAGTTTTAAAACAATCCATGTTTGAACAGCCATAAAAAAAAATACTTAGGCAAAACCTCCAGAAACCTAAAAAAAACGTATTCATGAACGTAACCGCAACATTAAATTAGGCGACCACAAAAACTGTTTTTTCCTATATATATCAGAAACAAAATACAATTTTGATTTCAATAGTGCCTCCATGTTAGCCTACATCCACAATAAAAGATTAAGGTAAATCTTTGAAGCCATTGCGATAAGTAACATAGTTAAATATAGACCTCACTTTTTTAACATATGTTCATATCTAGGCAAAGCAGTCATTAATAACTACAGAATACAATCCCCGGCCATACACAACATTATATATACACAACATTATATATATATATATATATATATATATATATATATATATATATATATTAAATAGTCAAACTATTAATACTTCTCTCTTTTTAAAACATTGGTATCTCTAAGGAATACGTCACACCTTTTCAACATCTCCTCGTTGACCAATTGGTACGACAACTGGCCGAGATGTAGAAAAACCCAAATTTTAGTCATACGTTATGTAATAGTGGAAATTAACTTGCATTTGAGATGAGGTATGAAAGGCAGACCTGTTGGCTTCTGATTGGTTGAGAGGTGTCAACAGTAAAAAAAGTGAAATAGAGTTGTGGAAATTTTCCTACGTTTTTTGAGGTGGTGTACAAGAGAGTCTGGTACTGGTGTTTGAAGAAAACAAATGCAAGATGAGTGTCTGTTCTCCAAGGCATTTTACTTGGGTAAAAATATGATAAAATGAGCTCTAATAAAAACAAAGTCTCGTGTTTCTACGCAATGGTTACCCGAATTCTCTTGACATGCAACACTCCGCTTTGGTTTTTACATATGCTAGAGGGACTGTCGGAGAGGCCCCCGGATCAATCGGTTGGTCACGTCAAGTTTTAGAGTCGATATGCTTGTCCCAACCCTATTTCATTTATGGCAGGTCCCAACACTTTTGATCATATATGTGCAAGAAGGCGTTGGCTGAGGGTCTTATTGTCCTGGATATGACGTTAAACTCTATCTGATGATGGAGTTCCGGTTCTGAAACTTGGGGAATGTGGAGTACCCCTTCGTCAATTACTCTCATGTCTACTCTGACACGGAGAGGGTCCCATCTATGCGTTAAATAGAACAAAATGAGTTCTAAAAATGTGTTTAAAAATTGAGTTTTAAAAAAAGTACCCAGCAAGAATGAATCAAACAAGACGTCTTCGGCATTAAATAACCCAACAAGTGTTGACATGCCGTAAAATCCAGCCATCCAACCAATATGCTCTACAGAAACGATAACAATAGGTCGTGCTTACAAGAAAGGTTGGACTGGGGCAGACAACCTCAATAATGACAATAACAAAAATAAGTAAAAAGTAAAATCGTCGGGGTGGCCTAAAGTCGGTATCAGCCAGACAGCGTGGGAGTCTATCCCCCTTTCACTAGCGCTAGACGGAGATTGTTTTTGCGTCTGAGGTGAAGCGTTGCACCTACCATCAGCTCCTTACTTTACCGCACAGATTCCAGTGCTACTCATCCGCTGAGTTGGCGAGGGCCGGCATCGAACTAGAAACCTTGTGGTTTCTAGCCGAACGTTCTACTGACTGAGCTTACTCGACCCTTACAACAGAAATAAAACATTAACAAAATAAGAACGAATCCAATTCCAATGATGAAAAATGATGATCAAACCGAAGGTGGGAGTAACGAAAACAAACAGAATAGCGACAACGATATAAAAGGCAACATTGACAACAACAAAACTATGTATAAGAGTCGGTCATGAAAGAAAAAAAAAAGAAAGTAAAATCCCAATTATAAAAGATTGGAAGACAGAAATATAAAATAAAAAGGGAACAAAAAAGGAAACAAACAAAAAAAACGAAAAGGAAAAAAAAAAAGGTAGGAATAAATGAACGGACAATCAAAAATTGACAGATCCGAAATAAAAACGAACGAGCCGCCATTAATTTTGACTTGCGATTGGCTGGACGTCATTTGACAACTGCTGTGGCAGTCTCGGGGTGTGGCGGTTCGGGGGGGGCAGTCCTGGGGGGTGGAGGGGGAACAAAATTGAACCGAATTGGACTGAAGTTGGCATTGAACGAGAATCGCCGACGCGAAAATCGAGAAGGAGTCAAAATAATAATGAAACAGTCACGAAACTAGAATTAAAACGAATAGTTCCTCTTTTTTTTTTCTTTGAATTTTTTCCTTCTTTTTTCTTTCTTTCTTTTTTTTTTTTTTTTTCATTTTTTTCTTTTCGAGAGGGTGAAATCTATTGCATCCGATTATTTCTATATAATGGCTGACCAATTGCGTTCAATAAAAATGCGTATTCTGCAATCCTTATTGTTGGAATTCTTCCCTCTACGAGAGACGATGGAGTAGTGTCCAATTTTCATTACTACAATGGAAACTGTTCAAATGTTGAATCATAAGGAACAGCTCTTATTTATTTTCTTGATATTAATATTGAATATTTAAAATGATTAATTAAAAAAAAAAGACTTAGAAAACATCATATTCAAAATTTATAGTTTTAAAACAAACGACAATATATTTTTTAAAATAAAGGAACAAATTTTGACATAAATCTACCAAAGTTATCAAAATTGAATGAATATTTTAATTTTAGTGTAAAAAATGTATACAAAAGATTATTTTGATTTTATCGGCGTTCAAAATTACGTAAAAAGATCTTTTGCCACACTATTTCGTAAAAAAATATAAATGTATTTATGAAATCTGATATTTTGTTTAATAATAGACATAAAAATAGATTTGCAGTCAAAATTCAAATGAGTATGTTTCCTTTCTAAGTAAACTAAGTTTCTAACAGTTAGATTCGACAATACTTATTGCTGGCATTCTTCCGTCAACGAGAGACGATGGAGTAGTGTCCAATTTCTTTTCTTTTTTTTTTTTGTGGAACTACGTAGCCTGGACGTGTTGATATGAAGGGCGAGCTGTTCCCCTAGCAGCAAATACCCCCTCTTCACTCTGCCGCTGTGATCCAAAGGAAAGGTAAGATGCCATTGCAGTTTCACAGAGGTGTATCGAACAAGTTATTAGTTAACACTGTAGTTCAGCAGCACACCACCTTAGGGACTCCGGTTCCGGATTGTTTTTCGGGTTTTAGTCCTTATATATCCGTGTATAAGTCGATTAATTGATTTAATGGCATGTTAGGATTAAGTCACGTTGAAAGCACCGGTTCCCTTTAGATCACCAATGTTAAGCAGCGATGATCCTGTTCAATAGTTAACTAGCAAGACCTGTGGATATACCACAGTATGATAATCTAATTATTACAACGTTTGATATGTTTTGTTAAGAGTTATTGCAAAATAGTTCAATATGTAAAAAGTATAATAATCTTGATTTATCTCTCTCTCTCTCTCTCTCTCTCTCTCTCTCTCTCTCTCTCTTCTCTCTCTCTCTCTCTCTCTCTCCACCCTTTTTTCTTTCTTTCCTTCTTTTCATCTATTCATTATGCTTGATTGAAACAGATTAGCGTTATTTATTTCGCGCGCTAAATCCAAAATACTATTATCGTAATTGTTATTATTAAGTGTTATTGTTATTACTAGTAACTCTATCTCTAACGTCATATATTGTTATTATAATGTATATGATAATTATTATCATTATTATTGTGGTATCCATAAACTTTAATATCATTACTAAATTATCAAATCAATTAAATTATTCTCGTCAATATTCTTTCTCTACTTCTTCAATTATTATTATTATTATTATTATTATTATTATTATTATTATTATTATTATTAATCCTTGTAATCTTGTATTAATCTATACGTCTGCACCTACATCAGCATACAGTATGGATGTACAGTGAGGTTTTGATGATCACAAATAGAATCATCCCTTACTTACCAGTCAATGGGATTATTTACACACACACACACACACACACACACACACACACACACACACATATATATATATATATATATATATATCCAAAATCCAAAAATCCGTAGAAGAAATCTTCCTTACGAGATTTTCTTTTAAAAACGTGTCGCAGTTTGTAAAGCTCAATGTGTACTCTTATTGTTAGAGTCACAGAGCAAATTTATAAGTAGTATAAAGGAAATAACAGATTAGAAGAAATCCGACAAAATGTGAGAAAGAATTAAGGAAAAAGTGAATAACAAATTCCTTGCATTTCTTAACAGGATCGTTGTCCTGGCGATATGTGGCTAACATACTGATTTGAAACTAATTGTTACAATAACATCTAAAAATCTATTGTACACTATAATGTATAAATAAATACACCTCTTACATCCGTAATCAAGCACTTTATTTTCAATTCTCCAATACTAGAAAAAACTACCATTATATATATATATATATATAGAGAGAGAGAGAAAAAGTCAATCTCTGTGAATTCCAGGAATTGAGTTTTCTCGATTTGTTTACGCCTTACATTTGAACAGATATATTCGCCTAATTCATTAATTATCAACTAATCAGAGATTGACTTTTTCTCGATTTGTTTACGCCTTACATTTGAACAGATATATTCGCCTAATTCATTAATTATCAACTAATTAATTTTCCAAATATATTTTTACTTATAAATTTTCTCTGTGACTCTAACAATCAGAGTACACATTGAGCTCTGCAAACTGCTACATTTTTTTTAATATAAGAGAAAAAGAAGAAGGAAGGATGAAGAGGGAAAAAAAATTAAAATTGAAATTGAATGAGCAACGGCTATTACCAATAATATCACGACCTTCCGCGTGGCTTAAAAAAAAAGAACGCCACGAGACGTGTGTTTATAACATAAAGAAAAAGAAAAAAAGGAAAAAAAAAGAGAAGAGGAGAAAAAAGAAAGAAAAAAATATAACGACACACAAAAAAAAGAAACGCGTTCATTTCTAAAACAGTCTCTGAAGATAAAGTTTACTTTGAAATCGATAAGACAAAAAAACTTATTTTTGTTTTTATTTTATATGCATTGTAATTGCCTTCCAATCATATATATATATATATATATATATATATATTCGACCATCCATGTTTACGCCAACATAATACAGTAAAAGAGCAGCTACAATTCCATTAACTAAAGAAGATAACAATGCACTAAGACGAAGAGAAGAACCGAATTCACGGTTGTTTTTTGGAGTGGGGGGAGTGACTTCCTATATGTGGCCTCTCAGTGGATCACATGACCGATCGATGCTTGAACCTATTGCCTCTTAGGACCAGCTCCATTTTCTCATCATTATTTTTCCCTATCTTTTTAGACTCGACTAGACACAAAAGGTCAGACAGGAGGCCAAGTGTTGTGCAGGTAACTACATCTTCTGTAATCCCATAAACTATAACCCGAGAAGTACCTAGTTTAAAGAAAGTTCTTTTTTTTTCTTTTCTTTCTTTGCTAGTTTTTTTTTTTTTTTTTTGACGTGTCATGCTGGCAAAACTAATTTTAATTCTTTTTCTCTTTAAAATTTTATTTCAAATTGTTAGACCATGTACGCATGCCCCCGCTCTTCCACATCTATCCTCTTGCCTCCTGTATTGAATAGCAGAAATTAGCAGAAAGAAAGAGAGAAGGAAAGAAAGGATCAACACCAACACATGGGAGGATTGTGTAGAAGAACGTGATTTGGCGCCTTCTCGTCAAACAGGAACGAAAAGGAGCGAAAGAAAAAAAAGAGAGGAAAGAAGTCGCCACAGAAAAGAGAGCCAAAAGGAAGGAGAGACAGCAGCAACTCCAGCAAGCGTCACCGTTTGTTTGCAGTCACTGCGCCAGAGATTGCCATTCAAAAATTGGTCCGTTCAGCCACTCATGCATTTACAGAAAAAAGGTGGACACTACGCCATCGTCTTTAATAGAGGAAGGATGCCGACAATCTAGTTTAAAAGACTAAGGGGGAAAGGATGTCACATATACTATATTTTTACGCTAGTTTAACCTATATATTAATTCTCGTGTTCCTTAATTGTACGACCGTTATCATCTTGCAACACCTCTTGTTAAAAATTAGATCATCCAAATAGTCCAACATGAAATACAAAATGTAAATCGTGATCATCTGGTGTTGCTTATTTCTTAGGGGTGTTGTCACCTCAGCAAAATAATGAACCATTCCGTTTTTATTAGAAAGAAAGAAAGGGAAGCAAAAGGACATGCTAACAAAAAATATATTAAGAAAGAAAAAAAGAAAGAAAGAAAGAGAGTAGGGGATAGATAAAGAGGGGTGTGCGCGCGGAAGCGATAAAACTAATCTATTTCAATCGAACATAATGAAGAGCTGAAAAGAAGGAAAGAAAGAAAAAAATGAGTAAGAGAGACATAAATTAAGATTATCATAGTTTTTACATATTGAACTATTGCAATAGCTCTTAAGTAATCATATCAAATGTTGTAATAATTAGATTATCATGCTGTGGTATATCCAGAGGTGCTGCTATCTACATAAGAAGGTGGGTTTACTTTAGTGGGGAACGTAAAAGTTTTGCGAATCTTAATGTTTGTTTTGTTTTTTTGTTTTTTTTTTGTTTTTTTTTTTGT
>CM042146.1:101905066-101920066 GCA_023376005.1 Doryteuthis pealeii
TAGCATCAACCTGAGTTAATGTGGGCTTCACATTGGTGTAAAACACACGGCTAAAGGAGATAGTATCCTCCTCCCTTTCTAGATATTGAGGGCCATTCACACCAAATGGCTTCTCCAGACACCTTACACAGATTTTGTTGGCCTTTTTGTCTATGACTTTTCCTAGGCATTTTTCTTCCTCGTAGATGGCAAGAACCCACATTCCTACTTCTACGTTAGTATAATCAATTTCCTCAAGGTTTCTGTCTCGATCTGCAACTGGAGGCTAGGTGTTTGTGCATAGGGAAGTTGGCTTGGCAGTTAAGAGTTATCAGTACCATTTACTCTTATAAGAACCAAGTCAGTTGAAAGGCACAATTCTGCATTGTATTAAAAAAAACATACTAAAATAGAATGTAAGGAATTATGTGCTGCAATATGTTTGAATGTCTATTTTTTATGAATAATATGTTTCTTTGGCGTAATAGATATCGAAACATATTTTATGAACTTATCAACATAAGCGTATCTGAAGCTCGCACGTACCTCAAATTTTAGCTCTAATCCCAAAGCTAAAAATCGACTGCTCGTAACCCAAAAACTCGCAAGTCGGGACACTTGTAAGTCAAGGTACCACTGTATTTTCCCTGTCTTTTTTCCCTCAGTACTTATTTATCAATTTCATATACGAGTTCTTGCTTTCAAAAATCATTGTCACTTTATTATATATATATTTACCAACCCCTCCTCACGAGCAGGATGTGACACAAGGTCAATTTCCTAAGCGGAGTTCAACAGGTTTGAATTCAGAGTTTTCCTTCTCCTAGACTGGTTGCCTAACCAAGGTTAAAGAGCCCAGTCTGCCTTACTATTTATCCATAGCTGGGGGTGAGTAGGATTCATACCTTTCCCAATGGTATTAGCGCTAAGTGAAATTCTATTACCAGGATTTGAACTCGGGCGTTGAGTCCATTTCCCATGACTTTAACCGTTACACCACGCGCTTCCATATAATGATATCACTTTATAATATATACAGTCGTTAGAGAAAATAATGGAAACACCTAGAAGATTCAAACAAATGTATGATAATATAATGTAGGTATAGAAGGGAAAAATATAGAGGAGGGAATAAATATTTGTTTGTTTTGCTTATGATCAGTCTTTCGATCACCAGTCTGTTTAAGATTGGTTTGGTTTCTTTGTGCAATTATGGGGTTTCAAGTAAATGTTCTTTGTTGAGGGGGGGGGGCAAAAAAGCGAGTCAAACGCCTTATTCGCAGGCTACAACACTGTCGTCGTCTACCAGCAGCTGAAGTCGCAACACTCTTACTGCCGTCACCCCACTTCTACTTATTCTGCTGTTTCTCCTTATCATCCGGGCACATCAGTCGAACCTCACGCCCGTGCACAATTCTCGTGCATTCGGATGGACACGTGTAGGCCCCAACATCCGGGCACCTGAATTGCACCTCGCGTTCATCCAGCGCCTAAATCTCATTTCTTTGCATTCCTGAGGGCGCGGGTTCGACTCCGGCAGGCAAGACACTCTCACTCTTTTTCCAAATGAGTACGGTGGCACTCGTTCTCCGTCACAGTAGGAACACCTTTGGCTGTAATTACAGCTTGAATTCTACGAGGTATGGACCCATACGAAGTTTGAATTATTTCCAGATGAATTTTTGTCCAATCTTCTGCCAAAACAGTCTCAAGTTCTTTCAGTGATGATATCGAGTTCTTACTAGTTTTTTTCTAAAATAATATAATAATAATAAGGACAACAGTTTTTCTGTTAAAATAGAGACAATAATACGCAACATTGGTAATCTCAGAATTAGAGAAAGTTTATTAATAGCTAAATTAGGTCCTAATATAAACAATAAATTAGAATTAAACACGGAATACATAGTTAACTAAATTACACGTTCCATAAATAGCTTATAGTTTATTTAGTATACATATTTTACACATATATCTGTAATTTTCCCTATCACAAATTGAAACCTATTAACAATCAATTATTTGCATATTTTTACTTTATTCCCTCAAGAAATAAGTCCAAGGTGGACACTTGAAATAACGGATTTGAATTATGTAATACATCTATAATAGATATCTATTAGCACATACAATTGATTCTTAACATTTCATGCACTCAAAATATTTTTTTAAATTAAAATTAAAATTAAAAATTAATATATAAAAAAAAAAATAAATTAATATTATTATTAAAAAAAAAGATTTTTAAAAAATTTACGGTTAATTTAACATTACTGACATACTCATTAACTTCTTTACATGACATTTCTTTAAACCATGACGTCATTTCTTTAAACCATAATACCCTCTTGAGATTACGGTCAGTCTTGAACTATTAATATATGAAAACAAAAAGAATAAGTAATAACAACACAAAAATATAAATAAAATAAATGAATAAAAAAACAATATTGAGATCTGGGAACTGTGGTGATCAGATAGGATACTCTACTTCATTAAAATGTTCTTCGTGCCACTCAGACACAATTTTAGCTGTGTGAATTGGTGCACCATCCTCCTGAAAGATTGCGTTTCCCCCCGGAAACAGTTCTGCGTCCATAGGATGAATTTGATATGATACAAATTTTAAAATAGTCTTGACATTTGATTCTGCCATGGAGGGAAACCATAAGACATGCAGATTCCCTAGATATCGCTCCCAGATCATCAAAGAGCCTCCTCCATGTTTAACAGTAGAAAGAAGACAGTCTTAATCTAGGTGCCTCCATTATTTTGTCCATATATATATATATATATATATATATATAATATAATATAATATAATATAATATAATATATAAAGATATTATATATCTATTTATATGATGGCAATAGAGCAGTCACAACCTTAGGTTTCATACATGCAAAATCGCATGCATTCATCAGGTGACGTTGATACGAATACAAGGAAAATCGAAAAATTCAAAAGGTTTTTACGGGCATAAGATGTTTATGATTGGATGAATTTAGTGAATTTGGGGATGCGTACGTGTGTTTATAGACAGTGCAAAGAATGTGTATACAAATCGGTGGGTTCCACACACATTCACATTGTTTTACAGTGTGCAACGTCTGAATAATACTGAAGTGTGAGAATTTGTATTCGCATGCATATGTGTGCGTGGGTGTGTGTATTTTGTTGGACGGATGTTGACATGAGGTCTGTAGGAAAATTGGATACTGTCAACGGTTTGGGTGGGGGTGTACCGGTGTGGGGTGATACAATCAAGGATGTTATATATATATATATATATATATATATTATCATAAATGTACACGGTAATAACCTACTCGAGTTTCACCATAAGGATCTTCAGGGTTAAATCCACTGGATTAATCAAGATATTGATTAATTGCAGTCGATTTCACGTGTGTATTTTTTCGCGATAAACGGTTGATCTGTGGTCGATGAACGCAGATTTAAAATTCAAAAAGAGCGGAAGTTGCATTTTTTCAAAGGATCAAAATATAAACATTGTTAGAAATCCGCTTTGTGCTATTGTTTTAATGGTTTATGACAAATACCATATATTTTTCCACAAATACCATATATATATATATATATATATATATATATATATATATAAGTTAGGATAGCATGGATATGAAGTCTACGGTATTTGGTTATGGACAATTCGGCAATGTTCGGCAATGTGATTCACAAACCGTGTCATTAACAAAGCGTCGTTGAATTCAAGTCCATGCTATCCTAACGCTGAGCTTGAGCCTGATACGCGCATGCGTAAAAAACTTCTTATCACAGGATCAAATACGTATAATATATATATATATATATATATATATATATATATATATATATATATATATGGGTTGTACATGCTCATTCCATTAATGGGAGTCAGTGCTGTCAGATCGATGATGATGCTGCTGATGATGATATTTAATAAAATATTGAAAATCGCTAAGTCGAGAAACTATCAGCAACCAAGCGCCGTTAACTTCATGTCCACGATACCCTAACTTAGATATATATATACTCCTTCAACGATATTGATCCCTAATAACTTGAAAAGATCACTCTATTATCAATAGTATATATACTAACAGGACCTGTGGATATGCTACAGTGGGATAATTTAATTATTACAACGTTTGATATGTTTGCTTAAGAGCTGTTGAATAATATTTCAATATGTAAAAAGTATAATAATCTTGACGTAATTCTCTCTCCCACTCAATTTTTTCTGTCTTTCCTTCTTTTCATCTTTTCATTATGTTCGATTGAACAGATTAGCGACATCGCTTCCGCGCGCTCACCCCCTCTCTTTATCTTTCCCATACTCTCTTTCTTTCTTTCTTATTGTATTTCTTCTGTGTAGCATATCCTTTTTTCTTCCCTTTCTTTCTTTATAGTAAAAACGGAATGGTCCATTATTTAGCTGAGGTGACAATAGTAGCGCTGACTGGGCCCTTAAAACCTTTGCTATGTAACCAGTCTATGTGAAGGAAAACTCTGAATTCAAACCTGTTAAACTCCGTTTAAGAAAATTGACCTTGTGTCACATCCTGCTCGTGCGGAAGGGTTGGTGAATATATATTTATTTATTTATATATAGATACTAGCAAATATATGCACCCTCCTGGTGCAAGTATTTAAGTTTAAATGTAATAAAATATTAGATTAAATCAGAAAGGCTAATGAAACTAATTAAGAATTCAAATAAAAAGATTTGAAACAGAGGGGGGTATAATCGGAAAATAGAACAACTGAAACTTACTCTTTCATCACTTCCGTTTTTCAATGCTAAATTTTCCTAATTTAACTATTTAGTTAAAATAGGAAGTAAAGAATAAAATTACAGTTATTTCTTCTTGTTAATGAATTTCTTTTAGGATTTATTGAAGAGATTTTTACTCATATTCATTAAGATAAAACCAAACAATTAGAAATCAATAATACCAAGCACATTTTTATTAAAATCATTTTTTTTAATATCAATATGCAAATTAGCTTTACGTTTACACTGAAAACTGGTATTTTGTTGTATATATAAATACAATTGCATGTTATTAGTATTTAGGTAAGGCCAACAGTATTAATAATGTCAAACAGTTTTATTATTAATTGAGGTTTAAATAGAATCATGGAGAAAGTGACGTAAATAACTAAGGGAATTGTGACTTGAGTAGTAATATAGTTTCGGTTACAGACAGAAAAACACACAATCTCCATTATAATAAGATGTGCGTGTGTGCGAGAGAGAGAGAGAGAGAGAGACTGTGTGCGTAAGAGCACGTGCAGGCATGTATGTGTGTGGGTGTTTGCTTGTTAGTTTGTTCTTAAAATAAGTTTGTTTGTTTTTCGCTACGTGGTGTTTTTATGTAACATCTGTAGATCTATAGAAGGAAAAAAAAGGTCTCATCCAATGTTTGCTAATAAACAATATAGATTCTAAAGCGATTACACAATAAACTTATTATGCAGCCAACATTTTACAAACATTAGGTAATCGATAAGTGTCCAAAAATAGTTCACAACGATTAAGTAAGACGAATATATTTCGAGGAAAAAATATGTTTATATACTTTCAGAACATCTTTAAGTTCGATTGATTCATTGATTGATTTTAACGGCATATCAACCCATCCAGGGTTATTTTATGCCATTGTAAGGAATGGTCAAATTTATTATTATGTCTTTTTTCAAGGATTTTCATTGATTTTGACAGTATTTTGTTTGCAGTTGTTTGCTAAGTGGACTGGAAATCAGTTTAAAGGATACGTTTATAGGGTAAAGTTCAAGTTTGTTATAAGAGATAGTTTGGTAGAAAGTTTCTTTAAACAATTTTTATGAACAATTCTTTTCTATTTAACCCATAGATGGGACCCTAACAGGTGAACCTGGGAGCAATGGTGATGAAGGGGTCATCCACATTCCCCAGACACCAGAACTGGAACCTTATCATCAAATAGAGTTTAACGTCATACCTAGGACACTAAGACCATCAGACACAGCCTTCTAGCACCCATATGATAAAAGGATTGGAGCTTGGCATAAGGGCAATAGGGTTGGGACAATCCTATAGGTGCTAGGGCTGCAAGGAAGCGCATGGTGTAATGATTAAGTCATGGGAAATGGACTCGTCGCCCGGAGTTCAAATCCTGGATGTGGTAACTGCATTTCACTTCGCGCTAATACCTTGAGAAAGGTATGAATCCTACTCTCCCTCCAGCTATGGATAAATAGTAGGGCAGACTGGGCTCTTTAACCTTGGTTAGGCAACCAGTCTAGGAGAAGGAAAACTCTGAATTCAAACCTGTTGAACTCCGCGTAAGAAATTGACCGTGTGTCACATCCTACTCGCACGGAGGGGTTGGTAAATATATATATATATAGATGCTAAGGCTTAAACATGACCAGCCGATTGATCGGAGGGGGCTTCTCCGACTGCCTGTCAAGCCTAAATAATGATCTATGTGGAGTGTTGAATGCCATGGACTGCTCAGTCACCAGGGTTCCATCCTTAAGCATCACGGATCTCCATCCACTCTTACCCCTCTCCAGAGATGCAGTCGGTGTATTCTAACGCCCCAGACGACAGGGCGGAAAAGGCATCGAGACTGAAACTGTATGTACCAACTCAGAAACGTTTATATTCTTCACAATGTGGGGGTGTTCAAAAGGTATCGAGATTGCAGCTGTATTTATACAATTTAGAAATCAACTATGAATGAAACGGCAATTTTCTTCAAAAAGCGAGTATGTTCAAAAAGTATCGAGATTGAAGTTGTATTTACCCAGGTAAAAATGAACATGAATGAAACGTTAGTTTTCTTCAAAATGGGATGTTTATTCAAAAGGTATCGATATTGAAATAGTATTTACCCCTTCAGAAATCAACAACGAATAAAACGTTAATTTTCTTAAAAATTCGACGAGTGTCCAAAAAGTATCGCGACTGAAGCTGTATTTACTATCTCAGAAATGAATAATGAATGAAACGTTAATTCTGTTCAAAATGCAAGGAAACGTCAATTTTATTCAAAATTCGAGAAATGTTCAAAAAGTATTGAAACTGAAGTTGTATTTACCAAGTGACATTAAGGCCTATGTCAATTCCTGTGATACATAGGTAAAGAGTATGGTAAACTACTGCAAGCGTTCATATTGGTCTATTAGGTATTGTAATCAAGACAAGAAACCCATTCGATCTCTTTTTCTAGACTTCGCCAAAATGCCGAACTCCAAAGGAATGCAATACATCCTCACCATCCAAGACAGTTTCAACCGATAACTTCAGAAGTGAACGACTTGTTTTTTTTAATGGAAAATTGCCGTATTTGATGCTAGATTCCCAGTAGACATAGCTGAATGTCAAGTACCTTATAAACCAAGGAAACTGTCTAGTTCAGAATATTCACTTAACTTAGCCTAATTCTAAATTTATATCTAATGATATGTACGTATAAATTCATCGTAATATCCTGTCTGCTAAATTTGATACCATACGCGTGTAAAACATACATGAATTCCGGGTAGCTAATACATCACAATAAATGTCAGGTTCTTTATATTTACAAGCTGAGCCCAACTCTACTGGTATGATCTATTTGTTTCATGGGCAGCTATGCACAATAATTCTTCTTCATAGAAATACTCAGGTCAGTAAGTGTTGGAAAATCGGACACTTTTCTACGACATCTAGTCTAGGAGAACAACCAGCAATACTCCACTAAAAGTATACCTGTCCTAAACAAAATGGCATTACTTTTTGTCTCACCCTCGTAAATAATTTACATTTTTACGGCATCAAGTATTCCTATCGAATACAAAAAAATCTTAAGCAGATATATCTGAGCCATAGATGGTTACCGGGTCAGAATGACCCTATGAGTAACTGCAATTAAATGTTACTCCACACTCCCCAGAGCTTCAGAAATGTAGCCTCATAAAAGTAAAGTCGTTGGGGTGGCCTAAAGAGGGTATCAGCCAAACGGCAAGGGAATCTATCCCCTTATTCCTGGCGTTTGATCAAAGAGATTGTTTTTTGGCATCTGAAGCAGAACCCGTCACACTTACCATCAGCTCCTCACTTTACCGCACATATCCCTGTGCTACTCATACGCTGAGTTGGCGAGGGTCGGTATCAAACCCGGAAATATCATACAACAGTATTTAGTATTATTTGGATTATTCGGACTATTGTCCTCATTTCTATTGTTATCAGTACAACGTTTCGGCCGATGTGCCTTCTTCAGGCATTTCTTGCCAGACTCGGCAACCATTTTAAATCGGGAACCTCCTGTTAGGATTATCTTCCCATTGGCCTTGGAAGAGTTATCTTCCCGCTGGGTTTCCGAACCAACCACCACTGGTATTTAAGCGCGGGTTTTGAAACTCCCTGCCTTTTTGCTACATTTCTTCGTACGAGCACATGGGTTAGAGACATTATAACACCCTTCTCGGTGGGGGCTTCTGCCCCTAATGTTATGTAACTCTCCTGGGGGCTTCGGCCCCTCATCACTAGTAAGTGATTTTGTATGTACGGACTATCCAGTCCTTTTATCTTTACTGTTGTATGTTTATGTACATGTATTTTATTGTTATTGTATCTTGTATTATTTCTGTGCTGTGATATATAAAATGTTTTGTCCCACAAGCGTGTTGGAGTTTGTTTTGTTTCAACAAGTTATAACATTATTATAACCTTGAATCTTACACTCCTTTTCGAACTCAGTAACCTTCTTGTTGTAATCGACAGCCATAAGGGAACTTTGAACCCAACCCTTTATTCAATCCACGGGGATCCTTTTCTCATTTCGCTAACCATAGTTGGGGTACAGGTGTTAAGCAGTGTTAATTATTATTAATAGCAACAGAAAACACCCTCCGGGCGTCGTAATGATTAATTTTTGAAAGACATTGCCTGAGAGGTGGGAGTTAAAAATTCAATGTCAGAGGGTTTGTATCATAAGTAAGCAAAATCCTCATATTCATTAAAGGAGTAAAAAAATAAAACAATTTGAAATGAAAACTGAGCCCCGTCCCTCTCAAATAAAATGTTGCAGTGCATGTAATAATCAAACAATTATTTTGAATATTTTCCACATCAATTTTACACAAAATCGTAGGTATTTATTTATTTGTAAACTTTTTAGTTAACTTCTTGTTACTGTAAAAAAAAGGGGGGCGAGTGTAAAAAACAATTTTTAAAATTGCTTACTCAGATTTTGGGTGTATATAGCATAAGAATATTGTGACGTAAGCTGTGACGTAGAGCTATGACGTAGTTTTTGTTACAGACAGAAATACAGACAATCTCCATTATTAATAGATATGTTACTGTCGTCGTTTACCAGGATTGAACCTGCAGCCTAGAGATAACTGTCGCTTAAAACTGTCCAATAAAACTAATTATTAAACCTCATCTCAAAAATTCAGAGAAACAGCAGTATTTGTCTTAATTTTTTTTTAGATAAGGCTTGATAATTTGTATTATTTGGATTTTTCGAACTATTCTCCTCATCTTTATTGTTACGAATAAGCATATGTTTGATCAGAATATGCACCTTCCGTGCGTAAGTATTTTGATATAATGAAATATATGATTCTGTTGTTAAAAATGGTCCACCTTGCGATCATTCTAATACCAAGCAATCTATTGATTTACCTATACTAGCAAGAATATGCCCCTTCCGGGCGTAAGTATTTAAGTTTTAATATAATAAAAGATATTAAATTAGAAAAAATAACGAAATTAAATAAGAACGCATATAAAAGGATTACACTTATTTGAATTCTATTTTAATGGGTTTCTATATAAAAATCATTCATAGGATTGATTTTAATACGTTGGAGAATAAAACAAAAATATTAGAGATCAATAACATCAAATAATAATTTATTAAACCCGGTTTTGTTTTAAAAATTTGCACAGAAATTAAGAAAGAAATCTGAATTAGTGTTGCATGATCAAGAGTAGCTTATAAATTATGAACGTACCTGTAGTTAGAATTTTGAATAGGGTCCGTTACTTAAAATGACGAGATCCATGGAAAATTACCCGACAGGTATGTACAGGTAATAACCTTTTGATTTGACCCCTTGGAAGCGCGATTGGACGCGTGGCAATAAATTTTAGTTTAGTTAGTCAGATGTGAGTCGGCATCTTATCAGAGAGGATGTTTCCTGGGTTCGCATCTCACCCATGGCAGAATGATGGGAACAGTTGCGTAATAAAGCTTTATTATCATAAAATAACCATGTCTTGTATTATTAAAAGCAATATCCAGTCCAGCACAAAGAAGAACCAACCCTTAATAGGCCCACTAGATCAATAGGAATAACATGGCAGCCAGACAAGTTAGACGACCTAGACGAAGAACCAGAAAAAGAACCGCCCTGTCGGCTGCGGCGTTAGAATGCACCGACTTCACCTCTGCACAGGGGTAAGACTCACTCAAATGGGGCCACCTGTTGGCCGTGGGTAGCGACCCGTGATGCTTAAGGACGGAGTCTTGGTTGAGAAGCAGTCCATGACTTGCCACACTCCACTTAGACACTTACTTAGACTAGACGGGCAGTCGGAGAGGCCCCCTTTGATCAATCGGCTGGTCACATCAAGCCCTATTTCCTATATGATTGTCCAGACCTATTGCCTTATGGCAAGCCCCAGCCCTTTTTATCATATGGGTGCTAGAAGGCAGTGGCTGAGGGTCTATATGTCCTGGGAATGACGTTAAACTCTATCTGATGGTCAGGTTCCAGTTTTGGAGATTTGGGGAATGTGGAGCACCCCTTCATCACCATTACTCCCTGGTCCACTCTGACCCGGAGTGGTAGTATCTGTTAGGGTCCCATCTATGGGTTAAATAGAAAAGCATGAGTTTATAAACAAAATTCAGTATCCATTTAATGATTACTTTATTTCAAAACTTTATCGCATTAAATGACCCACTGAGGTTGATATGCCGTAAAATAAAACAAACCAAACCAAACCAGAAACAGAAGGTAAAAAGTAGGCCCATCAGCTACCATCTCTGTCTATCTATCTGTCTATCTCTTTGTTTCTCTCTCCCCGTTTGTATACCCGAAGTTTTTAAAAAAGTATATAACATTAGTTTTTCTAGTTTTATGAAAAGTGGCTCTTCTTTCGGGTTGAGGATTATGAAATTTTGATCGAACCTCATATATATAAATATGATAATTCCTGTAGAATGTAGATATTTAAAAGCGTTATGTCTTTTACCATCACGCAATGATATACAGGCGTTTTTTTTTGTTTTTTTTGTTATAAGGGTAATTTTCACCTTTAGTTGTTAAAGTTCCTAGCATAAATTTGTGCGAGCGCATTATCTGAAATGAACTTAATTGTTATTAAGAACACATTTTATGATATGTTTGTGTTAAAGCATCCAGTTGTATTGTTTTCGAAAAGTTTCTAAGATTTGTGTATTTCGCACGAAGACTTTCAAAATGGCTACGGGCTTGTTTCAAAGTGAAAGTCAGTTGGCAAAATTCCTAGCATAAAATTATCTGAAATGAACTTAATTGTTATTAAGAACACATTTTATGATATTTTGTGTTAAAGCATGCAGTTATATTGTTTTCGAAAAAGTGTATATGATTTGTTTATTTTGCACGGAGACTTTCAAAATAGCTACTGGCTTATTCAAAGTGAAAGTCAAGGGAGTTTAATCTAATTGTCTTATTTGCTAGGAATTTTAACAACTAAAGGTGAAAATTACCGTTATAATTTGTTTCTGAAATAGTTACATAAAACTGGACAGATGCCGCTGCGAATTTCAATGCAGTGAAATACAAATGCAGAGATTTTAACCCTTAAAGGTGTGTAAAAATCAGTAGTTCTATAGAATTTATCGTATGATTTGAAATATTCAATTCCTCGCCCGAGAGAAATGACAAGATACAAGAAGTAGAAACGATACAATCATAGGAACTAGATTTACATACATACGCACACATACACACATATACACACAAACTTAGACACACACAAACTTACATACACAAACACACACGAACTTATACATACATAAACTTACACCCACACTCACATGCATACACAAATTGTACATACACATACACTAACACACAAAAACAAACTTACACACAGAAACTTACATTCACACATACACACACAAACTTATATATACATTTAGACAAACAAACTTACACATACACACTCACACACGTATATATATATATATATATATATATATATATATATACAAGAATACACACAAAATTACACAGACTTACACACAAACTTACACACACACAAACTTATATATACTCAAATTTATATACATGCATACACACACACAAAGTTATACATACATATACACACAAAACTTATGCGAACAAACTTACACACACATATACACACAAAAACTTATACAAACACTTAGAAAAATAAACACAACACACACACACATATACACACACACACACACACACACACATATACATATATATATATATATATATATATATATCCATTCCAATTAGTCAGAAAGGGAAGACTGCTTTTGTCTCCTTTCTTATATATAAACAACTGACCTTAGATTTTTCAGGGAGTAAAAAAAGATTTGGTAGCTTAATGGCGGGAACTGACAAAAGAAAAACACACAAAAGAGGCGGGGAAATAGACAGATAACTGAAGATAGATTTAAGGAAGAACATGACGAAACGAAAGAACCAGAAGAGAAAGAAAATAAAAGAGAGAATCGCCACACAAGGAAGGAGCAGAAGGTGAAAAATACAAAGAAAACAAAAACAAAAAACAAGAAAAAAAGGAAACAGAAGTGACGGTCAACAGTAGTAAAAGATAAATAAAGGAGAGGAAGAAGGAGAAGAAGAAATAGAAATCGGAAATTAAAGATAGATTAATTAAGAAGAAGAAGAAGAAGAAGAAGAAGAAGAAGAAGAAGAAGAAGAAGAAGAAGAAGAAGAAGAAGAAGAAGAAGAAGAAGAAGAAGAAAAATCGGAGAAAAAGTAAAGGAATGAAAGTCAAAATTGAATAAAAAAATCAAAAGATAAGTATTTAAGAAGACAAAAAGAAAAATACCTGAAAGAAAGAAGGAATGAAAAAGGAAGAAAGAAAAAAAGAAAGAAAATTGGAGAATTCGATCGGTCAAAAAATAGAATTAAATTTGAATAAGAACAATCAATCATCCGACAAGAAGTAAAAGAATTTATGAAAGAAAGTGACTGAAAAAGATTAAACAAAAAATATCGGAAAGGAAGAAAGAAAGAGGAAAGAAATTACATCGTAGAATAAGATAGGTAAAGGAAAGAAAATATGAAAGAAGAAGAAAGAGACTGAAAAAGATATCTGAAAAAGAAAGAAAGAAAATTGAATAATACAATAGGTTAAATCAAATATATGTATAAGAAAAGTAAAGAAGAAGAAAAATAACAAGATGAGGGAAAGATTAAAAAAAATTATGAAAAAATATCTGAAAGAAAGAAAGAAAGTAAGAAAGAAAAATGAATGAAAGTAAAAGGAAAGAAATAAAATCTTAGAATAACACAAATACAATAAAGAAAATGGAATTTGAATGAAACAAATCAATCATGCAAGATTAAAAAAGAGATTGAAAAAGATATCTGAAAGAAGGAAAGAAAAAGAAGGAAAATGAAAACTGATGAATACAATAGATAAAATCAAATTTGAATAAGAAAAATGAATTATACAAGAAGAAGAAAAAAACCCTGATATAATATGAAAAAAAATCTAAAAGAAAGAAAGAAAGAGAAGGAATGAAAGAAAATTGAAGACTTCGATTGGTAAAAGACAGAAAATCAAATTTGAATAAAAGAAAATGAATAATACAAGAAGAAGAAAAAGAACCTAATGAGGGAAATAATTGAAAAGGGTAATATGAAAAAAGGTAACTGAAAGAAAGAAAGAAAGAAAGAAAGAAAGAATGAAAAACGGAACGAAAGAATAAAAAATCGAAGACTTCGATGGGTAAAATACACAGAATAAAATTTGAATAATAAGAAGAAAAAGAACCTGATGATGGAAAGATTGAAAAAGGTAATACGAAATAAATATCTAAAAGAATGAAAAATGAAAGAAAGAAAGAAAGAAAGAAAGAAAGAAAGAAAGAAAAAAAATGGGAACGAAAGAAAAAAGGGAACGAAAGAAAATCAAATTTGAATAAGAAAAAATAATTATACAAGAAGAAGAAAAAGAATCTAATGAGGGAAATACATTGGAAAAGAAAATATCTGAAAGAAAGAAAAGAAGAAAGAAAAAAGAAAAAGAAAGAACGAAAGAAAGATAGAACGAAAAAAGAAATGGAGTGAAAGAAAAAAAATCAAAGACTTCGATGGTAAAAGACAGAAAATCAAATTTGAATAAGAAAAATAAATTATACATGAAGAAAAAGAACCTGATGAGGAAAAGAAATTGAAAATCCATTATGAAAAAGTATCTGAAAGAAAGAAAGAAAGATGAATAAAAGAAGGAAAATCGAATACTTTGATAGGTAAAAAAAATCAATCATCCAAGAAGTAGGATGAAATTGAAAGAGATAAAACGAAAAAAATACCTG
The DNA here is from genome assembly GCA_023376005.1 of Doryteuthis pealeii. Lineage (NCBI taxonomy): Eukaryota > Metazoa > Mollusca > Cephalopoda > Myopsida > Loliginidae > Doryteuthis > Doryteuthis pealeii. Next base: position 101,919,632 of record CM042146.1, read on the forward strand.
AAAAAAAAAAAAAGAAAGAAAAAAATCGAAAAAGAAAATGAAAAAGCGAAGAAGAACATGATAAAAAAAATGTCAAATGTATACAAGAAAAAAAATTATCTCAAATAAGTCAAGGAAGAAGAATACACCTCGAAGCAGAAGAAAGATAACTGGAAAAACATTTTTTTTAAGTTGTCTCAACCAGAAGGGAGACAAGACGTAAAATATCAAAGCCTAAAATGTACACATAAAAGAAAAAGAAAAAAGAAATAAAAAGAACCCCTAAAACTGAAGGGAAAAAATGTCGGTTATATTGATTGTAGCAATGGTGTTGATGAGACAAGTGTTTATGATTTTGACAGTGAGAAGCATTTGACTAAACCACGGTTTTTCCCGCGCAGAGCGAAGTCTTGCTGGAAGGAATTCTATTCAGCCATATTTGAGCAGATCTTTCAT
>CM042146.1:101925066-101932566 GCA_023376005.1 Doryteuthis pealeii
AATTGGCTGGTCGTGTCAAGTCATAGCACCTATATGATTGTCTCAACCCTATTGTCCTTATGGCAATCCCTAACTCTTTTGTCATATATGTGCTAGAAGGCGGTGGCTAAGGGTCTTCATGTACTGGGAATGACGTTAAACTGTATCTGACACTCAATATATGGTGTCCTTCGATATTGTCTCTTTATTCACTAATATTCCCCTCAATGATATGTGCCGACTTCTTATATCGTAGCAAAACTAAGTTTACTCCTTCTTTTCCTGAACATATTTTTGTTGAATTGATGGATCATGCTACTAAGTCGGTTTCATTCAGTTTTAATGACACTGTAAGAATAGTTCTTAGTTATATATATTGGATACATGACTCCGACGGAGGTTAACAGACAAAACATTTAGTATAATACAGCACATGGATATGACGAGATACAAAGTACATGAGTAAAACAAAGTTACATGTAGACAGATAAACACACATTCATGAATGGTACAAGATATACAAAAAGTACAGACATGAGACTAGGGATAGTCCATGCTGTAAATAACTTACAGTAATGTAAGGGGGGCCAAAAGCCCCAACGAGAAGGGATAGACCAAAATCTACCCCATGTGTCTCGTGGTTACTGGAACAGGAAAAGAGGGAGAAGCGTTTTGAACCAGCCGCTTAAATACAATATCCCCTAGCGGGCACCAGCAAACTAAACCGGGCAGACAACTCTCCCAGGCAAATACGAAACTAACGCTACAACACCATATATCGCCAAATAGACGGCATTAGTATGGGATCTCCTCTTGGCAGCCTTTTGGCAAATATTTTCGTTGGTTTTCACGAACAACTTCTTTTTAGCAGGCTCCCTAAGCCCTATATCTACTATCGTTACGTAGATGACACTTTCGTTAGTTTCAATTCACATGACGACGCTTTAGTATTCTTTAATGAACTCAAAAATTTACATCCCTTTATCGTTTACCAGGGAGGCAGAAAACAATAATAAACTGCCCTTTTTGGATGTATTAGTAGATAAGAATTAGTCGGTTTTCATAACTAGCATCTACAGAAAACCCATATTCACTGGGCTTTATTTAAGTTGGGATGTCTTTGCCCCTAAATCGAGGAAGATCAACTTAATTAAGTGTCTGACATTTAGGGCCCTTAAAATTTGTTCCAGCAATAAGATCGATAGTGAACTTGAGCAAATCAGAAATTTGTTTTTGAACAATGGGTACCCAGATGAAATCATCACTAAAACAATCAATCTAACTGTAAACAAATTTAGAAGTGACAAGCCTTTTGGCCCCTCTAAATGTCCTGTTTACGTTAGACTCCCATGGATTGGCTCTACAAGCCAAACCATTGCTATAAGATCTCCTCCTCAGTTATGCGTTGCTACAATGCAGTGAAAGTGCGGCCAATAATCACTACTCGTCCTGCATTTCGGTCCTTTCATAAGGATGTACTCCCAACCTTCCAACAAAGTAATTTAATTTATAAGTTCAAATGCCGGTGTAGTTCGGTATATGTTGGACGTACATCCCAGAGGCTCGAAATTAGAATAAAGCAACACGTCCCCCGAACACTACGTAATGCTATTACTAATAATAATACATCCGGGCTTTCCCAAGCATTTGACTCGGACATAGCCGAGCATTTATCTATAAATGCTTGTAGAAAAGATTATTCAGATGAGTGCACAGAGCTAGGTTCAAACAGCATTTAACCATCCTCAAAGCTGTTTATATTTCTTTTTTTTCGGCCTACTCTGTGCAAACAAACTCCAAAGCACTCCCTCTATTTATTGGGAGACACTTCTAACCCTGTTTCAACCTAGGCTTCATACATACCCCCTCCTCTTTCCCCCTTTCTTTTTTTTATTTGTCCCCCTCTGACTCACCCCATTCGTTTCTTATAAATTTCTTATACAATCTGACTTTAATTCGTCGCCGGTGTATACACTTGAAAAGTACCGGTTGAAAAGGCCTTCGTGTATCCCCTCTTTATTTTATATTTATCCCATAATAAAATATTATCTCCCTAATTACATATGATTCCTCCACTTTTAGTGATATATATATATATATATATATATATATATATATATATATATGGTAACAAGTTATGGAAAAGGTGAATAACCAGCACAAACAGTTACATTCAATTAATATTTCGACTCTGTTGCTTTTAAAGGCTTCATCAGAATGTACGTTATTCATTTTTTCCTTAACGTGTACTCACATTTTGTCGGATTTTTCCTAAGCTATTTTCTTCACACACACACACACACACACATATATATATATATATATATATATATATATATATATATATATATATTTATATATTTGTGTGTGTGTGTGTGTGTGTGTGTGTGTGTGTGCGTCTGTAGGATTGTACGTTTTCTGTTCTCTGGGCAACTTCTGTTTTATCTCTATCCTATTTATCTGATTAGTCCTTTGCACAATTCCCGGTGGATTGCCGTTCCTTTTGAGTCATCTATATTTCTACATTGCTTTCAATCGAATTAGCTAAATTCCCTTTGTATTATTGTCTGTATATTTATCAAACAAATATAGTCGTTATTAACTGAGTTTTAAGTGAGTATTTAAAAAATGAAAGCTTTTAAGAGATTGGCGAACGATTACGCCCCAACCCCTGAAAAATATATCAATAAGAAAAACATCTAACTCCTGCCACATATAGCAGGAAAGATCTGATTAATTTAACATTAAACAAAACCGCCTCTAAAAGCTTTGTTTGTGTTTTTGTTTGCTTGTTCTTACGGCATATCTACCTCGGTGGGTCATTTAATGCCGACAAAGTCTTGAAATAAATTTATTCTTAATGGATACACATTTTTTCTATTTTACCCATAGATGGGACCTTAACAGGTACTACCACTCTGGGTCAGAGTGGACCTGGGAGCAATGGGGATGAAGGGGCACTCCACATTCCCCAGACCTCCAGAAATTGAACTTCATCATCAGATAGAGTTTAACGTCATTCATAGGACATGAAAACCCCCAGCGACCGCCTTCTTGCACATACCTCTAAAAAATCCTATACATGAAACGATGCAGGGGATACATGAAACGTGTCAGCCTCATGCAGAATTTGAAATCTGATTACGAGTCCGATTTCTACGACGATGTCTATTGCACTAATAGATATCATTGATGCAAACGTACTTCGCGATCTCAGTTCAAAACCATAACGAGGCTGTATTCGATTCCCGTTGTCCTAGTACCGATGAGAAAAGTATGAATCTAATTATTTTCCCTCCAGCTATCGGTTAATAAAAAAAAAGTCGTCGGGGTGTCCTAAAGTCGGTATCAACCAATCAGCGAGGGTTTCTATCCCATTTTCACTAGCGCTAGACCAAGGAGATTGTTTCTGCGTCTGATGTGGAGCGCCACACCTACCATCAGCTCCTTACTTTACCACACAGATTCCTGTGCTACTCATACGCTGAATTGGCGAGGGTCGGTATCGAGCTAGGAACCTTGTGGTTTCTTAGCTGAACGTACTACCAACTGAGCTAAACCGGACCTAATTAAAACTTGTCAGAAGCGGTTAATAGTATTACATAATTCATTGATAGCCTATTGATTATGTAAGTAGTATAGTATGAATTTTGAATCAGAGTTCCTTAGAAAATTCAAATTGGGGGGAGTTAAGTGGAAAATTACCGTTGGCATGATTGACATGTGGTGACTCCTACATGAACCCCCGAAAAAAGTGCCAGTAGAAGTGTGTGATAGTTTTTAGTTAGTTTCAACCATCGCTTCTCACGGCGCCGTTTTGTGCTGGGGTTGTTTTAATAAAAGCTATAAAGAAAACAGCAAAGTCTTGCGTATTAATCAATCCATAAGAAATAGGTTTTGTTAATTAATTAAAACAAGAGATGACCAGCCCGAACAAAACAACCCACAGAATCAGCCCTGCAAAAGATGGCAACCGACATGCTAGACAAGCAGAGAAAAGAAGTAAGAACCAAATCTCTCTCTCTCTCTCTCTCTCTCTCTCTCTCTCTCTCTCTCTCTCTCTCTCTCTCTCTCACGCCATTTATATACCCGATGTTAACGGGTATATGACAATTGTAGAGAAGTAGTGGTAATTATACCTGTTCTAAACAAAATGGCATTACTTTTTGACTCGCCTATGTGGAGAAGTAGGGATGTGATCCACAGAGGACCAGCTTCATTTTGATGTATGATACATGTTCTTGTGTTGGTAATTATACCTTTTATAAACAAAATGGCATTATTTTTTGAATCACCCTCGTATTTAGAAATAAGGACCATAAGGTTTCGTAGAATGGCTTATTTGGGCACCAGATCTGAATTTCAAAATCTTAAAAAAGAAAAGAAAAAGAAGACGCGTCATATGTTTCAGATTCTTCGTTACGTAAATTTAAATATTTATTACCAATGTGATCATGTCTGTGAATTGCAAATAGACACTAATTGCCATTAAAAATGTTTTAAAAAGCTCAAGTTTTTAAAAATCTCTATATCAGTTCTTGACATTTCATTTGGCTTCCAATTGACTACTTCCAAATATAATAAATGTTTGAAAATAGTAAAGCTGTTTTTTTCTCTTCTTTTTATAGCCAGATTGATGTTTCAAAGATTCCGTGCGTGACTTGGAGAAAAAAGTACTTTGATCATCGAAGAATACCGGAAATTATGGAAGTATCTAAAAACAAAAATCAACGATACAGACATCCGGATCAACAGACAGAATTCTTTTTTAAAAAATCATGAAATTTAGAAATCAAATAAAATTCATTCAAATAAAACATTAAAGCTATTTTTTATATCGATTCCAATAATAAAAGTATTTTTATCGTGTTTATTGAATATTTGAAAGGTCCGGTTTAGCTCAGTTCGTAGAGTCAGTTGAGCTTAGTCGGTATTGAACCAGGAACCTTGCGATTCCTGGTTCAATACCGGTCCCCATCAACTCAGCGTATGAATAACACAGATTGGTTAATCAGATTTGGTCCACATCGGACGCAAAAAACTATCTCCTTGGTCTAACGCTAGTGAAGAGGAGATAGAGAAAAAAAATAGTAGTATATATATATTTATATAAAAAAAATGAATGAAAAGGACAGAAAAAATAAATAGATTAAAAGGGGGAGGAATATTCTATATTCAACCTGGTATGCCCTCAAATAGTGAGAATAACTTGCCGGTGGATCTGATTGGTTGTTGGCAAGGTTCTCCTTCTATATAATTGGAAAGCTATCACTTGCTCAAGTACGGGGCAGGTCGACCCGGTGAGAGGATCTAAGACCCAAAATCTTCAATGAACCGGGGGACATCACTGAGGAACAGTCTCAAACAAGTTTTTTTTTCAAGGGATCGAAAAACATCTTGTTCTAAAGGCTCCATTGTATGACCATTTGTTTTTTTGTGTAGGAAATAAAAAAAAATATTTGTATATATAAAAGAAAAAAAAGAAATGAATGAATAAGATGAAAAAAAGATAAATAAAAAGGAAGAAGGAAAATTCTGAATACAACCATGGTGTACCCTCAAATAATGGAAAGAACTTGCCGGGAGATCTGATTGTGTGCTGGCATGGTCCTCCTACATAGTTGGAAAGCTGTCATTTGGTCAAGTGTGGGATGGGTTGACCCAGCAAGAGGATCTGATGCTAAGACCAAAAATCTTCAATGAACGAAGGGGGGGGGAGTTACATCACTGACAAACAGTCCCAATCAAGTTTAATTTATATATATATTTTCAAAGGGATCGAAAAACCTCATCCTAAAAGCTCCATATAAAGGGAAGTTGGTGTGTGTGTGTGTGTGTGTCCAGATGAAACTACAAAAATAAAACAATTAATGACAAAGTAAATATATATACACATTAGATATCAATATTTGTGCAAAAATCATGAAAATTTGATTTATATTCAATGATATTCAAAAACTAAAATATGCATAGAAATAGCATTGAAATTCTACTTGGAAATGTCCAGCAGTAGTAAATAAATCAATAAACTAGGGATTTTTGTCTCCACCCCTTACCCAGTTGACGCTGGATGGTCGCTTATACCGTCAGAATTATTTTAATATTTTACCACCCTGTAAATACACAAGTTAACATACTTTTTTGTTTTTGTTGGTTTTTTTTTGTGTAGGAAAGAAAAAAATATTTGTATATATAAAGGGAAAAAAAGAAATGAATGAATAGGATGAAAAAAAGATAAATGAAAAGGAAGAAGGAAAATTCTGAATACAACCATGGTGTACCCTCAAATAATGGAAAGAACTTGCCGGGATATATGATTGTGTGCTGGCATGGTCCTTCTACATAGTTGGAAAGCTGTCATTTGGTCAAGTGTGGGATGGGTTGACCCGGCAAGAGGATCTGGTGCTAAGACCAAAATCTTCAATGAACGAGGGGGCATCATCGAGGAACAGTCCCAAATTAAGTTTAATTTATTTTCAAGGGATCGAAAAATCTCACCCTAAAAGCTGACCCATTGACCCTCGATATGGAGCTAATACCGACAATTGGCCACTCGGCTTATTTACTTAGAGGCAATAAGAAACCACAAGGCCCAGGGTTCGATACTGGCCCTCGTCAACTCATCGCATGAGTATCTTGTTGGATCTATGCGGTAAAGAGGAAAGCTGATGCTAGGTGTGGCGCTCCACCTCAGACGCAAAAATATCTCTTTGGTCTAGTTATGTCAATTTTTAGCTCTCCAAATGTGAGCTTCCAATTCCCAAAATCGGCTGTTATGTCAATTTTTACTTTTTTCTGGGTGATTTGACATGAAATTGCCCCTAACCCTTTTGCCACGGTTAGGATGGGATAAAAGTATGCGGAATGGAGTAAAAATTAAACTTTAATATGCTTATTTAAGAGCCTTTACCAAATAGCTCAATACGTAAAAATAGAATAATTTTGATTTAACTCTCTCTCTCTCTCTCTTTCTCCCCCCCTCTCTCTCTCTCCCTCTCTCTCTCTCACACACACACACACACACACACACACACATAATCTCTGTCTGTCTGTCTGTCTGTCTGTCTCTCTCTCTCTTCTTTCTTTCATTCTTTTCATCTTTTCATTATAAACTACAAGAGGTGAACTGGACATTATATCATCTGTACAACGTGAGTTATCAAGAGTTCACTTTTAAAACTGCTGCAGGACTTTATGAAAACCCTATTTATATATATATATATATATATATATATATATATATATATAGAGAGAAGAGAGAGAGAGAGAGAGAGAGAGAGAGAGTGAGAGAGATCGAACAAGTGCCCATTGGGAGGAACAAGTGCACGTATTTGAGTCATGTGATAAGAAGTTTTTTTACGCATGCGCGTATCAGGCTCAAGCTCAGCGTTCCTGGTCGTTGATCATCGCTTTTGAAGTGACACGTAGATAAATTTATAACCTTAATTATTTCCCCTGGGGAAATTGTTTTCCTTTACCGTTACTTTTTCTTTCCTGGTTTTTCCCTTTCTTCTATTACCA
>CM042146.1:101937566-101950852 GCA_023376005.1 Doryteuthis pealeii
CTAACTCAGCGTATGAGTAGCACAGGGATCTGTGCAGTAAGGTAAGGAGCTGATGGTAGGTGTGGCGCTCCACCTCAGACACTAAAATAATCTCCTTGGTCTAGCGCAAGTGAAAAGGGGATAGACCTCCTCGCTGATTGGCTTATACCGACTTTAGGCCGCCCCGACGACTTTACTTTACTATACCTAGGAGTTAGGGAATCGCGTTTATCAAACTTTCATATTTATAGTTTTGTGTAGTTGTTTTTTGACATGATACTATTGTTATATAGATCCTTGCCTCTTTTCCCATCTTATCATACTTTCTTATCTGCTACTAGTCTGGGTCGGGTTGTCTATGGGTAATTCACACCTAGAGGTTAGAGAATTGCGTTTATTAAACTTTCATATCTACATTTCTGGTCTAGTTCAGTCGTTAGAGCATCCGCCACGGAACCACATGTTTTCAGGTTCGATATTGACTTTCGCCAGCTCAATGCATGAGGGTCTGTGCGGTAAATTAGGGAAAATGATAGGTGTGGCGCTCCACATCAGATGCAAAAACCGTCTCCCTGGACTACCGTGAAAAGGGTATAGACTCCTTGCTGTCTGTCTGATACCGAGAATAGGCCACTCCGTCAACATTATCAACTTACTATCGAATACGAATATTTTAAATAGATTTATTTGACCCAGAGATGAGATTCCAGGTCACTGGGAACATGTGAGTGATAAGAATAATGGGATACTCCATTCTCCTCTCCAGAACTCCCTGGTCTCCCTGGTCTCTCTGGTCAAGCGCCTTACCCTCAGATTTAGTTTAGTGTTATACCCAGGACTTTACTTGGGTGGCCCATCGTGATGTATTGGTTGGTAAAGTAGTCTCGTAGATCCATTACTACTGTGTGCCCGTTCAATCCAAACAATTTTATTCGTTCACCGCATCACCAGCGATCGTATGCATTTGAAACAAATAAACTGGAACTCTCCCCTCATTTTTCTTTCTTTTCTTTTCTTTTTTTTACAACCAGCTGAAATCCTTGCTTCACTGGGTCGATATAATAATCGCAAGTCCGATTGTATTGAATCACAAATTACTCTTTTCCCGGGGTTTAAAATTGAACATGGAATTTCGACGTAAAATCTAAATGTCCTCCTTTTTATTATCAATTTAATTTTTAACCAACAAAAGCTCATCAGAGGTTGATTGATTGATTGATTTTAACAGTTTTAGCTTAGTCGCTAAAGCATCCTCCTTGAAATCACAAGGTTCATAGTTCAATACCAGTCCCTGTCGATTGAGTAATCTGATATGTGCGGTAAAGTGGGGTGCTGACAAAAAGTCTAGACAATTTTTTTTTTAATTTTTTACTTATCATAAAAAATATTCATATACATATCTTATTTTTTTTTTGAGGATGTCAGCGTAACAGGAAACTGTTTATACTTTGTATCTCTTTATTAGACTTAAAATTGTAACCTTATACTTGCTGTCTGATCTGATTTTTCTGGTGAAACTATCTTTAGGTGAAGTCCTTCATTTTGTGATATCCGTCTGAAGAGGCCAGCCTCTTAAGGATTTTTTTTAAATGTTAAAAAAATTGTAAAAACCTTTTGAGCTTTTGGTCGAAATAAATTCATTACGTAATGATGGGTTTTTCTTTCTTTGAAAGTTAGATATTGCTCTGTATTTAATCTAATTTATTCATTATTATACATTGAGCTCTCTTTTGGGATTTATAAAAATCCTGGTATGAATATATGTTTGCACCTACAGGAGCATACAGTATGGTGTAACGTTCCACCTCAGTTTTCCTTCTCCTAGATCAGTTGCCTAACCAAGACTAAAGAGTCCAGCCAATTTACCCATAGCTGGAAGGAGAATAGATGCATGTATACCTTTCCCAAGGACAATGTGAGATACAACCTGCCTCGATCAGGATTTGAACTTGTGTCGCCGATTCTATTTTCCAGCGACGATAACCATTACACAATGGGTACCTCCACTAAGTTAATCTAGTACATGACAACGTTGATGATAGAACATAAAATATACCTCCCGCCTCGCGGTTGGTATCTATACATATATAAAGGGCAGTTGTGTGTATATGTATGTCCTGAGGAAACTTCGAAAATAAAACAATTAACGACAAAGTAAATATATATACACATTAGATATCACCAGGGCTTGGTTTTTTTTAGCAAAAATAATATATTTGATTTATATTCGTGAAAATAATTAAAAAATAAAATTTAAATGATAACAGCATGGATTTTTTTTTCTCATTTAATATTTTAGATAGTAGACATTAACATTTCTTTTCAGAGTAGCTGAATCACTGCAAGGTCTATTTTTACATTGGGATTTAAATGGGGTATCCCACGAGGATTTAATACACGATTCAGTAATAATGGATCTGCGGGACTAACTTTAAAAAATCCCCCTCTACTCAGGCGACGCCGGGTAGCCACTGCTAGTATATTGATAAAGGTCGTTTCAATACATGGGCGCTCCGGGAAGCGAGCTTTCAAAGGGTTGGGAAGATATATCCAATTTCTACTCTGAGATTGGACTTAATGAATTGGTTGAGAGCGGCAGATAATATTTGCATTTCTTGGAGGAAGAAAATCCGTCATCATTATTGTTTACTTGGATTTTCCTAATTTACTCAATGAACCCGTGAAAATTCCACGTTTTAATTAAAAACATTCATCAATGATTTATGATATTAATAGAATAAAACATGAACGCTTTGTTCGAATGTTACGCCTTGTCATCATATCAGATAGATAATGAACGATTCCGTTTTGATTTTACAGGAAGACAGGGGAAGAAAGTGAATACCATACAGATCACAGTGGTGGAAAGGGTGGCAAATAGAATAAGAAAGAAAGAAAGAAAGAATAAGGAGAAGCGGAAACGATAACGCATATCATCTGCTTCAATAGAAAGAAAGAAAGAAAGAAAGAAAATATAATAACAAAGAAAGGACAGGGATGTATTCTTTGTATGTTACGCCTTGTTATCATCTAAGGTAAATAATGGACCGTTCCGTTTTGATTTGGGCAAGGGAAGAAAGAGAAGAGGATACAGTTCACAGAGAGGAAGCCAGAGGGGATTAAGTAGAGTAACAATGAATGAAAGAAAAAAGATGTAAAATAGAAAAGAAAGATTGAAATAAAGAAGAAAGCAAATATCATGAGAAAGAAAAAAAGAAAGAAAAAGGAACACTTAAAAGAAAAAAGAAAGAAGGAAAGAATGAGAATGAAAAACGGAAAAGGTAATGGGCACCATCTGCTTTAATAGAAAAGAAAGAAAGAAAGAAAGAAAATGAAAAAAAAAAAAAAAGGATGTTATGCCTTGTTATCATCTTAGATAATTAATGTACCGTTCAGTTTTGATTTTGAGCAAGGACAAGAGAGGAAAGAGGATACAGGACAGATCATACAGAATCATAGAGAGGGAGGGACTGAAAGAGACAAAGAGAGACAGAGGCAGAGAGAGAGAGAGGGGGGGGCAAATACAAAGAGAGTGATAAAACCAAAGAGGATAATAAAGAAAAAAGAAAGAAAGAATGAATAAGAAGGGAAAGTGTAAGTGATAACGCTAATCATCTGCTTAAGTGTAAATAAATATATAGATAAAGAAAGAAAGAAAAGAAGAAAAAGAGAAGGAAAAAGAAACACCAAAATGAAGAAGAAAGCAACTATTATAAGAAAGATAGAAAGTTAAGCGGTAAGAAAGAAAGAAAAAGGAACATTTAAAAGAAAAAAAAAGAAAGAAGGAACGAATGAGAATGAAAAACGGAGAAGGTAATGGGCACCATCAGCTTTAATAGAAAGAAAGAAAGAAAGAAAGAAGAAAGATATGAAAGAAAGAAAGAAAGAAGAAAGAGAAGGAAAAAAGAACACCAAAATGAAGAAGAAAGCAAATATTATAAGAAACACAGAAAGTTAAGCGGTAAGAAAGAAAAAAAAAGTCGAATATTCAAAAGAAAGAAAGAAAGAAAGAAGAAAGATAATGAAAGAAAGAAAGAAAGAAAGAAAGAAAGAAAGAAAGAAAGAAAAAAGAAAGAAAGAGAAGGAAAAGAAACACCAAATGAAGAAGAAAGCAAATATTAAAGAAACACAGAAAGTTAGCGGTAAGAAAGAAAAAAAAAGTCGAACATTCAAAAGAAAGAAAGAAAGAAAGAAAGAAAGATAATGAAAGAAAGAAAAGAAGAAAGAAAGAAAGAAAAGAGAAAGGAAAAGAAACACCAAAATGAGAAGAAGCAATATTATAAGAAACACAGAAAGTTAACGTAAGAAAGAAAAAAAAAGTCGAATATTCAAAAGAAAGAAAGAAAGAAAAGATAATGAAAGAAAGAAAGAAGAAAGAAGAAGAAAGAAAGAAAAAGAAAGAAAGAGAAGGAAAAGAAACACCAAAATGAAGAAGAAAGCAAATTATAAGAAACACAGAAAGTTAAGCGGTAAGAAAGAAAAAAAAAGTCGAACATTCAAAAGAAAGAAAGAAAGAAAGAAAAGAAAGAAAGAAAGAGAAAGAAAATAGCAATGTTCCACCTTCGAATGAGAGCATGTATTTGTGCCCCGTAAAATTCTGTTGACTGTTCTTTGAGCCACTTCTTCACTACAGATTTCGCTTCCTCGTCACTGGAATAATGTTTGCCCCTCAAACCCTCTTTCATGGGTTCGAATAGAGGACGAGGAAGTGAAATCTCTAGTGAAGAAATGGCCAAAGAACAGTCAACATAATTCTAGGGCAGGGATACATGCTCTCATTCGAAGGCGGAACATTGCTATTTCTTTCTCTTCTTTCTTTCTTCTTCTTTCTTTCTTTCTTTTGAATGTCGACTTTTTTTCTTTCTTACGCGCTTAACTTTCTGTGTTTCTTATAAATTGCTTTCTTCTTCATTTTGTGTGTTTCTTTTTCTTCTCTTTCTTTCTTTTTTCTTTCTTCTTTCTTCCTTTTTTTCTTTCTTCTTTTCATTATCTTTTCTTTCTTTCTTTTTTTGAATACGACTTTTTTTTTTCTTTCTTACCGCTTAACTTTCCTGTGTTTCTTATAATATTTGCTTTCTTCTTCATTTTGGTTTTCTTTTCCTTCTCTTTCTTTCTTTCTTTCCTTTCTTTCTTTCTTTCTTTCATTATCTCTTTCTTTTTTCTTTCTTTCTTTCTTTGAATGTTCGACTTTTTTTTTTCTTCTTACCGCTTAACTTTCTGTGTTTCTTATAATTATTTTTGCTTTCTTCTTCATTTTGGTGTTTCTTTTCCTTCTCTTTCTTTCTTTTCTTTCTTTCTTTCTTTCTTTCTTTCTTTCTTTTTTTTTCTTTCATTATCTTTCTTCCTTCTTTCTTCTTTCTTTTGATATTCGACTTTTTTTTTTTCTCTTAACCGCTTAACTTTCTGTGGTTTCTTATAATATTTTGCTTCTCTCATTTGGTGTTTCTTTTTCCTTCTCCTTTCTTTCTTTCTTTCTTCTTTCATTATCTTTCTTTCTTTCTTTCTTTCTTTCTTTCTATTAAAGCTGATGGTGCCATTACCTTCTCCGTTTTTCATTCTCATTCGTTCCTTCTTTCTTTTTTTTCTTTTTAAATGTTTCCTTTTTCTTTCTTCTTACGCTTAAACTTTCTATCTTTCTAATAATAGTTGCTTTCTTCTTCATTTGGTGTTTCTTTTTCCTTCTCTTTTCTTTCTTTCTTTCTTTCTTTCTTTATCTATATTTATTTACACTTAAAGCAGATGATTAGCGTATCACTTACACTTTCCCCTTCTTATCATGTTTTCTTCTTTCTTTTTCTTTATATCTCTTTGTTTTCACTCTCTTGTATTTGCACCCCCCTCTCTCTCTCTCTGCCTCTGTCTCTCTTGTCTCTTTCAGTCCCCTCCCTCCTAATGATTCTGTATGATCTGTCCGTATCCTTTTCTCTCCTTGTCCTGCTAAAATCAAAACTGAACGGTACATTAATTATCTAAGATTAACAAGGCATAACTCCTTTTTCTTTTTTTTTTCATTTTCTTTCTTTCTTTTCTTCTTTCTATTAAAGCAGATGGTGCCCTTACCTTTTCCGTTTTTCATTCTCATTCTTTCCTTCTTTCTTTTTTCTTTTAAGTGTTCCTTTTTCTTTCTTTTTTCTTTCTCATGATATTTGCTTTCTTCTTTATTCAATCTTTCTTTTCTATTTTACATCTTTTTTCTTTCATTCATTGTTACTCTACTTAATCCCCCTCTGGCTTCCTCTCTGTGAACTGTATCCTCTTCTCTTTCTTCCCTTGCCCAATCAAACGGAACGGTCCATTATTTTACCTTAGATGATAACAAGGCGTAACATACAAAGAAATACATCCCTGTCCTTTCTTTGTTATTTATATTTTCTTTCTTTCTTTCTTTCTTTTCTATTGAAGCAGATGATATGCGTTATCGTTTCCCGCTTCTCCTTATTCTTTCTTTCTTTCTTTCTTATTCTAATTTGCCACCCTTTCCACCACTGTGATCTGTAATGGTATTCACTTCTTCCCCTGTCTCTGTAAATCAAAACGGAATCGTTCATTATCTATCTGATATGAAGACAAGGCGTAACATTCGAAACAAGCGTTCATGTTTTATTCTATTAATCGATAAATCATTGATGAATGTTTTTAATTAAACGTGGAATTTTCACGGGTTCATTGAGTAAATTAGGAAAATCCAAGTTAACATAATGATGAGGGATTTTCTTCCTCCAAGAAATGCAAATATTATCTGCCGTCTCAACCAATTCATTAAGTCCAAATCTCAGAGTAGAAATTGGATATATCTTCCCAACCCTTTGGAAAGCTCGCTTCCCGGAGCGCCCATGTATTGAAACGACCTTTATCATATACTAGCAGTGGCTACCCGGCGTCGCCTGAGTAGAGGGGATTTTTTAAAGTTTAGTCCAGCAGATCCATTATTACTGAATCGTGTATAAATCCTCGTGGGATACCCCATTTAAATCCCAATGTAAAATAGACCTTGCAGTGATTCAGCTACTCTGAAAAGAAATTTAATGTCTACTATCTAAAATATTAAATGAGAAAAAATCCATGCTGTTATCATTTAAATTTTATTTTTTAATTATTTTCACGAATATAAATCAAATATATTATTTTTGCTAAAAAAAACAGCCCTGGTGATATCTAATGTGTATATATATTTATTTGTCGTTAATTGTTTATTTTCGAAGTTTCCTCTAGGACATACATATACACACAACTGCCCTTTATATATGTATAGATACCAACCGCGAGGCGGGAGTATATTTTTATGTTCTATCATCAACGTTGTCATGTACTAGATTAACTTAGTGGAGGTACCATTGTGTAATGGTTATCGTCGCTGGAAAATAGAATCGGCGACACAAGTTCAAATCCTGATCGAGGCAGGTTGTATCTCACATTGTCCTTGGGAAAGTTGGATACATGCATCTATTCTCCTTCCAGCTATGGGTAAATTGGCTGGACTCCTTTAGTCTTGGTTAGGCAACTGATCTAGGAGAAGGAACTGAGGTGGAACGTTACAACATACTGTATGCTCCTGTAGGTGCAAACATAATATTCATACCAAGGATTTTTATAAATCCAAAAGAGAGCTCAATGTATAATAATGAATAAATTAGATTAAATACAGAGGCAATATCTAACTTTCAAAGAGAAAACCCATCATTACGTAATGAAATTTATTCGACCAAAAAAGCTCAAAGGTTTTTACAAATTTTTAACATTTTAAAAAAAATCCTTAAGAGGCTGCCTCTTCAGACGGATATCACAAAATGAAGACTTCACCTAAAGAATAGTTTCACCAAGAAAAATCAGATCAGACAGCAAGTATAAAGGTTACAATTTTTAAGTTAATAAAGAGATACAAAGTATAAACAGTTTCCTGTTACGCTGACATCCTAAAAACAAAATAAGATATGTATAATATATTTTTATGATAAGTAAAAAATTAAAAAAAAAAAATTGTCTAGACTTTTTGTCAGCACCCCACTTTACCGCACATATCAGATTACTCAATCGACAGGGACTGGTATTGAACTATGAACCTTGTGATTTCAAGGAGGATGCTTTACCGACTAAGCTAAAACTGTTAAAATCAATCAATCAATCAACCTCTGATGAGCTTTTGTTGGTTAAAAATTAAATTGATAATAAAAAGGAGGACATTTAGATTTACGTCGAAATTCCATGTTCAATTTTAAACCCCGGGAAAAGAGTAATTTGTGATTCAATACAATCGGACTTGCGATTATTATATCGACCCAGTGAAGCAAGGATTTCAGCTGGTTGTAAAAAAGAAAAGAAAAGAAAAGAAAGAAAAATGAGGGGAGAGTTCCAGTTTATTTGTTTCAAATGCATACGATCGCCGGTGATGCGGTGAACGAATAAAATTGTTTGGATTGAACGGGCACACAGTAGTAATGGATCTACGAGACTACTTTACCAACCAATACATCACGATGGACACCCAAGTAAAGTCCTGGGTATAACACTAAACTAAATCTGAGGGTAAGGCGCTTGACCAGAGAGACCAGGGAGACCAGGGAGTTCTGGAGAGGAGAATGGAGTATCCATTATTCTTATCACTCACATGTCCCATGACCTGGAATCTCATCTCTGGTCAAATAAATCTATTTAAAATATCGTATTCGATAGTAAGTTGATAATGTTGACGAGTGGCCTATTCTCGTATCAGACAGACAGCAGGGAGTCTATACCTTTTCACGGTAGTCCAGGAAGACGGTTTTTGCAATCTGATTGTGGAGCGCACACTATCATTTTCCTATTATTTTACCGCACAGACCCTCATAGCATTGAGCTGGCGAAAGTCAATATCGAACCTGAAACATGTGGTTCCGTGCGATGCTCTAACGACTGAACTAGACCAGAAATGTAGATAATGAAAGTTTAATAAACGCATTCTCTACCTCTAGGTGTGAAATATCCCAATAGACAATCCCGCCCAGACTAGTAGGCAGATAGAAAGTATGAAATAAGATGGGAAAAGGGCAAAGGATCTATATAACAATAGGTATCATGTAAAAAACAACTACACAAAACTATATAATATGAAGTTTGATAAACGCGATTCCCTAAACTCCTAGGTATATAAAGTAAAAGTCGTCCTGCGGGGGCCTAAAGTCGGTATAAGCCATCAGCGAGAGGTCTATCCCCTTTAACTGCGCTAGACCAAGGAGATTAATTTTAGTGTCTGGAGGTGGAGCGCCACACCTACCATCAGCTTCCTTTACCTACTGCACAGATCCCTGTGCTACTCATACGCCTGAGTTAGCGAAGAGGCCGGTATCGAAATAGGAACCTTGTGGTTTCTGGCAGAATGCTCTACCGCTGAGCTAACCCGGAACCTAAACGGGTTGACATACGTTAAAATCAATCAATCAGCTTCTGTTGTATTTTGTTGATTTAATAATAATAACTCGTGTTCCTTAGAAGTACGGCATTATCATAATTGTAACACCCTCTAATTAAAATGAGAATCGTCCAAATCGTCCATAATGAAAAGCAAAATATAGATCCTGATATTTGGTGTGGCTTATCCGCCGAATTTGTATTTTCTCATGATATTTTCGTCAACCCAGCTAATAAAGACGCATTCCGTTTTTATTATAAAGAAAGAAATAGAAGAGAACGAACATGCTACAAATAAAAATATAATAAAAAGAAAGAAGAAGAAGAAAGAGCCTAAGGGAAAAGATAGAGAAGCGATGAGGGCACAGAAGCGATAACGCTAAATTGTTTTAATTGAACATAATGAAAAAGATGAAAGAAGGTAAAGAAAGAAAAAAAAGACTGATAGAGATTTAAATCATGATTATTATACTTTTTACATATAGACTATGGAGTAAAGTGAGGAAATTAATCTGACAGTATGTGATAGAACAAACACTGGATTGTTACAATGGTGGAAATTATTAGTTGTAAGTGTCGATGTCGAACCATTTCGGTTTATAAAGTAACCTTCTTTAGAACAAAAATAAAACTAAGTCAAGGAGAAAAAGATTTATTTATTTAAAAGATGATGGAGTTTTGAATGCACTGAGTTTAGAAAAAACATTTCTACACATTTTCCAACTCAACGCATTCAAAACGTCCATCATAATTTTAACTACATAAACCTTTTTCTCTTGACAAGTTTCATATTGTCCTGAAAAGGTTCTTTAGAAACCCGAAATGTTCGAACATCGATACTAACTACTAATAAAATTTCTATCCATTGTAACATCCCGTGTTTGTTTCTACATTTCTCTCTATAGACTATTTAGCAAAAGAGTCTTAAAGTAAATATACTCGAAGGTTTAATAATTAAGTTAGGATAGTGTGCTATATCAACAGTCTGCTAGTAGATTAATAATAACAAAGAGGCTTTTCGTCTTACGCCAAATTCTACGTGAATTTTATACTGGGAAAAAAGTAATTTCCCTGATTCAACCAAACAGACTTGGATATATTGTACTGAAGTCCTGAAGAAGGATTCAGCTGGTTGTAAAAAATAAAAAAATAAAATAAAAATCCAAAGAAAGGAAAATGAGGGGCTGTTCGCAGTTTATTTGTTTCAAAAGGGATGCGATCGCTGTGACGCGGTGAGCGAGTAGGAATTGGTTTGATTTGAACGGGCCCATAACGACTGAAAGGTGTTCACTTGTTCGTTCTTCGCGGACGAAAGGAGAGGACAATCGGTCACGGGAGGAAGCGAAGGGAGAATAGGAACAGGCTTTATTTGGAGTCTTTCAAGCGGAATATAATAGCGTTTTGAAGACCAGTTCTCCTGTGACAGGTTGTTGCCCAATATGAAGATTGGAGTTACAAAACACGCAGAATTGACGAATAAATAATAAAAGAGAATATGAGGCATCACTCCCCCGGTATCATAATATAATAATATATATAATATATATATATATATATATATATATATATATAATATATATGAATATATATATATATATATTAAATAAGTTGAAAGTGGTAATATATATATATATATATATATATATATATATATTATATATATAATAATATAGAATATATATATATATATATTCAATAGTTGAAAGTGGTATATATTATATATACTTTATATATATTTATATATATATATAATATGTATATATCAAATAAGTTGAAAAGTGGTATATATATATATTTATTATAACTTATATTACTTAAGATATACCTACCGATATTATCTATAATATATATATATTAGTATATATATATAATATATATATATATATATTATATATAATATAATTCAATAAGTTGAAAGTGATATACATATATGTGTGTAATATATATATGAACATAATATATATATATATATATATATATTAATATATGATATATATACATAAAAATAAGGTGAAAGTGGTATATATATATATATTATATATATATATATATATATATACCACTTTCAACTTATTTGAATATAATTATTATATATATATGTATATAATATATACAGAAAGAGAGAGAGAGAGAAGAGACAGACAGACAGACAGACAGACTGACAGAAATATGAAACAAACCGAAATAGGATATTTATGAAATATTCGGATAGATAGATACATAGATGATATAAACATACTTGGATCCATACTTGGTGTGATGGCCGCATAGGTGAGGAAATATTCAGTAACCAAGTACTGTTCTGTCATTGTTCAGCTACTACAGAAATATAATGCACTATCAAAGATATTGAGCACTAATTTAATTATAAATATACTCGATATTATCCTAATAATATATATATATATATATATATATATATATATAATAGTGAGTTAAGAAATGGGTTTCGGTGTTCATAGTACACCTTCCTCAGGGAACTAAAAAATTATATGCGCTACATTTTATATATACCTGTCTGGTTGGATTATTTTATTTCTCTTTTTGTCGTTCTAATTAGTTTCTATAATTTGTTTTTTAAGTCTAGACTTTTTTTTTCTTTGTAAATTAAAGTTTTTCTATAAACTTATGTCTCCTTTAAATTAAATTAAAAATGGACAGAAAAAGAAATAAAAATAATTCTCAAACAGACCAAATATATGAATGTAGCTATCTATAATTTTAATTCTCCTGACAGGGCGTACCTTGAACACCGACCGTGGTAGAGAGAAAACTTTTTCTACAATTTAAAATGGTCTATATTTTTACGAAATATATTGAGCATTTTGGTTAATGCTAACTACAATGAACGTTGTACCAACTTTGATTTTTTATATAATATATATATATATATATAATATAATATATATATATGGTGGGGTGTGTGTGTGTGTGTATTATATATATATATATATATAAATATATATATATATATGTATCTAATTATAAGGAGATTGTTTGTCTTAACCGAAACTAAATCACTACTAAGTCACAATTAACATTAGTTATTGACGTCAAACATTCACCATGAAAATTTTATTTTTAATTCAAAACCTTAATTATTGATAAAATTGTTACACCGATTAATACTGTTTGGATAATCTACAACCTCATAACATGCAATTGTATTATATATACAACAAAATAGCGTTTACAGTTTGAACGAGAAGGCTAATTTGCATATGATATTAAGAATTTTAAATAAATTATAATGCTTAGTATTATTGATTTCTAATAGTTTTTTTTTTTCTTAACGAATCTGGCAAAAATCCCGGGATAAATCGTTAAAAAAATCCATAACAAGACGAAATAATGAATTTTTTAAATACTTTCAATAATATAACTAAATAAATTATGAAAAAATAAATACGGGAGTGTTGGAAAAATGTTGGAGAGTTAATTTAAGCTGTTCTATTTTCGATTATACCCCCTCATTTATAAATTTCTAAAATGGTTTCTAATTTGATACAATATTTATTACATCAAATCTAAATACTTCACGCGAAGGGTGCATATATTTGCTAGTATACTTAATATATATAAACAATGCACTGAAACAACACTTTAATATTTATAAATATACTTAATTCTAAAAAGGGACTGAAACAACACTCTACAATATACAGAAAATGTCACGCAAAATAAAAACTAAAAAAAACAAGTAAAGCTAAACAAATACAAATTGAAACCGCAAACAGAAAAATTCGCAAATAGCAACCATCAAATATCATATCTGAAAAAAACAAAAAGCAACAAATAAAACATAAAGAATGATTCACAACTTAGCAAGGAAAAGTAAAGTAATGGATCCTACAATATAATATATATATATATATATATATATATATATATATTATTATATAATATATATATATCAATCTTCT
>CM042146.1:101950952-101953452 GCA_023376005.1 Doryteuthis pealeii
ATCTCCACCAACCAACCAACCAACCAACCATCGTCTCATGCTTCTTTTTTTCACATATTTTTCTCATTTCCATTTTTCTCAATAAAATGAAAAAATATATGTCATCATCATCATGTTGCACTAACAGCATGGATTCCCATATGTCTTTGTCCATCTGTCCCTATCGAATCATCACCTCTGGCAGGTCTTCTACACGGCATTCAGAATTTGCAAAGAGCTGATTAATGTAGGTTTTGCAAGTCGGTGTGGCATGTACGTATATATATATATATATATATATATATATATATATATATATATATATATATATATATGGAGAATTTTTTTAAAGAAAACAAACACAGGATGTCATGAACGATGGAAACTCTTTATGTCGATACTTAACTATTTCGTTTTTTTTTAAATAAAACCTTCTTCAGGACATTGAAATTTTGTATGAGTAAAAGATGAAAGATGTTCAGTGTATGTTGAATGTGTGATAAAAGGTTATTTTATAACTAATTATAAATAACCTTTTATCACACATTCAACATACACTGAACATCTTTCATCTTTTACTCATACAAATTTTAATGTTCTGAAGAAGGTTTTTTTTTTTTTTTTTTAACCGAAAATATATATATATTATATATATTAAAATTCTGAGTCCGTTGCATTGGCTTCAGAATTATTATTGTCTAGAGAATCCAATCTGCCTTTTTATTTACCCATAGTTAGTGGGAGAAATTCATACGTTTGCCAAGAGCATTAGCGCGAAGTAAAACGCTATAAGAATTGAATGTAGTTTTAACTTCCATGGCTAAAACTGTTTCTTATAAACGTTAGGAGGCTCGAAAGAAATCTCTAACGTGGATGAACATATGTGTAATAAAATGCATCAAAGGGTACATATAGCAATAATGCAGACTTATTGTCTGAACACATGTAACGTAAAATACAGAACAAAAACAATTAGGACGAAAGTCTTTAGAAAGTAAGAAAGAGTTCTTATAGAATAGAAGAGTAACTTACTGTAAATGATCCACCTGGGTAGGGTCTAGAAATGGCTACATACACATACAACCTATAGCTGGGGAGCAAGCCCCCCCCCTAAACCTTAATGGACAGAGACACAACTTGTCTAGTGCCTCATCGTGGATGCCAGAAGAAAAAGAAAGAGATAAATTCCCGGGTTGAGCTTAAATAGCCATGTAGTAATGCCATCTAGTGGTAAGTCCTGGTGGCAATTGAAGATAACCCTTTTCTGTTATCATCTCCCCGAAGGAAGACAAAGGATTAAAAACAAAGAAAAAAATCAAAATCAAAATGAATGAAAGAAAAAGAAAAGAAAAAGAAATAAGAAATAACAACGAAAATAAAACAAAGAAAAATAAATAAAAAGTAAATTTTAAAAAGTCAAAGAAAAGAAAAAAAGAAGAAAAGAAAGAAAGAAAGAAAAGAAAAAAAGGAGAAAAGAATGATAAACAAAACAGGAAAAAGAAAGAGAAAGAAAAAGAAATAAATTTACTAATAACAACAAAAAGAAAAAAGAAAAAGAAAAAGAAAGAAAAGAAAATTAAAGAAAAAGAACAAAAAAGAAAAGAAAAGAAAGAAAAAGGAAAAGAAAGAAAAGAAAGAGAAAGAAAAAGAAGAAAAAAGATAAGAAAATAAACAAAAAGAAGAAAATCATGATAAACAAAAAAGAAGAAAGGGAAGAAATAAAGAGAAAGAAAGAGAAAGAGAAAAGCAATTATGTGAATAAAGCAAGTGCATAAAAGAGAACGAAAGAAAAAAAACAAAGAAAAAAAGGAAAATGAAGGAAGAAAAAGCAACAAAAAAGAAAATAACAACGAAAATAAACAACGAAAAATAAAGAAAAAGGAAATGAAAACAGACAAAAATAAAAGAAAAAGGAAAAAAGGAGAAAATGATGATAAACTAAAAAGCAAAAAGAAAGATAAGAATGAAAGAGAAAACGAAAGGAAAAAAAAGAAAAAGAAAATTATAAATAAATTTATAAAATCGCAAACGAATCGTGCTTAATGATGCCATAAAAAAAACTTCCCCATTTACCCGGATGTCAACAAAGTCTGGTCTTTCTGGTCGTTTCTGTTTGTTCAAATATCAACAACGTTAATGACGCCCTGTGAATTGCGCATGCTCAGTGTACTTCCACTTCCACCAAATATGGCCGCTTAAATTAGACACACGATATAACTGTGAGGAGCATTATATGAATCAGTTTGCTCGCTTTTTATAGCAAACTTTCAATGTCTGCGTATAGTATTACGATAGATAACCCAAGCTGAACTCCTTAATGCTTTCCCCGATAATATTAACTGCAAATATTCATTAATGTGTAAAAATAGGACCAAGACGGAAAATATTTGAACAAAAATGAAATGAAATTAAAAGCACATCTCGTTACAACCTCTGTCTAAAAAAAAAATTGTTTTTACGGTCAAGTTACGCGAAAGCACCGGTTCCCGCAAGATCACCGAAGTTAAGCAGCGATCATCAT
>CM042146.1:101963452-101985952 GCA_023376005.1 Doryteuthis pealeii
GCTATTGGTTGGCCAAGTGTAGCTATCCGTGATGCTTGAGTATGCATCTTGTGGCTGAGCAGTCAATGACATGCAAAACTCGGCTTTTGCTCTTACTTAGGCTAAACGGTTTCTTAGGCTAGACGGTCGGTCGGAGAGGCCCCCTCCGATCAGTCGGCTTGTCACCTATGATTTTCCCAACCCTATTTCGCTTATGGCAAGCCCCAACACTTTTTATCATACGGGTACTAGAAGGCAGTGTCTGAAGGTCTACATGTCCTGGGAATGACGTTAAACCTATCTGATGGTGAGGTTCCAGTTCTGGAGGTTTGGGGAATGTAGATCACCCCTTCATCACTATTGCACCCTGGTCCACTCTGTCCCGGAGTGTTAAGTACCTGTTAGGGTACCACCTATGGCTTAAATAGAAAAATGTGTTTATAAAAAACATTGAGTATCCATTAAGAATGACTTTATTTAAAAATTTTATTGGTATTAAATCACCCACTAAGGTTGATATGCCGTAAACAAACCAAACCAAACAAACTAAACGGGCGTTCAGAGAGGCCCATACCGATCAATCGGCTGGTCACATCAATCCCTTGCACCTATATGATTGTCCCAACCCTATTGTCCTTATGACAAACTCTCAACTTTTTTTTATCATATGTATTTGAAGGCGTTGGCTGAAAGTCTTAATGTCTTTGGTATGACGTTAAACTATCTGATGGTGAAGTTCCAATTTTGGAGCTCTGGTGAATGTGAAGTACCCCTTCATCATCATTTCTCTCAGTCCACCCTGACACGTTAGTGTCCCATATATGTGTAAAATAGAAGTGCGTGGTGTAATGGTTAAAGTTATGGGAAATCGACTCCTCACCCCGAGTTCAAATCCTGGATGAGGTAATTGCATTTCACTTTCACAGCGCTAATATCCTTGGGAAAGGTATGAATCCTACTCTCCCTCCAGCTATGGATAAATAGTAGGGCAGATTGGGCTCTTTAACCTTGATTAGGCAACCGGTCTAGGAGAAGGAAAACTCTGAATTCAAACCTATTGAACTCTGCTTAAGAAATTGACCTTATGTCGCATCCTGCTCATGCGGAGGGGTTGGTAAATATATACATGGGTAAAACAGAGAGAAAAATGAGTTTTAAAAAATGTGTTTAATTTTTTTTTTTAAATGGTTTTGAAAAAAATTCAGTACCCAACAAGAATGAATAAAAGAAAATGTTTTCGGTATAAAATAACCCAACAAGGTTGACATGCTCTAAAATTTAACCAACCAACCAATATAAAAGAGGGTAATCTCATCGTGAGACTCGAAAAACAATTATACAACACAATGGAGGTGGGTGGTGTAATGATTAGAGTCGAAGAAAATGGATTCGTCGACCCTAGTTCAAATCTTGGACGAGGCTGTTTACATTTCACATAGCGCTAGTACCCTTGGGAATGGTATAAATTCATATATTCTCCCTCAAGCTATGGGTAATAGTAGGGTAAAATGGGCTCTTTAACCTTAGGTAACGAGTCTAGGAAAATAAAAAAATAAAAAAAGAAATTGACCTTGTGTCGCATCCTGCTCGTGTGGAGGGGTTGGTAAAAAGCACAAAACAAAAACAGAAAGAACAATTTTAAACAACTAAAAATTATGTATGCAATAAAAATTATATGGACTTAGCATCGAATGTCGATCGGCTGTCATTGCGTAACTGTCAGTTTCCATAAAGAATTAAGCTGTCTACTTAAGATCCACTTGACAGACGGTACGGGAAATGCACAGTTGTGATCTGCGAGTCAAGCGGAAGAGTCGATTTTATTTGTCACTTGTACCAGGGTTGCCGAGATGTACAAAAAGCTGACGCATTCAACCTTAGACCTGGCACCGACAGAAAGATATTATGGTTATTGATTTCACAAACAACGTGGGGTGGGAGGAATGACGTATTGGTGTTTACATTAGAAGAAGTTCGCCGAATCAAACGCATTCAATAATAATTGCTTGTCAGAAGATTCTCCTCTGATCTTAATTGCCAAATAAGCATTAGGGCTAAATTTGAAGCCGAGAAACGTGGCTCATTGCGAAACGCATTTGCTTTAAAATCCGAAGAACTCTATTGGCAAATAAATATCTAATGAATAATTCATATTGCATATTACTAGCGTCAGTCAAAAGTTTTGCAGTACAGAGATACCTTGATTTACAAGTGTTTTCTATGTGTAAGTATCCCAGGACAATATATATATATTACAAATCTATTAAAGAGACAAATCATATATATAATATATATATAGCTATATAATGGATATGTATAACCTGCATATGAGAGTAAGACGGACAAGATGTGGTGAAATAAGGACAGCACATGGATGTGGGCCGATACATTGATCAGATACAGGAACACCTCCCGAGACAGACACACACACATACCGACCAACCAACACAACACTAAATTCAATTGATATTTCGCCTCATTATTGCTGAAGCTTTTTCAAGATTTATTGACTTGAGTGCTTGTACATTCTGCTTTTATAGTGAAAAGGTAAATAGGTATAAAAGCAAAATATACAAGCACGTAAGTAAATAAATTTTGAAAAAGCTTCAACCAATTAATGAGGCGAAATATCAATTGAATTTAGTTGTTGTGTTGTTATATCCAAATTTTTTCTCTATTCTCAACCACACACACACACACACACACACCACACACACACACACACATATATATATATATATATATATATGGATAGGCCAAATCTGGAATGATAGTAAGACATTGTTGGACAGACACAAGCACACACACACAGATTTACATATAAACACACGCAAATATCTCCAGGCATACAACAGAATGGACAAATCCTAGCAGCAATCTAACACATCCAGAACTTGGCTTTCACAAATATTCTGACGAAGGGATCTTTATCTCGAAATATTAATAATGAATTCAAGGTAAAAAAAAAACATCTTAGTTACCTCATTTTTCTTTACATTTGCATTGTGATAGCCTTCAAAACCAACCACCAAAACAATATAAACACAATGCTTCAAGCCAATTATAAAACTCTGGAGTAATGTGAAGTAAAAGACGGGTCATCTTTTTTATCAATTGCAAATTACAACACTCATAAAAAGCCCTGACACTAAAAAAGCAAGAAGCAAGCGATATCCCTCAGGGACTATAACGGATTGGACTACGCAAATGATCTGGTACTTCTAGCAAACCCACCTGACACAAGCCGAATCCTTACTATATAGCCTGGAGAAGGCAGCACAGAATATCGGCATCAATGTAAATTCCGATAAAACCGAGTTCATGGGTTTAAAAATTAAAGAGGCATCTCCACACTCGACGGTAAGCCTATAAACTTACTGGAACATTTCACGTACCTAGGTAGTAATATCTCATCCCCAGAAAACGATATTAATACACGTATAAGGAAGTTATGATCTACCATAGACAGATTGCCAATCATATGGAAATTCAATCTCACTGACAAGATAAAGCGACATTTCTCTCATCCGTAGTTGTATCGGTACTACTGTGTGGCTGCACCACATGGACTCTAAAGAAGGGCTTGGAGAATAAGCTAGATGGGAGCGGCACAAGGATACTACCCCGATACTAAATAAATCGTAGTGACAGCACCTACAAGAAAGCAACTGTACGACCACCTGCCCCCTATCACACAAACCACCCGAGTGAGACGTTCTCCCTTTGAAACAAGCACACGAGCAGGCCAGTGTGGGTCGCCCAGAAAAGACATACATTGAGCAGCTCTGCGATGATACGAGATGCTGAGCAGAAGACCTCCCAGCAGCAATTAATGATAGGAACGTTTGGCGAAGGATTGTCAAGGATATCCGTTCTACTAGCGTGAGATGATGATGATGATGATGATGATGATGATGATGATGATGATGATGAGGACATGGATTTTTGTAAGGAATATTTAGGCATGTGTGTAAATAGGAAAAAACTGTGTGTGTTGTGTGGTGTGTGTGTAGTATATTACTCGTGATTACAGTGGTAGTACCTGTTAGGATCCCATCTATGGTTAAATCTCTACCTACCAAATTTCCTCCACGCTTGTTTAAACTAGGCAAAAAGTTACATAGATCAAAAACTGAGTTTAAAAATGTGTTAAAAAATTGAATGCCCAACAATAATGAATCAAACAAAAAAGTCTTCGGCATAAAATAACCCAACAAGGGTTGACATGCCGTATAATCCAATCTGCAAAACCAAGCCAAACTTAAATCCAGCCATGTATGTAAATGTTGTTCATTAATTCGAAAATAAATAAGGATTTTCAGCCTTCCGTCTACTAAAGACGATGGCGTAGTGTCCACTTTTTTCTGCAGCTGTGTGAGTTGCTGACAGTTCAAATGGCAATCTCTGGTGCATTAACTGCAAGCAAACAGTGATGCCTGCTGGAAACAAGGAGTCACAGGTCGCAACGTCGTCTGCACAAGCCTCCCAAGTGGGGCATGTCTTTATTGTCCTTTTGCAGGCATCTTTAAAGTGCAAGCGTGGTCTCCTTGTTGGTCGCGTGCCGTCTGCCAATTCGCCGTACAGTAGGTTTCGGAGATGCAGCCTTTGTCCATCCTCCTGGTGTGACAAGCAAAGTAGGCGTCTCTCTCGCAGATGATGGCGGGCATGCTGTTCCTGTTTGCTCATTCCAGCACTTCTGTGGTTACAAGGGTTGACATGCCGTATAATCAAATCCGCAAAACCAAGCCAAACTTAAATCCAGCCATGTATGTAAATGTTGTTCATTAATTCGAAAATAAATAAGGATTTTCAGTAGTAAAAATCGTCTGCAGAGTGGCCTATTGTCGGCAACAGCTAAACAGTGAGGGACTCTATCTTCATTTTGCTTACACCAGTCCAGGGAGATTGTTTTTCCAAAGGTGGAGCAGCAAACCTACCGTCAGTTCCCTGGTGCTTTATCGGATTGCTAACGTGTGCTACCAATGCGCGGAGTTGACAAGGACCGGTATCGATCCTGAAACGTTTCGATTCCAAGGTGATTTCCCAAGAACTGACTGGCCTAAAAGTTATTATCACCATCATCATCACCATCAGGGGGTCTTCTAGGCAGCATCCAGTATCCGCGCAGAGCTGGTCAATGTAGGTCTTTGCTGGACGACCACACTGATGTGCCATATGTTGGTTTCCATAGGAGGACTTTGCTTATGAGTTCACCCTTGCTTCATATGCAGTAGTGTCCAGCATGTCAGATGGTTTGTATGAGAGAGGGCAAGTGGCCGTCCAGTTGCTTTCTATCGTGTGGTGTGGTTTTCTCGATTTGTTTAAGATCACACCCAGCATTTTTGTGCAGCTCCCATCTAGCTTATCCTCTTGACGCTTCGTTAAGGTAGCACTGATACGAATACGGTTAGGAAGAACTGTCGTTTTAACTTCTCAGTGAGCGAATTTCCATATGACTCATTATCTGTCGATGGCAAGACTATGCTTTCCCTATACAAGTAGTAACATCACTTTCTGTGGATGAGATATTACTACCTAGGTACGTGAATTGTTCCATCTATTTTAGAGGTTTATCGTCGAGTGTGGAGATACCTTCTTCATTTTTAAAACACATGAATTCAGTTTTTTTTCGGACAAGAATAAATGATATGTCATCATCATGTCGGCTGTTAGCACGGATATCCATGACAATCTCTCTCCATCCGTCCCTATCACTCATCATTCCTCTACGTAGCATCCAGTATCCGTACAGAGATGGTCAATGTAAGTCTTTGCTGTCGGCCCACATTGGCTTGCTCATGTGCTGGCTTCCACGGGAGGACGTCACATGAGTTCGTCCTTGCTTCTCCGGTAGTGTCCTGTGTGTCTTGTCCGTCTTACTCGGATGGTTTGGGTGATATGGGGTAGGTGGCCGTACACCTGTTTTCTCGTGGGGTGTTGTTTCCACGTCTTGTTCAGGATCACACGCAGCAGTCTTGTGCAGCCCCATCTAGTTTATTCTCTAGTCGCTTCGTTAGGGTCCAGGTGGTGCAGCCATACAGCAGTACTGACTCGACAACGGTCTGGAAGAATTTTTTCTTTAACTTGTCTGTGAGTTTGGATTTCCATATAAGTGATAATTTATTCATAGCGGACCATGCCTTTCCTATGCGTGCATTAACATCGCTTTCTGTGGATGAGATATTACTGCCTAATTACCTAAGATACTTCTCTCTCGCTCTCATATTTCTTTTTCTCTGCGTACACTCTATTCCCACCTTCTCCGTCATTTTTCTTTTTTCCCACCCTGGCATACTGAAAACGTCTTTTTCTCTGCTTCAATTCACAGACTTCATGGGCGTCTTGCGTGGTATAATGACTTGGGAGTTAGACTAGCAGACAAATGTTAATGAGTACCATTTTCTTTGAGAACCCAACATTTCTGGCTTTGTGCCAAACTAAGTCATGTTTATTGAATTACTACCCAGTTAGACTTGTTTACACCAACACCACACGGACGTATGCATTCACAGACACATACACACACTCACACAAGCATACACACAAGCGCACACTGACAGACACACACTTACAGACGGATAGGCACTCACTAATATACAGACAGACAGACACAAAGACAAACACGCATACACACACATATATAATATATAAAAAAATATATACACAAATCTGTATATGTACGTTTGAGTTCTCAATTTTGGTTACATTCTATCAGAAGTAACACTTCTTGATATCTCTCTCTCACACACGCACACACACACACACACACACACACACACACACACACATATATATATATATATATATATATATATATATATATATATATATACAAGAGATGGATTTTATTTTCTCTAATAAGTTATAGAATAATTATATTAACTTGATGCTTCAAGGGGGTCTAAAAACTTTAATCAGGGACCCCACTTTCAAAAGGGTCGCTTGGAAAGGATTTTTCATTTATCCCCCTCATTTTCTTCATTTTTATTTCCTCCATTCATTCATTTTATCATTCATTTTTAACTATATAGTAATATCTCATCCACAGATAACGATATTAACACACGAATAGGAAAGGCATGGGTGGCCACAAGCAAATTTTCTGTCATATGGAAGTCTAATCTCACTGACAAGCTAAAGCAACATCTCTTCCAGGCTGTAGTCATATCAGTACTGCTGTATGGCTGCACTACCTGGACCCTAACGAGGCGCCTCGAGAATAAGCTAAATGGGAGCTGCACAAGAATGCTGCGAGCAGTTCTGAACAAGTCGTGGAAACAACATCCCACAAGGGAGCAGCTGTATGGTCACCTGCCCCCTATCTCACAGACCATCCGGGTGAGACGGACTAGGGTGAGACTGGAGAAGCAAGGACGAACTCATAAGTGATGTTCTCCTGTGGAAGCCAACACATGGACATGCCAGTGTGGGCCGCCCAGCAAGGACTTACATCGACCAGTTATGTAAAGATGCTGGCTGCAGCGAAGAAGAACTCCCTGGGGCGATGAATGATAGGGAAGGTTGGCGAGAGATTGTCATGGATATCCGTGCTGCCTGCACGACATGATGATGATGATGATGATGATATATATATATATATATATATATATATATATATATATATATAGCAGGTATCGTTAAAGTCCACGGAATATTTCTTCTTTATGATTTCAGGTGTAGATGTCCAAGCCTTCTAGATGTTTTTCATTTTCGAGATCGATATGGTTAAGAAAATATTCCATATTTTTTTACCCATCTTGACCCCGATATACAAAACATTTCTCTCCCATTACTCAACATATACATAAATTCAAAACATAAAATTTAATCACTGACGACTCTACAATTTACGAATTGTCTAATCCGTTATAACAATTTCTTGAGATACCACTAAACTTCATGCCTTTGGAAAAGTCCTGAATCCATCTATTTTCCCCATCCAGGCAATGAGTAAATAGTAGGGCAGACGGGTTCTTTAGCCTTAGTTAGTCTAGGAGAAGGAAAACTAAGAATTCAACCCGCTTAAAAATTGTCCTTGCGCCACATTCTATCCGATTATATTCGAAGGATCTAAAAAGAAGTGTCAGCTTGAGCAACGACAGCTTTTTCTGGAGAGGGAATGCTCCTTGTAGTTATTGTGGACAACGTGAAATAATCTTTTTTAATGCTGAAAAACATCATAAAAATGTCGCTTTGTAAGTGTGATAATTAATTGAAACCTAAAGCATTAGGCAATGTATTTAATTTAAATCATAAGGCCACTTATTTGTTTTACTTTTAATTAATAATTTTTCAAATTACATTCTAATCAAAATCCATTAACTTCAATTTTTGTTTCAATACTTTCTGAACCGAAAGCCAGCGATTGATTAATAGCTATATAAATCTTGTTTTAATACACAATTGCTCTTGACGAAATCGGTAATTCAATTGTATTTCTTAATTTTTTTAACCAACCGAATTATTAGATAGACCATTCTCTCATTCTTCTCCATCATATTCTCTAATTCTCCCTATTACTACCCGTAGTAATTCTCTTGTTTAGTCTCTCATTATAATTCTCTCTGTCTCAGTCTATCTGTCTGTCTGTCTCTCCCTCTATATATAAATATAGATTTGTTTAGCCTTACATTTGAACATATATGCCCGCCTAAATTCATTAATTAGTAACTGATTAATTTTCAAAATTAGGTATGACTTCAATTAAGCACATATCCTCCAAAAATTGTCGGCTAAAAAGGCCATATGAAAAATAATAAACACATCCTTTGTTTACTTACTTTCATATATATGTAGATGTGAGGCATCCAACACTTGGTAGTAAGGGATGATTCTATATGTGATTTCTAAGACACACTGTATTATTATTGTATAAATACAGTTAATCTTTAAGTTGAGTTTTTCCTTCCTTTCAAAGATATATATATATATATATATATATATATATATATATAATTCTGTGTCTATCTGTCTGTCCTTCTCTTTATCTGTCTGTCCTCTTTCTATCTGTATAATTCTCTCTCTCTCTCTCTCTCTCTCTCTCTCTCTCTCTCTCTCTCTCTCTCTCTTCTCTCTCTCTCTCTCTCTATGTATGTATGTATGTATGTATGTATAATTTTACATCAGATTATCTCATTCTCTCTATTACTACTGAAATTCTCTAGTTTATTCTCTATATATATATATATCTACATCAGATATCTCATTCTCTCTATTACTACTGAAATTCTCTAGTTATTCTCTCTGTCTCTGTCTCTCCTCTCTCTCTCTCTCTCTCTCTCTCTCTCTCTCTCTCTCTCTCTCTCTCTCTCTCTCTCTCTCTCTCTCTCTCTCTTTCACTCGCGTCTAGTTTATAATATAGTCTAGATCATATGATGTTTCTAGCTTGAGAAGATTAGTCAGGAATCGATATTACTGGCAAGCCAAGACGTGCGAGTCTCGTGTGCTTTAAACCAACCTTTGCCTTTTTAGGTCGTATTCGCTGTGACGCCTTCTTTTCTATCTCACCCTGCCGCGAGACGTGCCCCCAGGAATCACGCCTTATATAGCCTTTAAGGTTGAATCAACCGGGTCGGACCTGACAAACATCAATTATTGACTCATTGCAAGACATTTTTCCCAAAAAATGGCCGAAGGTATTTCTTACTTAGTTTTTTTCCGTTTGCATTCACAGTTAGACGAATAAGGACATCTATATATCTATGCATATATAAAGGATAGTTGTGTGTATGTATGTACGGAGGAAATTACGAAAATTAAAGAATTAATGATAAAGTAATTATAGGTACGCATTCACTATCACCAGATTTTGCTTTTTGATTAAAAATAATAAAGATTTGATTCTTATTCGTGAAGATAATTAAAAAATGAAATTTAAATGATTTTTTTTTGGTTTTTTTTGGTGATTAATATTTTAAATAGTAAACTTTAACGGGGTTTAAGTGGAAGATTACCAGCCGTTACGGTTAGCTCTATTGGCAGGTAATAAGCTTTTTTCTTGACCCCCCGAAAAACGCGACATTAGAGGCGTGAGAGAGAAGTTTAGGTTTTAGATCATATGCGACCAGAAATTCAAAATAAGTGGACGTTAAAGTTTGTCTACGGAGGATGTCGCTCCTCAATCCGCGCGGTTTAATGGGCTGGGTTTTTTCAATAAAAGATAAAATAAAAACAAGTCTTGTTTTTTTTATTAATCAAAATAAGAATGCACAGACACCCAGACCGAAGAAATCAGAGAGAGAGAGTGAGAGACAGAGAGAGACAGAGACAGAGACAGAAAGAGAGAGAGGCAGTGGGGTCAAAATTAGTGATAAAAGGATTGCTTGAAAAAAATTTCTTGATGTCTTTCATATCAGGCCTCTCCGATGGTTACCCTAGCTGGGAACTGTGGCGCCTGATATCTCTCAACGTTAACCATCCCCTAATCTTCATTTACGAACCCAACCCATGATATATATATATATATATATATATATATTATCATGGGTTGTGTTCGTAATATATATATATATATATATATATATATATATATATATATATATATATATATATTATATGTGAAATAAAATGGAAATTAATCCGACAGTGTGAATATGATAAAATGAAAAAACAAAGGATGTTTACAACTGAATGGGCTCCTCAGGAGAGAGTGTGCAAACCGTTTCGGGGCCTTTCTCTCGACGGTTTAAAAAAGCAACACCGGCCCTTCCTCACTAATATGAGGACCCTCGCAATATCATGCATAGACCGCACGTGGGTCGGTCATCAACAAAAAATATATGACACTTTTTGCGTTATATCTTCTGTTCCAAATTTATCCTCTTGTGGAAAACTGAACTTATCTGGAGATTTTACAATATAATATTCTTTTCTTCATGTCAGATTAAGATTTTTTTTATTCCGTTTTGTTATAACCCTAAATTTAATTTAACAGGTGCCTATGCGCCAATTTGGCCAACTTGCTTTTCGATCTTTCCAGGATTCTTGCAGCAAGGATACTTAACAACTTGACCAATGCAAAAAATGTCACACCGAATGGGAAGCAAAGTCTTTGACATTCATGGAGCTTTCGTGAGAGATGCTGGTGTGGAACTTTGCTTCCAAAGAAAAATGAGTAAATGGCCGAAAAATTAGCAGCAGGAAAAGGTAGACAAGTAAGAAGCTCCCATCTCTCCTTATACTCTGTCTTTATCTCTGTTGTTGGAATATTTTGGTATATAGATGTGAGACAATTCCCCACCTAAATTTATAGACTGGCGAGGTCACGTGGTTTATTCCTCCAGCCAATCAAAGCCATAATGCGTGGTGATTCATTACTTAAACACTGATACTTTCATGGTCCACTTGCAAACCATTGACGAAGGAATTTACAATACAGAGGATTCTTTACCAGGGGATTACCAAGGATTTCCGCTGGACAAGCGCTCTTGCCATAAGACTGTCACTTTTTGTCTGTCTGTCTGTCTGTCTGTCTGTCTGTCTGTCTCTCTCTCTCTATTATATACCCGAGATATAGGTATAAAACACTTTGATGTTCATTTGCTAGGAAGCTTTGAGATATCAAATTCTGAAGTGGAAGTAGCCGATTTTAATTGATCTTTTGAAATGCCAAGATTCTCCAACGTTTTATTTGATGCATCCTTTGTCAATTCTTCGTGATTTAATATTCACTTAATCGACTTGGGTTGAATGGAAACGAACCCTTTGCCTACCAATCTCCACCACGGATATACCAATTTTTCTTGGTATTTTTTACTTGTACGTATTTACCAAATCCTCCGCACTAGCAGGATGCGACACAAGGTCAATTTTATGAGGAGTTTACCAGGTTTAAATTCAGTTTTCCTTCTCCTAGACTAGTTACCGTACCAAGGTTGAAGAACCTAGTCAGCCCTACTATTTACCCATAGCAAAGACGAGTTCATAAGTGGTGTTATTTTGATAACTTACCGATACTAATGGTCTATAGTGACCGATGGCGGTATAAGAATTAAATGTGGTTTTGGCTTTAGTATCCAAAACCGCTTATTATGATACGTTAAAAGGCTTCAGAGGAAGTCTCTCACGTAGCTGAACATATATATATTTTACCAACCCCTCCGCACGAGCAGGATGTGACACAAGGTCAATTTCTTAAGCGGAGTTTAACAGGTTTGAATTCAGAGTTTTCCTTCTCCTAGGCTGATTACTAGCCAGTCCAGTCTGCTCTGCTATTTACCCATAGCTGGAGGGAGAATTGGATTCATACCTTTCCCAAGGGTATTAGCGCCATGTGAAATTCCAACAGCTTGGTCCAGGAATTGAACTCGCGTTGACGAGTCCATTTCCTACGACTCTAAACATTAGATCACGCGCCTAGCTGAACATATATGTAATAAAATCCAAACAAAGAAGTACATATAAAAACAATGCAGATTTTTTGAGCACATATAACATGAAATATACACCATAGATATAAACAGTTTAGGAAGAAAATCTTTAGAAAGTAAGACAGTGTTCTTATAGAATAGAAGAGTCACTTATTGTGTATGACCTACGTGGTAGGGTCTATGAAGGGCTACGTACACACGTGGGTAAAAGCTTATAGTTGAGGGGGCAAGGCCTGACCACCTTAATGGACAGAGATGTCACTCGTCTAGTGCATCTTTGTGGATGCAGGACCAAGGAGAGGCAGATAGCTTTCGGGTTGAGTTTAAAGAGCCAGGTAGTAATGCCACCTAGAGGCAAGTCCTGGCGGCGAGGGAAGATAACCCTTTTACACTATCAAACTCATCGCCCCAGGGGGAAGACAATCGCTACAGCGGGGTAGAATCAAAGAAAACAGTGCTGTCGGAGGTCTTGATGATGATGTTGATGATGATGATGATGTGTTATATACCCCTTTTCCTGGGTGTATATAATCAGTGAGAGAGTTCATCTCGCGGGTATATTAGTGGAAGAGAGACAGAGAGACAGATTAGATTAGAGATGGTAGAACTTACTTGGTACACTTCTACTTGTTGCTTACTGCTTCTTCTTCTATCTTGTATGGCAGCCATCTTGTCTGGCAGCCATCTTGTCTGGGCCTAGACTGACTTTATCTAGGCTTCTGCTGAGGGTTGACTTTCCTTCTTAATTCTTCTTCTGAGCTGGGCTTAACATTGTCTTAATGATTTACACAATACTTGGTTTTACTTGATCAAGAATGTCTTAGCCCATATTTGATTCCACCGCGGGGAGAGAATGGACCCCCCGGGAGAGCCGACAAATTGCGTCCGCTCTGCTTCGAAATTGGGTCGCACTGCTTAACTAAACTAACTATTCTTACGTCTCTGTATCGAAGGGCGGTTGGGGTCATTTAAAATGTCAATCATAACCCCCATTAGTTATGGAAAATTACCCACCCCGGTTCTAAAACTAACTTACTTCTCATAAATTGTAACAGGCGATGATGATGATGATGATGATGATGATGATGATGTTGATGATGATGATGATGATGATGATAGTTTTCCGCTATTAAATTACAAGGCATCTTCACGAATGTTTTATATTTAAGGAATAATTTCTACTTAATGAGACAAAAAGACGTCGAGAGATTTTCACTTTTCCTTGGAGCATTCAGTTGTTATAAGACGCGAATAAAATTAGTCTTTTTTTGTTTGTTTTTTTTTATTTCTATTTTTATTTTTACCGTTTATCTCAGCTAGTGACATGATAAATAAAAACCTACTTCTAATTCTGTCTTGTCTGTGAGCACACAAGAGATCAATAAATTACTTTATTGGTATTCGCCCATCGGTGCCTTTAATTAAAATTCTTTCGAAAATGTTCGTTTGCTTTTAACTTTCCAATGTTTTTTGGGGAGAAAAAAATAAAGAAAGAAAACATTTGTTTAAAATAACGATAGTAATAGTCGATATTGTTTTGATTCCGGCGACGTTAAATCGGGCAGAGGAAAAAAGCAATTATTTTGTATATAAAGTTTGGGTCAAGTGTTATCAATAGATGAGGAAAATCCATTCTGGAGATCTGGGGAGTGGGTAGTACTCCTTTATCGCCATTACTCTCAGGTCCACTCTGATCTGCAGTGGTAGTACCTGTTAGGGTCCTATCTATGGGTTAAATAGATAAAAAATGATTTTTAGAAATGTTTGCAAAGAATTGAGCTTTAAAAATCTCAATACTCACCAAGAAGGAATAAATGAATGAACCTAAAATAAAATAACC
Organism: Doryteuthis pealeii; assembly: GCA_023376005.1. Lineage (NCBI taxonomy): Eukaryota > Metazoa > Mollusca > Cephalopoda > Myopsida > Loliginidae > Doryteuthis > Doryteuthis pealeii. The sequence continues at coordinate 101,977,640 of CM042146.1, forward strand.
CAACAAGGGTTGACATGCCGTAAAACCCAACCAAACAAACAAACAAACAACTAAACTAAACTAATTTGCATCGATCAAGATAAGAGAAATCAGGAAAATGTGAATTCTGGGTTGATATCAGCCCCATGCAAAAATTCGGGTCCCCACAGCAAATATCAGGGCGAGACCTCTGGTGACTGAAAAGGATTACAAACATCCAACAAAACAGTAATTTGCATCAAACCCTTGCTGGGTTAGTTCATGCCGAAAAGGTTTTGTTCTATTCATTCTTGATGGGTATTCCCATTTTTAATAGACTCAATTTTAGCAATTTTTAAAAACATTTTTTTCTATTTTCCCCATAGATGGGACCCTATCAGCTAATACCACCCGGTGTCAGGGTGGATTTGGGAGTAATGCCAATGAAGGGGTAGACAACACTCTCCAGAGATCCAGAGATCCAGAATTTGAACTTCACCATATCGGTGTCTTTAATTAAAATTCTTTCAAAAATGTTCATTTGGTTTTATCTTTCTGATTTTTGGCGGGAGAAGAAATAAATGAGGAAAATATTTGTTTAAAATTGTAATACTTTTATTGTTACAATTCAATGTGCGTGTGTGTGTGCGTGTTTGTGTGCGTGTGTGTGTGTGTGTGTGTGTGTGTGTGTGTGTGTTAAAATCAGTTCATATGACCATCAATTATGTGAAACTATGAGTCGTAAGTTGCTTTATACCATGAAATATATTAACGTTGCAATATTGTAATATTCGCTCTATACTTTCATTTTGTTTTCAACTTTCGTGTATTGAGCACTGCAATAGTTCTTTTTTTTTACTGCTGTTTGAAATTGAATCTAATAATGAGTATATCAACTTGGGATATAAATATATATATATTAGCGGTATAACATTCCATCGCGTGAACACGCTTCACGTTTATATAAACGCTAAACAAACCAACGTTTTTTTTAAATATCAAAAGCTTATATTTTGACAGACTCGTCTGATGATTGCAGTAAGCATGAAACTACTAGTAACGAAATATTAAATCCATAATATCTAATATTTGATTGTAAAACTGCTCTGCTATTTTAGCATTGAGCACCTTTATATGCCAATACTTTTCTCATTCATTCTCTATTCATTCTATATTATATATTATATATATATATATATATATATATATATATATATATATATACGAGCAGGATGTGACACAAGGTCAATTTCTTAAGCGGACTTCAACAGGTTTGAATTCAGAGTGACTGGTTGCCTGGTTAAAGAGCCCAGTCTGCCCTACTATTTATCCATAGCTGGAGGGAGAGTAGGATTCATACCTATCCCAAGGGTATTAGCGCAAAGTGAAATACAATTATCACATCCAGGATTTGAACTCGGGGCGACGAGTCCATTTCCAATGACTTTAACCATCGCACCACGCGCTGTGTGTGTGTGTGTGGTGTGTGTGTGTGTGTGTGTGTGTTAACCAGTGTGTTAAGTTTTCCAGAGCTAGTTGTTTCTCTCAACTTATTGTTGGAGGGAATCGAGATGTCTAAAATTTCAATATAATATATATATATATATATATATATATATATATATATATTACTACTACTACTACTACTACTACTACTAATAATAATAATAATAATAATAATAATAATAATAATAATAATAATATGGCCAGACCTAGTGCTTATTAACAAAAAAAAAAGAGAACGTGTCAACTGGTGGACTTTGCTGTCCCAGCAGATTACAGGTTGAAACTGAAGGAAAACGAAAAGAAAGATAAATACCTGGACCTTGCCAGAAAATTAAAAAGGCTGTCGAACATGAGAGTGAAAGTGATACCAATTGTAGTTGGTGCACTTGGAACGGTCCCAATAAACTTCGAAAAAGACTGGAGGATCTAGATATCAGGGGAAGAATTGAGACCATCCAGACTACTGCACTGCTGCAATCGGCTAGAATACTCAGAAGAATCCTGGAGACTTGATGGAACTTGTTGTCACTCAGACTCAAGTGAAATACCATCTGCTATCACTGATGCGAAAAACTCAAAAGGTGTGAAAATGATAATATATGTGTGTGTGTGTGAAAAGAATATAAAATAGGAATAAATCCGACAGTAGGAGGTATAGAAATAGAAAAAAATTAAATATTGTGCTAACAAACATCTGTTATTTATAAAGTGTAATTCAATTAAAATCATTTTAAAACTAAAATAAAGACATTTGTAAAAGACACTTTATAAACACTGGTCTTCACAAGAGCAAATATTTCTGTTGAATGAATAAAGGGGGGAAAATTAACCGTTGAAACAGGCGTTTGTTAATACAAAATGTAATATTGGTTTATCTATTTCTATACCTCATGCTCCCACTTTGGTCGAACACTTTAAATAGGGATTTAATTGCAGATTCACCGTTCTGGCGTGTAGCTAAGCCTCGCTTTGTTTGCAAATGTTTGAGGCCTCTAGTGAATTCATTTCCGCTTAGAAATGAAGCGATTAAAAATATTCTACCTATATTTGACAGCTGCTTCTGGCCATACGGGTAAGAGGATTGGCGAACGAAACCCGGCCAGGGGTAGCTGTTAATGTATAACCACACTGATGAGAAGTGATACTTCGAAACACGTGTCTGTGGATTACTTATATATATATATATATATATATATGATAGTAATTGATAGTAATAGTCGGTATTGTTTTTATTCCGGCGACGTTAAATCGGGTAGAGAAAAAAGCAATTATTTTGTATATAAAGTTTGGGTCAAGTGTTATCAATAGATGTGGAAAGTTTAGAGAGAAAGAATTATTTCAATTTGTCGCTGGTCTTTGCAGGAAGAATTGTAATAATTTGTTTGCAAATTCGAGTGCCTAATTCATTGTGAGTCTGAAGAACGTTTGTACGAGACTAATGAACAATCAATTTCTTTACTCATTGACTTACATTTCCGCAGAATGGTAGAGGAAATGTATTGACTTTTCGATTTTCCGATCTCCTGCCAAATATTTGTCTGATATTTTCTCTTAGTAAGCATTTGTGAAGGGTAATTATATATTGTTTGCAATAGAGAGTTATATGTAAAAACGAAGACAAAGACACGAGAAAGAAAGAAAGAAAGAAAGAATATGAGGGTGATGTATAATAATAATAATAATAATAATAATAATAATAATAATAATAATAGACACGACTGGGTTGGGAAGGTGATCCACTGGGAATTGTGCAAAAAATTTAAATTTGACCATGCAAAAAAATGGTATTTGCATAAACCAGAATCTGTTCTTGAGAACGAAACGCATAAAATTCTCTGGGACTTTGGAATAAAAACGGGTCACCTTATCCCAGCAAGAAGACCAGACCTAGTGTTGATAAACAAAAACGAAATAACTTGTCAACTGGTGAATTCTGCAGTGCCAGCAGATCACAGGGTGAAGCTAAAGGAAAATGAAAAAATAGACAAATATCTGGACCTTGCCAGAACTAAAAAAGTTATGGAATATGAAAGTGAAGGTGATACCAATTGTAGTTGGTGCACTTGGAACAGTCCCAAAAGGATTGGAAAAGGGTCTGGAATGTTTGGAAATCAGAGGAAGGGTTGAAACCATTCAGAACACTGCACTGCTGCAATCTGCCAGAATACTCAGAAGAGTCCTGGAGACCTGAGGAGACTTGCTGTTACTCAGACTCCAGCGAAGACCATCAGCTAAAGCTGATGTGAAAACTCAGAAGGAGCAAATAATAATAATAATAATAATAATAATAATAATACACAGACAGAAACTAAGGACAATGCACAAGGCATTTCACCCGGGAGACGCCACAGACAGACTATATGTATCAAGAAAAAAAGGAGGAAGAGCTCTCGCCAGCATTGAAGATTGTCTAGATTCAACAATTCCACCACTCGATGAATACACCAAAAAGAGCAAAGAAAGATTAATAGCTGCAACAATTGCAACATCTGGACGAGCACAAATATCACAAAAAACAAGCAAACAGAAGTGGGAAGAAAAACAACTACACGGACACTTCAAGCGACAGACTGGAGAGATCGCACATAAGAAGACCTGGACATGGCTAAGAAGGCGAAAACTGAATCTCATATGATCGCACCACAAGATAATGCCATTAGGACAAATTATATAAAAGAAAAAATGAATAAAACACAACAGAATAGAAAGTGCAGAATGTATGGGGAAAAAGACGAAACGGTCAATCACATAATAAGCGAATGTAGTAAACTAGCTCAAAGAGAGTATATAAGACTTGGCACGACTGGGAGGGAAAGGCGATTCACTGGGAACTGTGCAAGAAATACAATTTTCACCATTCAACTAAATGGTATACACACTAACCGGAATCTGTCCTGGAGAATGAGATGCACTGAATTCTCTTGGACTTTGAGGTACCGACGGATCACCTAATGCCAGCCAGGAAACCAGACCTGGTGCTGATCAACAAGAAGTGGAGAACTTGTCATCTCGTGGATTTTACCGTCCCGAGTGAAAGTGAAAGAAAGCGAAAATATAGACAAATACTTGGACCTTGCCAGAGAATTAAGAAAACAGTGGAACGTGAAGCTGAAGGTCGTGCCAATTGTAATTGGTCCCCAAAAGGGTCTGGAAAAGAGTATGGATCAACTAGAAATCAGAGGAAGAATCGAAATCATCCAGACCACATCATTGTTGAGATCGGCTGGAATACTCAGAAGAGTCCTGGAGACCTGAGGAGACTTGCTGCCATTCAGTCTCCAGTGAACCACCGGCTAAGGTGAGTGTGAAAAACCCGAGTGAGATAATAATAATAATAATAATAATCATGTCGCGCTATTAGCACGGATATCCATGACAATCTCTCGCCAACCTTTCCTATCATTCATTTTCCCAGGAGGTCCTCTGCGCAGCAACCTGCATCTTTGCTTAGTTGGTCAATGTAGGTCCTTGACGGGCGTCCCACACTAGCATGTCCGTGTGTTGGCTTCCACAGGAGAACGTCACTTATGAGCTCATCCTTGCTTCTCCAGCAGTGCCCGGCATGTCTTATCCGTCTCACTCGAATGGTTTGTGAGATGGGGGGCAGGTGGCCATATAGCTGTTTCCTCGTAGGGTGCTGCTTCCACGATTTATTCAGGACTGCATGCAGCATTCTTGTGCAGCTCCCGTCCAGCTTATTCTCAAGGCGCCTCGTTAGGGTCCAAGTGGTGCATCCGTACAGCAACACTGATACAACCACCGCCTGGAAGAAATGTCGCTTTAGCTTGTCAGTGAGATCGGATTTCCATATTACTGATAATTTGTTTGTGGCCGACCACGCTTTTCCTATTGGTGTATTTACATCGCTTTCTGTGGATAAGATATTACTACCTAGGTATGTGAATTGTTCTACTGGTTTAAGGGGCTTACCGTTGAGTGTGGTTATGTCTCCTTTCCTTTTGAAACATATGTACTCGGAGTTTACATGAAGGCCAATATTATTTGCTGCCTTCTCTAGCCTATGCAGTAGTGACTCGGCCTGTGGTGGTGTATCTGCAAGGAGTGCAAGGTCATCAACGTAGTCTGCATCTGTGACTTTCTGTGCGGGATATCGCCTGCTTCTTGCCTTTTTTAGTGTGAAGCCTTCTTCTTTTATGGTATCTAATGATGTTCGGAGTACATAGTCTAAGCATATGATAAATATATATGGTGCTAGTGTATCTCCTTGTAGGACTCCAGTTCCGATGTCGAAGAAATCTGTGTCGCCATCCGGTGAGCGTACCATTGCTTGTGTGTCTTTGTAGAGCATCATTATAGCAGCAATAGTTTCTTCTGGGAGCCCGCATGCTAGTAGTATTTGTTCCATTTTTCCTCTGTGTATGGAATCAAATGCCTTGGAAAAATCTACGAATAGTAGCGTTGCCTAATAATAATAATAATAATAATAATAATAATAATAATAATAATTGTTGTCACTTAGATTCCAGTGAAATACCATCAGCTAAAGCTGATGTGAAAAACTCAAAAGGAGTGAAAATAATAATAATAATAATAATAATAATAATAATAATAATAAGAAGAAGAAGAAGAAGAAGAAGAAGAAGAAGAAGAAGAAATGCCCTCCCTTTGTGTTGAAAAGCCACTCGCGATAGGTCATGTCATCCCGCCATAAACGGAGGTGTGACTCATACCAATGGTAACAACAGGATCAGCAGCAGCTATACCAGGGCCACTAATGATAGACAGAAGAGCGAGAGAGGGGGAGGAAACATTGAGCGAGAAATTGTAAGGGCCATAAAAGTAATAGGATGAGGCGAGAGGGAGAAAAACAGGTAAAAATGATAATGACAATGGCCGGGTCATTAAGAGAAAATTAACGATGGAAACGGTAACCATGTCACCAATTAAATAATAATCATCATCACTAGGTCGTGCTGACAGTACAGATCTCCTTAAATCTTCCTCGCCACCCGTCCCTGTCCGCCATCAGTTCCCGAAGATCCCCGGCACAGCATCCAATATCCTCACAAAGCTGAACAATGATCACATATACCCCCCCCCCGCACGAGTAAGATGTGATACAAGGTTGATTTCTTGAGCGAAGTTTACCAGGTTCGGATTCAGAGTTTTCTTTCTCCTTCAGTCGTTGCCTAACCAAGTTTAAAGAGCCCAGCCTTTCTACTATTTACACATAGGTGGAAGGAGAATAGTTGGGTTCATGCCTTCTACTGTACGAAACCAACCAAAAGGAATTTAAAAGACGAATACGATAATTTATTTCTGCCATTCCACAAGAGTTCCTGGGAAGATCATGAGAATATTGAGAGGCCCTTCTTCTCATATTCATATTTTGTAAAAATAAAGATCCTGAAATGAATTATAAGGTTATTAAAATGGAGAAGGGGGTTATTTGACAATCACTACACACACACACACACACACACACATGCATATATATATATATATATATATATATAATATATATCAGAAAAAGTATACCCACGAATCGAGATCGCAAAAGGGGTGCCTAAAGGTCATATGGTCCCATGTATTTGCTATTAAGAATAAGGATACTTGTTATTTTAATGATTAAATACAAGTGTGAGTCAAAAAGTAATGCCATTTTGTTTAGGACAGGTATAATTACCAACACAGGAACATCTATGATACATCAAAATGAAGCTGGTCCTTTGTGAAACACATCCCTACTTTTCCACGTAGTCACCATTTCTCTCAATAGCTATGTTCCATCTTCCAATGAGAACATGTACCCCTGTCCCGTAAAATTCTGTTGATTATACTTTGAGCCACTTCTTCACTACAGATTTCACGTCCTCGTCACTGGAATAATGTTTGCCGCACACACCCTCTTTCTTGGGGCTGAAAAGATGATAGTCTGAAGGCGCTAAATCTGGTGAGTATTCGAGGATGTGGTAAACTTGTCCACCCGAATGAGGCGATTTTCTCTCTTGTCCTGATGCTTGTGTATGGCTGAGCATTGTCATGCAGAAGGGGTGTTGTATACCTCTTTCCTTACTTCCTTACTTCTATTTTTCTTCTGTTCATCTTTTCTATCTTAGGTTCTTCTTCTAGCGTCTCTTCTAGCGTCTGGACTTCGTCTTGGGGACTTCGTGTCTGGTCTTCCATTGGGGATTTCTCTTTATCAGAAGCCCTGTGTCATTGGTAGTTTTTAGATAATAACACAAGACTTCGATTTACTTAGATCATATTTTATTTCGAAATCCCCACCATACTACCTGCGCAGATTGAGTCGGAGCGTGCATAACACGACTTACCACCGTCATGGCTTTTGGCCGATCTGACTAAATATCTCTTTCTAATCTAAAACAGAAGAGAGTCTTCTCCACCGATTCTCACGGTATCCACCGGAAGGAGGATCAGGACAGGTCAAGCCTTGTCACTCATTCTTCAAGGCCACCGGCTGCAACTTATAACAGCCATTTTGATTTCTACACTACTGTACATAAATATTAGGAATCTAATAATTATGTAACAGGAGGACATTGTCCATTGGCAAGTTGAGTTATATTCGTTGGATTCCTGCTCTGAGCCTCGTTAGGGTCTCAGTATAGGCCTTATGAAATAAAGAAAATTACATTACTTTTTGATTCACCCTCGTATCTATGTTATGGTACGTGCATATTACTAGCGTGAATCAAAAGTAAAGAGAGAGATTGGAGAGTGTGAGAGGGATATTGAACTTTCCACTTTATTTGTATGTAAAATATAAGCCAGCCCATAGCTTCTCATGAAATAAAGAAAATGGTATTACTTTTTGATTCACCCTTGTATTTTTACGAGTTGTTGTGAGTTTCATATACGCTCCCT
>CM042146.1:101995952-102035952 GCA_023376005.1 Doryteuthis pealeii
GTTTTTTTTATAGTGTGTTTGAAGCATTGTGCGTAATTGTAATAGAACTTTTTTTAAGGCAGATGACAATGCAATATATGTTGAAAACTATTTCTATTTATCTTTTTTTTCCTTTTTCTAACATACTTAATATTTAAAAGAATTTCAAGCAATCTCACCGAGCGCAAAATCAAACGGACTTACAACACCACGAAAACACACGGAATTAGCTGATTGAAAAAAACTTTCAAATTTTCCAGCGTTCATCAACGTCTCAAACATCAGTTAATCACACTAGCGTGAGATAAGTACTATTAAAAAACACCTAGTACTTTTAAAAACTTCTAACAACTCTGAAGATGGCATTTTGTTCCGAAAATATTAAGTATGTTAGAAAAAAGAAAAAAAAAAGAAAAAAGATAAATAAAAATAGTTTTCAACATATATTGCATTGTCAACTGCCCTCAAAAAAATTTCTATTATAATTACGCACAATGCTTCAAACACACTATAAAAAAAAACCTTTATATATATATATATATATATATATATATATATAATATATATATGCGTGTGTTGGGGGGGAGTATGAGTAAAAGAAAATAACGTTAACTTCCAAAACAAAGTTGTTTCTCAAAAAGAAATCGCTTTTCCAACGAGATGTCCTTGGGATGCATGCAAAATAAAACACAAAGTCATCCCAATATTTTCTATATAAAGGAATTGCGTTCCAGTAGAAATGAATATCTTCTTGCAAACTGGCTCAAGTAAAGGGTACAAAACAATCTACCATAGAAATAGCACTGCATTGATACTTCGTATGGAATAGGACCATCTATGTATGTATGTATCTATCTATCTATTAAAAATAATATAAATGTATGACATAGCAGTACCAACTCTTTGCGTCTATAATTGAATATGTTCCCGTATAAATGAATACATTCTTGTACACTGGCTCAAATAAAGGTTGGTAAATACGAGGGGGAGCCAAAAAGTAATGCCATTTTGTTTAGGACATATATAATTACCAACACGGGAACATGTATCATACATCAAAATCAAGCTGGTCCTCTGTGGATCACATCACTACTTCTCCACATAGGTGAGTCAAAAAGTAATGCCATTTTGTTTAGGACAGGTATAATTACCAACACAGGAATATGTATCATACAGCAAAATGAAGCTGGTCCTCTGTGGATCACATCACTACTTCTCCACATAGGTGAGTCAAAAAGTAATGCATTTTGTTTAGGACAGGTATAATTACCAACACAGGAATATGTATCATACAGCAAAATGAAGCTGGTCTTCTGTGGATCACATCCCTACTTCTCCACATAGGATCATAGGATAGTCAAAAGGTAATGCCATTTTGTTTAGGACAGGTATAATTACCAACACGGGAACATGTATCTTACATCAAAATTAAGCTGGTCCTCTATGGATCACATCCCTACTTCTCCACATAGGAACATAGGATAGTCAAAAAGTAATGCCATTTTGTTTAGGACAGGTATAATTACCAACACAGGAACATGTATCATACATCAAAATGAAGCTGGTCCTCTGTAGATCACATCGCTACTTCTCCACCGTTTATCCCAATAGCAATGTTCCACCTTCGAATGAGAGTATATATAGCAAGATCCCAATTGTAGATTAGCCAGTGAAAATCGAAATCGCAACGGCGGTTATTATGCTAGATTTCAACCCTCTGTTTACATCTAAGTTTAAAGATATGAGGAACACAAGGACAAAACTCAGACAAACGTATGTAGGATATATTTCGCTAGAGCTTTGAGCTCTGCATCATCAGTCGCTTTATTGATTATCAAAGGTATCATACAAGTGTTTTATAGAGGGGGAAGTGGATTGAAGGGGTGGATAGGAGAAGAGGTTTTTCCTCACAAACACTAACCCACCCTCTTGACTCTCTATAAGACACTTGTATGATACCTTTGATAATCAATAAAGCGGCTGGTGATGCCGAGCTCAAAGCTCTAGCGAAATATTTCCTACATACGTTTGTCTGAGTTTTGTCCTTGTGTTTCTCATATCTCTACGACATTCTGTCGGATTTATTCCAATCCTCTTTCCTCATCTAAGATTAAAGCAATTTACCATCGGAATAGCATTACATTGTCACTTTGTATAAAACGAGACGATCTATCAATCTATGCAGTGGTATATCACTCTATCTATCTATCCATCTATCTATCTATAAACAATAATATACATATAACAGGAAGTGATCCCAAGTTGTGTGTCTATAAGGGAATACGTTTCAGTAAATATGAATACCTCTTGAAAACTGCTTGTATCTGAGTAAAAAGCAATTCATGATCGAAATATAATTACATTGACGCTTCTTATTAAAAAAGACTATATATCCACTTATCTATCAGTCTATCTATCTATCTATCTATCTATCTAACTAGCTATCAATATATCTATATATAAATGTAAAGTTGTCGGGGTGGCCTAAAGTCGGTATGAGCCAGACAGCGATGGAGTCTATCCAATTTTCACTAGCGCTAGACCAAGGAGATCGATTCTTAGCGTCTGAGTCGGGGCGCCCTGTGCTACTCATATGCAGAGTTGGCAAGGGCCAAACCAGATATCTTGATGTTTCCAGACGAACACTCTACCGACGGAGCTAAGCCGGCCCTCTAATCTCTCTCCTCTCTCTCTCTCTCTCTCTCTCTCTCTCTATATATAATATATATATATATATATATATATATATATATATATATGAGGATAGGAGGATTGGAGTAAATCTGACAGAATGTAGTAAAGATCAGAGGAAGAAATGTGGACAAAGGAACAAAACTCAGAAAAGTATATGTAGGAGATATATTTCGCCGTGCCATGACTGATGAAGCCGAGCTCAATGCAGGGCAAAATATATCTCCTACATATACTTGTCTGAGTTTTGTTCCTTTGTCCACATTTCTCCCTCTAATCTTTAATATATATATATATATATATATATATATATATATATATATTTTAAGTCATCCACAGACTCGTGATTCCGCGTTTCAACCCTCTTCAGTGTGGCTAGACACAACAACTATACTTGTCTATGGTCTATTGAAGTCAGTAAGTCTACTGTTGGTTTGAATAACAGCAGCTAACTAAGTACAACTTATGCAGTGTCCAAGACAGTTGGTATATATAGAAATCAAGAATGACCCATTCATGAATTTGGGTGATTTGGGTCATTCCATTCCTTGAGTTCTGATTGGCTGCTTGACTGCTTGATTTGAATGACATTGTGGAGTCTTATATATATCCTGCCATTCTGCAGTAGACTTTGTGACATTCGAGTTTGTATTTCAGTTACAACCGTTTGTTGCCTTGTCTTCCCTGTTCGACGGTAATTGGAACTTTAATTATTCTTCAGGGTCGAACTCAGACTGACTTTTTGCCAGCCTGATATCTCATTCCCTCGGATAAACAATATGCATATAACGCATAGTGATCCCAATTTTTACGTCTATACGGGAATACATTCCGGTATAAATAATTACCTCCTTGAAAACTGGCCCAAGTAAAGGTTACAAACCTTTTCAGCCCGTTCTCTATTGTCGGTCTTATTCTATTAGATTGCATTTTCTTGTCCACTTTCTTGTATTTATATTTCTTCTATTGTTTGCTTGCATTATTGTTTTATCTTCTCTCCATTCGATTCCCGCCAAAAAAATGAAACAGTCAAGCATAATGTAATAACTACTCAAGCTGTAATCATATTTATAGCAGCCATCTTTTTTTCTTTCTTTTCTGTTTTATCCGCCGTCAATGCACATATGCCCGGATATCATGTCGTTCGTTGTTCGTTGGATTCACGCCCTAGTTTGTCAAAAATGGATGAGGATAAAACAAAAACAAAGACAAAAGAAAGAAAGGTTCTTTTTTTTTTCGCTGCGGAGAATGGTGGACAGAATTAGAGTTGTTTTGGTGAAGAAGTTACTTGCTGACAGGCTGTCTGATTGAAAATGAGTGATAGTCGACGCCATGATGAAAGATAAACGTAAAGAAAGGTAAATAAATTTGGAATAATGGAATAGAATAAAAATGAATAAAGGTTAAGGGAAATAAGCTTTTTTTCTGTGTATTTCTACGATCAGGTAAAATATGGGAAGAGAGAAGATGTTGTTAGAAAGGGAGGAAGAAAGAAAGAAAGAAAGAAGAAGAAAGAAAGAAACATATAAGCAATAAGAAAAACGAAGAAAAGATAGAAGAGAAGAAAGAAAAGAAAAAAAAAAAGAAAGAAGGAAAGAAAGAAAGAAAGAAGTGATGATACAAAAACAACAACAAAAAGCCAATCGAAAAAAAGAAATTAAAATAATGATAGTAAAGACAAAGAGAGAAAGAAAAACGAATGAAAGATGAAAAAGAAGAAAAAGAAAAAACAAAGGAAGAAAGGACGATAGAAAAACAAACGCGAAAGAAAGAAAAATGAATGAAAGATGGAAAAGAAGAAAAAGAAAAAAAGAAGGAAGAAAGATGATCGAAAGACAAACGCGAAAGAAAGAAAAAGTGAGAAACATATGATAGAATATATTAAAGAAACACTTGTTTGCTACGGATTTCATTTCCTCAGCGCCATGAAAGAGGGTTTGAGATGCAAACATAATTCTAGTGACGAGGAAGTGAAATATATGGTGAAGAAGTGGCTCAAAGAACAGTCAACAGAATTTTACAGGGCAGGGATACATGCTCTCACTGGAAGGTGGAACATTGCTATTCAGGGAAACGGTGACAATGTGTAGAAGTAGGGATGTGACCGGCAGAGGACCAGCTTCTTTTTTATACATGTTTCTGTGTTGGTAATTATACCTGCCTTAAACAAAATGGCATTACTTTTTGACTCATCCTAGTTATATATATAAATATTATATATATATATATATATATATATATATATATATATACAAGGGTGAGTAAAAAAAATAATGCCATTTTGTTATGGGCAAATTATACATATATATATATATATATATATATATATATATATATATATATAATACATATATATATATATATAAACACACACACACACACACACACACACACACACACAGAGACCAGCTTCATTTTAATGTATGATACATGTTCCTATGTTGATGATATATCTGTCCTAAACAAAATTGCATTACTTTTTTTAACTCACCCTTGTAATATATATAATATATATATATATATATATATATAATGCTTGTAAATCAAAGAAAACTTTGAAAAAATAAATCTACTTACATCTATGGCCGTTGGAATTGAAGCATTCAAAAATAAATTTATTTTTTTTTTTTCAACGTTGCCTTTGAGTTATAACCATTATTCCCATATATAGTACAAGTCAGTTTATCAAATTTATATAAGAAGCAATCGGTAAATCCACATTTCAAATATATACATACATATATATATATATATATATATATATTATATATAAAGATAAAGAGAGAGAGAGAGAGAGAGAGAGAGAAAGAAAGAAAGATATAGCGACGCCTCTGGTTATCATGTAATGGTTACTGTCGTATAAAATGGACACAACGAAACGAGTTCGAATCCAGGATGAGTCTGTTTAAATTTCACATAAATTTTTTTAAACTCAATTTTTTCAACACATTTTTTTAAAGTCCTTTTGTTCCATTTAACCCATCTAAACGAAGCACGCAGATACACTGATCTATATATTTAAGACAGGATGGAAACGAATTTGACCCTAACACAGAAACTTTAACCATTTTCTTTGAAGTAGTACTAGTAATATACAGAGCTTGACCTTTCGCTAACCTTGTGACTGTTCTCTGGTTGGTTCATTCGGTTCGTGGGGTGTGCTGCGTATGATGCTAAACTGCCTCTAGTGATGAGATTCGAATTCTATAGCATCGGAAGAGTGTTGAATACTCCTACATTGCCATTACTCCCAGGTCCACCTCGGCCCGGAATGGTAGTACCTGTTAGGGTCCCATCTATGTGTTAAATAGATTTAATAAATGAGTAGATTTTTAAATTGAGTTTGAAAAAAGTGAATACCCAATAAGAATGTATAAAACAAAATGTCTTCGGCATAAAATAACCAAACAAGGTTTGATATGCCATAACTTCCAGCTGTTACATAATGGGCATGATGTAGGTTAGAACTGAAAAGTTTAAATGATAATATCAGAATAGACGCGAGGCATTGTTTTGATTGGACGAGGAATGGTACGTGGAGAAGGGAGAAAGGAGGAGTTAGAGGTCAGAATGAAAATTGAGTCTGGCAGAATGCGTAATTGAGGCAAGACATGAATCTCTGGTTCTCGGCAGTTGTAACTTGAGGAGAAATAAAATATACTTATGAGAAAAAAGAAGCGACCTTGTGTTATTACTAAGAACTCCTAATGGCACAAGGCAAGATACCCTCAGCTCCAAAGTTGATTCCAGACTCCATAACATCAAGGAACTGTCAACAACTGCACAGCTGCAACAACTAAGATTCCACCATCTCCGGCACAGAGATAAGTATATTGTATATTTCTCTATACACATATATTCCTCCATTAGTGGAAAAGCTGTAACCGTAAGCAAGGTGGACACATCATCTCTCCGGTCGGAAATGAGCGCGAGACGTAATACAGAGTTGACACATCATCATCACCGTCCATTCCGACTAGGAGAGGGTAAAATATCTAACATTTTAACACATCTCTTTAGTCCGACAGGAGAGCGTAGTATTACACAACCAACCAGCCAACCACTCAACCAATCGGTTCGTGGGAGCGGGAGGTGGACTTGAAATTTGGGATTTGGCTTGTTTTGTTTTTTGGTTTGTTGTTTTTTTTGTTTTTTTTTTATTTTTAAGAAGGCAGACGTGTCTCCCCAATATGGCCATTTCTCTCACGCGCGATGGTTAAGTTGGGCTGAATAAAATCTTTGAAAAATGTCCAAATCTTTGTATTCGTTACTAAGAGCAACAACCGACGCAGAGATGAAGAAGACCCCAAGAGTGGGTCAGAAGAACAGAGAGAAGCAGCCCAGATAGAGGTTACATTGTAGAGTAGACGAGCTGGTCAAGAAGACACAATAAGTACAATATGATAAGAAAAAGAAAAGGGCAATACAATAAAGAGATAAGCATTTTTTAAACCAAAAAATAAAGAAAATGAGCTAAAAGAAAGAAAGGATGAAAGAGAAAATATAATGAGTTAAAAAAAATGGTAGAATTGAATTAGAAAGAAAGAAGTATAGTCAGCAGTGAGGTCTATTCTCGGTATCAGCCGGACTGCGAGGTGCATCTGAGGTGGAGCGACATGCCTTCCACCAGCTCCCCACTTTACTCCACAGATCCAAGGAGTGTTACTGTTGTCAAAGACCGGTATCGAACCCGGAACCCTTATTGCCTATAAGTAAGTAAGCGAAGTGCCCTATTTTCTGTATCAACCGGACCTCGAAGGAGTCCATCCCCTTTTCACTTGCGTCAAACCAGGGAGATTGTTTTTGTATCTGATGTGGAGTACCACGCCTACCATCAGTTCTCCACTTTACCGCACAGATCCAAGCTGGTATCGAATCTAGATCCTCGTGATTCCTAGGTTGATGCTCTGCTGACTGAACTAAACCGGCCACATTCCTAAGAAAGAATGAATCAGAGAGAAAGAAAAAAAAAGAAGAAACTAGAAAAAATAAAACAAAGTTAAACAAAAAAGAAAATCAAACAAATAAATAAAGTGTCCTGAGTAAATACCGGAATTGTCTTCTCTTACTGTGAAAGGTAGACAGGCAGATGGCGCCACCAACATCCGGACTGCTGTTAGATCCGACACCAGTTGATCTAGCATTTCCTTGGTGATTTGATCGGGGGAAAATCATGGATGCAAGCGACACCTGTTCTTTGCTTCTTTGAAATATGGACACTTAAAGCGGAATGAAAGGGATGAAACGACAGGGGAGACAAGAAGGTGTTGACGCGATCAAGATAAAAAAAAAGAAAAAAAACAACGGGCACAGAAGGAATACAACGAGACGAGAATAAAATGAACAACAGCAACATAAAAGGAATAAAATAAAATTAATTTGCCCTACGGCCATAGTGGAAGAACGGAAACCAAAAGGCGAAGAATCCTTACACCAAACACACACACACACATATATATATATATATATTATTATAATGGAGATTGTGTGTTTTTCTGTCTGTAACCTAAACTATATTACTACTCAAGTCACAATTCCCTTTGTTATTGACATCACAATATCAATGATTTTATTTTTATTTAAATCTCAATTATTAATAAAATTGTTTTACATTATTAACACTGCTGACCATATCTACATACTAATAACATGCAATTGTATTTATATATACAACAAAATAGCGGTTTACAGTGTGAACGGGAAGTTAATTTGCATATTGAGATTAAAAATGTGATTTTAATAAATATGTGTTTAGTATTATTGATTTCTAACTGTTTGGTTTTATTTTAATGAATATAAGCAATAAATCTTAAATGAAATCCATTAACAAGATGAAATAACTGTAATATTATTCTTTACTTCCTATTTTAACTAAATAGTTAAATTAGGAAAATTTACCAATGAAAGATGGGAGTAATGGAAAATGATGGAAGAGTTAGTTTCAAAGTTGTTCTATTTTTCAATCATACCCCCTCTGTTCCAAATCTTTATCTGCATTCTTATTCAGTTTCATTAGCCTTTCTATTTAAAATGATATTTCCTCTTATTAAAACTTAAATACTTACCCGGATGCATATATTTGCTAATATATATATATATATATATATATATTGTGTGTGTGTGTGTGTGTGTGTGTGTGTGTTTAAAAGAGTAATAAAACGTAAACACAGACAGATGTGAGCGGACAATTACGGGCTCTGACCTTCGATTTGGGATCAATCTGTTGTTTCATTTCCCTTGCTCCAGATCTGTTTAGCTAGAATACAGCAAAAACAAACTATGGGAGATTAGTTTGGTTTGGTTGGGTTTGTTTAACGACATATCAACCTCGGTGGTCATTTAATGCCGACAAGTTGTGAAATAAATTCATTCTTAATGGATACTCAATTTTTTTATAAACAGATTTTTCGGACCATATGACCTTTAGACACCCCTTTTTGATCTCGATTAAGAAAGGACATGTTTTTCATTTACACCGTCAATATCCGGTTGTTTTAACAGACGATTTTTTAGATTTTTTAAAAATTTATAAAACTAACCCCTAACCCTAACCCCTAACTCTAACCCCTAACAACCAACCGGATATTGACGGTGTAAATGAAAAACATGTCATTTCTTAATCGAGATCAAAAAGGGGTGCATAAAGGTAATATGGTCCCATTTTTCTGTTAAATACATAGATTTGACCCTAACTTCGGATCAGCGTGGAGCAGGGAGCAATGGTGAGATTAGTTGAGTGTCAATATCGTTGGGTTTTTTTTATGCCAAATAAATTTTGTTTTATTTTTCTTGTTGCGTATTAATTTTTTCAAACTCATTCTTTTCAAATACATTTTTAATAATCATTTTTTATTTATTTAACCTGTTGATGGGACCCTAACAGGTACTACTACTCCGGATCTGGTAGACCTGGGAGTAATGTGATAAAGGGATACTCCACATTCCCAGAGCTCTATAATTGGAATTTCATTATTAGATGAAGATTTAAGTCATACCCAGGACACGGTTCGGGCAGTAGCATCCAGACACTGCACTTCTGCAGAGGGTAAAATTTCCCAATGGAGCCACTTGCTGGCTGTGGGTGGCGATCTGTAATGCTTAAGGAAATCCTGATAGGTGAGCAGTCCATGAATACAACACTCCACATTGACCCTTACTTAATTTGGACAGGCGGTCAGAGAGGCTTCACCCGATTAATCGGCTGGTCATGTCAAGCCCTAGCACCTATATGATTGTCCCAACTTTATTGCACTCATGACAACTCCCAACCCTTTTTATCATATGTGCTAGAAGTGGTGGGAGAAGGTCTTAGTGACCTGGGTGTGAATTGAAACTGCATCTTGTGGTGAAGTTCCAATCTGGAACTCTGTGGAGTACCCCTGTATCGCTATTACACCCAGGTCTACCCTGACCCAGAGTGGAAGATACCTTTTAGGGTCCCATCTATGGATAAAAAGATTAAAGAATGAGTATTACAAATGTGTTTATAAAATTAGTTTGAGAAAAAAAATTGAATACATCAAGAACGAAAAAGACAATGTCTTCGGCATTTAATAACCCAACAAGGATTGACATGCCGTAAAATCCAACCAAAAACCCAAATTCAAATTAGTAAAATAATCAATTGAAATCCCAATTATTTTATATTTCGAGGGCTTCAAAGTTTTCTAACCGACAACGGTATGGAATTCAATAAGGATCATGTTCACTAGAATAAGGCACAAAATCTTAATATTGTCCTAAAACCTACCGGAGCTGAAGGACCCCTGGAGCAAAGGGTTGAACGGATGATACAATGGCATCATTAGTGAACTGGTTATTAAAGCTTTGAAAGACGCTACACGCTTATTAGATATTGCACTGGTCTATGCAGTTAGCGCGAAGAACAGCATGCATTATAACTAATGTTTCTCTACAGATCAGCTGAGCTTTGCTCATAATTCTAAGCTAACCAATAATTTAGTTAATTGCCATCATGTTTTAAAAAAGGGGGGGCCACAATTGTTGAAGTGATAACACCTAATTAAAAGGCTTTGCGTACAATAAGGTCGTAAATTACTAAGCTTTGCATACAGTAGTTTTGGTTTTGTTTTTGCATCTATCTATCTATCTATTTATCTATCTATGTTTTATTTTTTTTATTTTATCTATTTATCTATGCATGTATTTATCTATGTATTATTTTTGGATTTTATATATTCCATTTGTATTCGTATCTATCTATGCATCTCTCTCTCTCTCTCACTCACTCTCTCTCTCTCTCTCTCTATATATATATAATATATATATATATATATATATATATATATATATATATATGTCTGTCTCTGTCTGTCCCGATGTATTCGTATCTATCTGTCTATTTACATATCCCTGTATATTCGTATCTATCTATCTATCTATCTATCCCATTCTTATTCGAATCTATCTAGATATCGTATATGTCTGTCTGTCTGTCTATCCCAGTGTATTCGTATCTCTCTATCTATTTATCCATTCCAGTGTATTCGTATCTATATATATATATATATATATATATATATATATATATATATATATATATATATATATCCCATTCGTATACTTATCTATCTATCTATCTATCAATCTGCATGTCTGTCTATCTATTCCAGTGTATTCGTATCTATCTATCTATCTATCTATCTATCTATCTATCTATTCAATTCGTATCTATTTATATATCTGTCTGTCTATCTATCCCAGTGTATTCCTATCTATCTATCTATCTATCTATCTATCTATATTTGTTTTATTATTTGATATTATCTCTCCATCGTTGTTTAATTTGTTGCTTCCATCTATTTTTTAATTTCACAATCCCCTCTTAGTTTTATAAGTAAGTTTTTAAATCTTTTTCTCCCTAGATTATTGGATGCTGAAGAAATATGTTTGTAGTCTAGTTTAGCCAACATTTAGGGGACATTCATCACACGCAATATATGAGGAAAAAGACACCTTTTTACAGTTAAATTTTATAAGTCGTTTATTACACAAAGCTGTTCATTACTCGAGTATATATATATATATATATATATATATATATATATATATATATATATAAGGTTTATGTTGTGATTTTTCAGTTATTTTTCAGACATGTGTTATTGAATATTTCCGATACGTTATCCGAGCGCTTTCGACTGTTTCGCGTCGTCATCATGGGGTATATAAGTTGGCCATACAACAACAACACTCTCCGCCGCCTCACATACCATCTCTCCAACTAGCAATAAAACAACACTTAATTAAAAAAACACACAGAAAATATCCACCTCCCCTGATATTAGGAAAATCCTAACCGAAAACACTAAAACTATCTACAAAAATAATAATAAGAAACGCCTACAGATGCATAAAAAATAAAAAAACCTAACATCAATAAAATAACATTTAAAGTCGATACAACATATTAAGTATCTTTAATAACTAACACACTTAACTTACACCCCTTCTTTAAAAAAATTAATAGACTCTCCAAATTTAATAAAAACATAGATAAAAGAACTAAAAAAATGAACTAAAACCAACTTATATACCCCATGATGACGACTGGCGAAACAGTCGAAAGCGCTCGGGATAACAGTACGGGAAATATTCTATATCAATTGGATCCAAACACAGAAAGATCGCCAGACGACTGGAAAAAATACAGATCCCAAAAATGAAGAAAAAGTACTCCGTGTTATTTAATAACACATGTCTGAAATATATATATATATATATATTATATATATATAGATAGATAGATAGATAGATATTTATATATTGATATATAATGATACAGATCATTCCACCGCAACGCAAAATCAATGTAATTACCTACTCTGGTTCTGTCGTGGTAGCTTCATATGTTTTACAAATAGCATGCCCTCTTGCCACACTTGAACAGTCAAATCTATAAAGGGAGACTATTCAAATTAATATCGTAATTGAAAAAAAACAAACTAATCTCTGGTTCATAACAGAGTTCTTTTTTTTCCTGTGGATATCAATCTGTCCTTGTTTCTCGATTTTGGATTTTACAATAAATACATTAATCATCGACAGGTGATATCTTGTCCAAAACTATGTTTTTTTCTGTGTATATCAAGAAGGAAAACGTGTTTCAGTAAAAACGGAATTTTATTTCCGTAAGTTTACAAATGAAGGCGTTCTGAGAGCTTCAGGGTCCAAGTAATTTGCAAAGAAAGAAAGAAAGAAGCTGAATGAGAAAGATGGACAGATGATAAAAACAGTACTGAGATAGATAGATAGATAGATAGATAGATAGACCAACATAAAGACAAACGGACATTCAGTAATATATATATATATATATATATATATATATATATATATATATAAAAGTAAAAAATTCCTCGGGTCGGCCTAAAGTCGGTATCAGCCTGTCAGCGAGGGAGTCTATCCCCTTTTCAATAGGGCTAGACCAAGGAGATTGTTTTTAGCATCTGAGGTGGAGCGCCACACCTACCATCAGCTCCTTACTTTACCGCGCAGATCCCTGTGCTACCCATACGCTGAGTTGGTGAGGACCGGTATCGAACTAGGAACCTTGTGGTTTCTAGCCGAACGCTCTACCGACTGAGCTAGCCCGGCCCTATATATATATAGTGAGATAGAGAGAGAGTGAGAGAGAGAGAGAGAGAGAGAGAGAGAGAGAAATACAAAAAACATAGATAGATAGATAGTGTAGAAGTTATCCCCCAGATATCATAGAAACAATATAATACTTACCGTCGCACTGGGATTCTAACTACCGTCGAGTTAGCAGACAAGAACAACATGCAAGCTGTAACTTAAATACAATCCTTGCATGCTGCTGGCATAGTGCAAACTGATGGCTGAAGAGTGGGTACTTATCCATATCTTCAGTTTTAGATCCTGTTTGCAGCGCCATGTTGGATTTTGTGTCAAGTATTCAGCTGTGTTACAAGATTAATGCAAAACTATCTCTAGAGTGTTGGTAGGTGGTTTATATACAGCTTTGGGTTATTCCATTATGAACGCTGGCAAGTTCACTTCCTGGTTTTTATTGGCTGATAGTTTTCATGGTGAATAAAGATATGGATAAGTACCCATTCTTCAGCCATCCGTTTGCACTATGCCAGCAGCATGCAAGGACTGTATTTAAGTTACAGCTTACATGTTGTTTTTGTCTGCTAACTCGACGGTAGTTAGAATCCCACTGTGACGGTGAGTATTATATTGTTTATACGATATCTGGGGGATAACTTCTACAGATAGGAAGAATGAAATGAAATTAGATAGATAGATATATAGGAAGAATGAAGAGTGAAATTATATGGATAGCTCGAGAAAAGCAAATAAAAATGAAACATAGATAGATAGATAGATAGATAGACAGATAGATAGATAGATCAACATAAAGGCAAACGGACGTTCAGATATGTAGATGTATATAGGTATAGAAATACAAAAAAATAAAACACAGATAGATAGATAGATAGATAGATAGATATAAACAGGTTGAGATATAGATATATATATATAGATAGATAGATAGATAGACTGGCTATTTTGTTTTACGGTATATCAACCCTTTTCGGATCATTTAATCCGGAATTAAGTTATTTTGATATGTGGTTACTTAAATACCTGTTGTTGCTTATATATTCACCCATCAAAGTATTGGACAGGCTCATTGCTGCTTAACTTCAGTGATCTAACGGGAACGGGTGCTTTCAACGTGACTTGACCGTAAGCCCTAGATAGGAAGAATGAAGTGTGAAGTTAGATAGATAGATTTATAGATAGATAAGTAAAAGTAAGTAAAGTCGTTGGGGTGGCCTAAAGTCGGTATCCGCCAGACAGCGAGGGAGTATATCCCCTTTTCACTAGTGCTAGACCAATGATATTGGTTTTAGCTTCTGAGAAGGAGCGCCATACCTACCACCAGCTCGTCACTTTACCGCACAAATCCTTGTGCTACTCATACGCTAAGCTGGCGAGGGCCGGTATCGAACCAGAGACATTGCGGTTCCCAGCCAGACACTCTACCGACTGAGCTAAACCGACCTATGATAGATAGATAGATAGATAGATAGATAGATAGATCAACATAAACGGACATTCAGATAGGTAGGTATATTAGGTATTGAAATACAAAAAAATAAAAATAAAGCGTAGATAGACAGATAGATAGATAGATAGATAGATAGATAGACCAACATAAAGGCAAGCAGACATTCAGATATGTAAATTTATAGATATAGGTATAGAAATACAAGGAATAAAACATAAATAGATGGATAGATAGATAGATAGATAGATAGATAGATAGATAGATCAACATAGAACGAAAACGGACATTAAGATATGTACGAATGCTGACTGAGCTAAAACGACCCATAATAGATAGATAGATAGATAGATAGATAGATCAACATTAAGGTAAACGGACATTCTGGTATGTAGATATATTTAGGTATAGAATTACAAAGAATAAAAGATAGATAGATAGATAGATAGATAGATAGATTAACATTAAGGTAAACGGACATTCAGATATGTAGAAATATTTAGGTATAGAATTACAAAAAATAAAAGATAGATAGATAGATAGATAGATAGATAGATAGATAGATAGATAGACCAACTTGAACAAAAACTGACATTCAGATACTTACGAATACTGACTGAGCTAAAACGACCCATGATAGATAGATAGATAGATAGATCAACATAAAGGTAAACGGACATTCAGATATGTAGATATATTTAGGTATAGAATTACAAAGAATAAAAGATAGATAGATAGATAGATAGATAGATAGATAGATAGATAGTCCAACTTGAACGAAAAGCGACATTCAGATATGTACGAATACCGACTGAGCTAAAATGACCCATGATAGATAGATAGATAGATAGATAGATTGATTGATAGATAGATAGATAGATAGATAGATAGATAGATCAACATAAAGGAAAACGGACATTCAGATATGTAAATATATTTAGGTATAGAATTACAAAAAATAAAAGATAGATAGATAGATAGATAGATAGGTAGATCAACATAACGGTAAGCAGATATTCAGATATGTGAATTTATATATATAGGTATGGAAATACAAAAAATAAAACATAAATAGATAGATAGATAGATAGATAGATAGACCAACATGAACGAAAACCGACATTCAGATATGTACGAATACCGACTGAGCTAAACGACCAATGATAGATAGATAGATAGATAGATAGATAGATAGACCAACATAACCGAATATAGACATTCAGATATATACGTTATCTTCGTATAGAAATAAAAAGATAGATGCTTTTTTTTAATCAAAGAACCAAACCTCTTCTGAGAGTGGCGGCGTCGAGGTAAAAGGGATAGGTTCAATACTAAAGTGTAAAGTAGTTGAAGCTGGAAAGAGAGAGAGAGAGAGAGAGAGAGAGAGAGAGAGAGAGAGAGAGAGGGGGGGGCGGGGGTTAGAAATAACAGAATTTGAATAATGAAAAAAGCAACATTATGAAACAAGACAGAAAGAGACAAAGTGAAAGAGGGACAGAGTGAAAGATAAAGAAAGACAGATAGAGAGACAGACAGGGAAAGAGAAACATAGAGAGAGAGAGACAGAGAGAGAGAGAGTGTGAGAGATTGAGAGAGTGAGAGAGAGTGTGTGTGTGTGTGTGTGAGTGAGAGAGAGAGAGTGAGAGATAATGGAGGTGTTCGAGTTGAAAGCAATGATCTAAAAAGATAACCAGCTGAGCTTTACCTGGTGACCTTCTGGTAAAAGTGCTGACTATCAGCGAGACACAGCACTTGCTGCCAACGTTAAAAAGCGATCAACTGGTAAGGGGCAGATGTCGATAGGCGGACTTAAGGAAGTTGTATTCACCACGAAATGAGAGATGGCATTTTCACGCAAACTAAACAAAAACCAACATTTTTTCATCAGGAAAAGCGAAAAGTACAAGAAAACGTGCCTATCCGGTAGACTATTTTATAGCTTTCTTTGGAGAAAGATGATATTCTTAAAAGGGTACATTGTTATTGGCGTTTAGGAATACTGTTTGGGATTCATTATTAATACTAGATAAATAGACTTAAGTAAAAGTAAAATCCGTCGGGGTGGCCTGAAATCGGTATCAACCAGACAGCGGGGGTGTCTATCCCCCTTTCACAAGCGCTAGACCAAGGAGATTGAAAGGCCATACTAATTGTAATAGGTGTCCTTGAAACGGTCCCCAAGGGCCTGGAAAAGAGTCGGGTGAACTGGAAATCAGAGGAAGAATCCGAACTGCAGCATTGTCAAGATCGGCTAGAATACTCAGAAGAATCCTGAAGACCTGATGAGACTTGCTGTCACTCAGCCTCCACTAACCCACCGGCTACGGTGGGTGTGAAAAACTATAATTAAGCGAAATATTATTATTATTATTATTATTATTATTATTATTATTATTAATAATAATAATAATAATAATAATAATAATAATAAATAAGTGAATAAAAGAAAATAAAAACAAACTGGATGAAGCTGTTTGCCATTCACGTCTTGCTAATACCCGTGGGAAAGGCATGCATCCAACTCTTTTCCACAGAGCTTGCTGTGACTCAGGCTCCAGTGAAAGACCACCAGTTAAGGCGGGTGTGAAATACTCGCAAGGAGTAAATAATAATAATAATAATAATAATAATAATAATAATAATAATAATAATAATAATAATAATAATCTCCACTTGAAATTTGGCAAAAGAACTAATTTTTTACCAGACAAGAAATGGTATATGCATAAACCAGAATCTGTTCTTGAATATGAAACGCATAAAATTCTCTGGGACTTTGAGATAAAGACGGATCGCCTTATCACAGCCAGAAGACCAGGCCTAGTATTGATTAACAAGAAAAAGAAAACTCGTCAAATGGTAGATTTTGCAGTTCCAGTAGATCACAGGGTGAAATGAAGGAAAACGAAAAGATAGACAAATACCTCGATCTTGCTAAAGAATTGAAGAAAAAAACTGCGGAATATGAGGGTGAAAGTGACGCCAATTTTAATTGATACTAAGAACGGTCCCAAAAAGCTTAGAAAACAGACTAGAGGAACTGGAAATCAGAGAAGGAATTGAGACCATCCAGAAACAGCATTGTTGAAATCAGCTACAATACTCAGAAGAGTCATGGAGACCTGAAGAGATGTGTTATCGCTCAAACTTCAGTAAAAGACCACCAGTTTATACTGGTGTGAAAACTCGCTAGGAGTGAAATAATAATAATAATAATAATAATAATAATAATAATAATAATAATAATAATAATAATAATATACTTTTCACTCAATTTTCCCAGAAGAACAGAAAGGATGCCGCAAGGGAAAAAGAGGTACACACGACTTACTGTAAATAGACCAATACATTCTTAAAGAAGTAAAAATAGACGGAAAAAATATTGCAATGGCGTGGATCGATTACAGAAAAGCCTATGACATGGTCCCACATACCTGGATTTTAGAATGTTTAAAAATGTACAGAATTTCCAACAACATCATAAATTTCATTGAAAAAGCGATGGAAAACTGACGATTTCAATTAAAAGCTGGAAAGCAATCTCTGGCAGAAGTAAAAATCCAAATAGGTATCTTCCAAGGAGACTCGTTATCACCACTACTGTTTATTATAGCAATGATGCCACTCAATCATATACTTAAAAAATGTACAGGGGGATACAAATTCACTAACCCACAAGAAAAGATAAACCATCTTATGTACATGGATGACATTTTGCAAAAAATGAAAAAGAATTAGAAATCCTAGTACAAACTATTAGAATATGTAGCCAATATATAGGAATGGAATTTGGAATTGAAAAATGTGCTATGCTTGTAATAAAACGGGGTGAAATAAAATTAATGGATGGAATACAACTGGCAAATCAGGACACTATAAAATCAGTTGATGAAAATGAAAGTTACAAATACTTAGAAATTTTAGAAACAGACAATATCAAGCAAACATAAATGAAAGGAAAAGTTTAAAAAGAATATCTCAGAGAACTAGAGAAAACTTCTAGAAACCAAACTAACAGCAGAAATCTGATCAAAGGAATCAATACCCGGGCTGTCCTCATTATAAGATACACAGGACCGTTCTTAAAATGGACAAAAGAAGAACTCAGACGGATTGACCAAAGGACGAGAAAATTAATGACCATGCACAAGACTCTCCACCCTAGAGACGATAGAGATAGATTATATGTGTCAAGAAAGGAAGGGGGAGAGGTCTTGCCAACATAGAGGACTACGTAGAAACCACAAACCAACAACTCGAAGACTACACAAGAAAGAGCAAAGACAGATTACTTATGGCGGCCAACAATAGTAGATGTGACATATGGACAAACAGAAAAACAACAAAGATTAGAAAACAAAAATAGGAAGAAAAACAATTATATGGACGCTTCAAACGACAAATCGGAGAGGTTACACATGAAAAAACCTGGACATGGTGAAGAAAAGGAAACCTTAAGAGAGAAACTGAATCACTAATAATTGCTGAACAAAATAATGTCATAAGGACAAACTATTCAAAGTAAAAATTCATAAGACCCAACAAAATAGTAAATGTAGACTATGGGATAATAGAGATGAGACTGTAAACCATGTACTATGCGAATGTAGCAAACTAGCACAGCGGGAGTACAAAACAAGACATAACTGGGTGATCCACTATGCAAAAAATTAAAATTTGACCTTACAACAAAATGGTATATGCATAAACCAGAATCTGTTCTGGAGAACGAAACGCATAAAAATTCTCTGGGACTTTGAAATAAAAAAGGATCACCTTATCCCAGCAAGAAGACCAGACCTAATTGATTAACAAAAAAGAAAGAAGTTGTCAACTGGTGGATTTTGCAGTTCCAGCAGATCACAGGGTGAAGCTAAAGGAAAATGAAAAAATGGACCTTGCCAGAAAACTGAAAAAGTTATGGAATATGAAAGTCAAAGTGATACCAATCGTAGTTGGTGCACTTGGAACGGTCCCAAAGGGATTGGAAAATCTGGACATCAGAGGAAAGATTGAGACTATCCAGAATACTGCACTGCTGCAATCGGCTAGAATACTCAGAAGAGTCCTGGAGACCTGAGGAGACTTGTTGTCGCTCAGTCTCCAGTGAAATACCATCAGCTAACGCTGATGTGACAAACTCAAAAGGAGTGAAAATAATAATAATAATAATAATAATAATAATAGTGAACCACCAGCTACGGCAAGTGTGAAAGACTCCAAAAGGGTGAAATAATAATAATAATAATAATAATAATAATAATAATAATAATAATAATAAAGCGTCCCAGAGACCTGAAGAGACTTGTTGTCCCTCAGATTCCAGTGAAAGGCCATCAGCTTACGCCGGTATAAAAAAAAACTCAGAATATAGAACCCGGAACCTTCCGATTTCTAGACGGACGCTCTACCGACTAAGCTAAACCAGTCCCTATCCACTCTAAAATAAAATACAAATGAAGATTTACCATTTAACTGAAAATATGAATAGACGAAGCCTAGTTAATGCAACAACTCGAATAGAAAACACAGTAAACGAAAAAGAAAAAAAGGATTTTGAATTTATATTGCAACATAATACCTCCTCTTGGACGGAAGGAAACGAAACAGAAGAAGAAGTAAATAAGAAATCCTTCCTCATTTCACTGTAGCCTGTATTGATAAGGATCCAATAAATTCCAGCCGATGAGATAAAAAATATACCGAAGCAGCTAATAATTGGCGACAAAATATACGCTAATTGGGCAGAGAGAGGCAAGCGAGAGATAAAACTTAATTTACCGTATCGTTCTTGGTTTTACGGCCTACCATAAATACATACACTACCCTGACATAAATAGCTATTCCCATGTGTGTCTATGCATACATATTTATGTACATAGTACGTATATAGTCTCTCTCACACACGTATAACCGGACTGATTAAAATTCAGTCGGGTTTCGCTCCCGGCTAGAATTAGTTGCTGGGTCGAGCCACACTGAACACATGTGAAACGTCGAAACATGGTGTCTGTGGATGACTATTATATGCTTCCAAAAGTAGGCAGAGCTCTCTAGGAGGGATTTTAATTGACTTTCACCGTTAGCGTAAAAAAGCAACGCTCGTCTGTTGTTTACGAATTTGAGCCCTCTTTTGATTGTAAAATATATACACCGATGTATGTATTTATCATTGAAACCTCCGCTCCTTATTGGCAGCTGAAAGACGCCCGAGGGGTTAAAGAACTGGACAGATGAAAAGTCAGTCGGGTTTCGCTACCGGCTAGAAGTAGACGCTGGCTCTAGCCACACTGAAGAGACGCGAAATGACGAAATACGGTGTTAGTGGATGACTATATATATATATACTAGCAAAAAGAACCCGGTCCATGACCGGACTAAAAAAAATTAGAACAGAAATTTGTTAGAAATAAAAAAAAAATGTCTGTATTTTTATATAATAAGGAGTAGGGTGGGTCTGTTCAAAACCTGTACTGACGGGGGTTGGGATGGAAGTGTCTTTTAACGGTAATTTTGTTTATTTTAGAATATTTTTTTAACAGTAAGGCGAGGCCTACAGATGGCGTCGGTCTGACACCAGTTCAAAGGTGCCGACGGGGGCTGGGAGTTGAAGGGTCTGTTAACGGTAGTTTTTGATTTTTCTGTCTTCAAAGTTAAAAACTCGACTCATGTTGACATTAGTCGAGTGAGGGGAAAGTGTCTGTATACGGTATCTTTTTTTTAATCATTAAATTTTATCACTTAATTAGTGAAAAACAAAAACAAATTTTGTGTGTTTCTTAGTAATAAGCATATTAATCTGTATGCAAGATTTCGAATCTGAGTGACATCTCTGTTCTGAGTTATAAGTCGACACGTACATATCAAACTTCCTTTTATATATGTGTATATATATATATATATATATATATATGTATATATATATATATATATATATATATATATATATATATGACATAAAGTCAATATATATAAACACACAAACACACAAACACACACACATATATATATATATATATATTTTGACTTTATGTCCATACTACCCTAACTTATATCTTCATGCTATTATGGACATTCGGTTGGTGTTCGGGTTTAAGGTTAGTTTATTGGGAAAATAAATAGATAATTTCGGTTCTGTTTTTTCTGGGCCACCCTAACTTTGACACCTTTGCGCAAGTTCAGTTTGAGCGGTTCCGATATAAAAATATTTTGGCATTGTTTTTGTTTATTACTTTAATTAATTTATTAATTTTACTTGGATACTCCCACTCCCTTCAGGCTATATTTTTCAAAAGTTTATTTTTAACACCGCCCGAAGGGTGGTTTTGTTTTACTAGTATATATAAGATATATATATTCATATAAAACCGCCAGAAGACTAAAGCTAATAAGTAAAAAGTGCTCAATACCTAAGTAGAGCAAATAATAAAGATACATATAATGAGTCAGATGAACCTACTAAAGTTTCGCTTAATGTTCTTCAGAGCTAAGATCTGACTAAAGAGACTGAGAGCAAACGCATTAAATTAGTACTTACCACTTGATTCAAATAAATCATTTAAATTAGCATGAATTTTAGTTTATGCTCATTTAAATGATTTATTTGAATCACAATGGTAAGTAATATATTTAATGCGTTTGCTCCCAGTCTCTTTAGTCAGATCTTAGCCCTGAAGAGCATTAAGCGAAACTTTTAGTAGGTTCATCTGACTCATTAGATTTATCTTTATAATATATATATATATATATATATATATATATACTTTGCTAGATATACAGTTTACTAGAATGGTTTTATATACCAGTATATGCACATCTATGATAAAGCCTTTGTATTTTATCTGCCATTGGCCAATTGTAATAAAATACAGGCGTTCCCTGCAATAAAATCCTTTCTGCTTCCGCTGATTGATATTTAAGAGAACATAAACCAAAGGGAAATGCCGGATACTATTTAATCTACCATATTCATTCTTTTTTTCCTTTTCTCTTCTTTTCTTTTTTCGATGTCTAAGAAAATTAAAGACTTGACACCTCATAATTTGAATACACAAAAACTAAATTAGATACATCAAAGGAAACATTGCCCAACAGTTAAGTGATGCTGTGTTAAATCTATCTATAAATATATAAAGGACAGTTGTGTGTGTGAGTGTTGTGTGTGTGTGTGTGTGTGTGTGTGTGTGTGTGTGTGTGTATTTCTCTCTCTTGGACGCCTATCACTGACGACGATGACGTCACTCCATATCTTCAGTTGTGAACCCTCTGGTGGCCCGTTAGTCCAATTTTGGACTTGCAGATGTGGTCACACACGTTGCAGTGGAAATTCCCATCTACATTTGGTTGTTCATGACGACGAAGACGTCGCCGTTCTGCAATCCTGTTTAACTCGATATTGAGCAGCTTAGCTCCTGTGCGACAGGCGTCTGACCAACCCTGTCTGTTGGGGGCCAGATCTTCCACGCTTGAAGGTGTGGTACATTTCTTCAACGATGTCTTAATATGGTCTTTGAACCGCTTTTGGTGGGCTCCTGTCCTCCGCGCGCCATCTGTGAGTTCCCTGTAAAGTATTTTATGGGGTAGTCTGTCTGCAGGAATGCGGATGGTTTAACCCAACCATCGCAGTTAGTGTTGCCATAGGATGGTCTCAATTGTGTCAATGCGTGCTCTGCTTCTAATTTCTAAGTAGGGATTTTGTGCCACCACTTTACGCCCAGTATACATTGGAGGCAGTTGATGTGAAATGCCTCTAGTTTTTTCAGGTGTCTGCGATATAACACCCACGATGTATGTATGTATGTATGTATGTCCGGAGGAAACTACTAAAAAAAACAGAATTAACGACAAAGTAAATACATATACACATTTATTGAGGTCAGTAAGTCTACTGTTGGTTTGAATAACAGCAGCTAACTAAGTACCACTTAAGCAGTGTCCAAGACAGTTGGTATATAAAGAAATCAAGAAAGATCCATTCATGAATTTGGGTGATTTGGGTGATTCCATTCCTTGAGTTCTGATTGGCTGCTTGGCTGCTTGATTTGAATGACATTGTGGAGTCTTATAAATACCCTGTCATTCTGCAGTAGATTCTGTGACTATTCGGGATGGTATTAAGTTACAACCGTTTGTTGCCTTGTCTTCCCAGTTCGACGGTAATTGGAACTTTAATTATTCTTCAGTATACGTTGGATGCAGTTGATGTGAAATGCCTCTAGTTTTTTTGGTGTCTGCGATATAACACCCGACTGTATGTATGTATGTATGTATGTCCGAAGGAAAATACTAAAATAAAACAATTAACAACAAAGTAAATACATATACACATTCACTATCATTAGATCTTGCTTTTGAGCAAAAACAATGAGGATTTGATTTACATTCGTGTAGATAATTAAAAATGAAATTTAAATTGTAGCACCGTGGAATTGTTTTTTTTTTTTTTTTATTGTTTGTCTTTTGTTTTTCTTTGCATTTAATATTTTAAATAGAAGATACTGATTTTTTTTTCAGAGTGTTCACTTTTTTTCTGACCTGGCCGGATCAACGCAAGGTTCTTTTTTTTACATAGGGATTTTAATTGGGCATCCTGCCAGGATCCAACTCTTGATTCAGTAATAATGGATCTGCGAGACTAACTTTTTCCCACCTTCTACTCAGGTGACGCTAGGTAGATGTTTCTAGTATTCTATAAAGTGTACCCCTCACCGCATCCAGTGTTATATATATATTTACCAACCCCTCCGAACGAGCAGGATGCGACACAAGGTCAATTTCTTAAGCGGAGTTCAGCAGGTTTGAATTCAGAGTTTTCCTTCTCCTAGACCGGTTGCCTAACCAAGGTTAAAGAGCCCAGTCTGTCCTACTATTTGCCCATAGCTGGAGGGAGAGTAGGATTCATACCTTTCCCAAGGATATCAGCGCTAAATGAAATGCAATTATCACGTCCAGGACTTGAACTCGGTGCGACGATTCCATTTCCCATTACTTTAACCATTACACCACGCGCTTCATCCAGTGTTATATAGTCATGTATACATTATTAACATCTCGGGTATATAATAGAGAGAGAGACAGAGATATACAGTAATGATATGATAGGTTATGATTCTTACTCGATTACACTGCTTCTTCAAATTCTTTGTCTGGTATTCTAACTCGTCGGCCATTTTCTCTCGTCTAGTAGTCTTTAAGGGCTGGTCTTCTTTGGGATGGGATGGACATTGTTCTTAATATTTACTTTGGTGTTCTTAATAATACAGCTTTATTTACCTAGCTCATGTTGATTCCGCCGGGGGAAGGCAGATGGAACCCGAGAACTGATATCAACGTCTACACTCTTTGAAAGCCGGGTCGTAACTGACTAACTAAACTTATTCTCACGCGTCTGTAATGGCGCATTTGTAAGGGGTCAAAGTTTATTAACCCTCACAACTATCAGTAACTTTCCATGGACCCCGTTATTCCTAAATATAAATGGACCCTAATATCCTCTCTCCTGTGGGCATCCTGCCAGGATCCAACTCTTGATTCAGTAATAATGGATCTATGAGACTAACTTTTTCCCACCTTCTACTCAGGTGACGCTAGGTAGATGTTTTTAGTATTCTATAAAGTGTACCCCTCACCGCATCCAGTGTTATATATATATTTACCAACCCCTCCGCACGAGCAGGATGCGACACAAGGTCAATTTCTTAAGCGGAGTTCAGCAGGTTTGAATTCAGAGTTTTCCTTCTCCTAGACCGGTTGCCTAACCAAAGTTAAAGAGCCCAGTCTGTCCTACTATTTGCCCATAACTAGAGGAGAGTAGGATTCATGCCTTTCCCAAGGATATCAGCGCTAAATGAAATGCAATTATCACGTCCAGGAATTGAACTCGGGGCGACGAGTCCATTTCCCATGACTTTAACCATTACAACACGCGCTTCATCCAGTGTTATATAGTCATGTATACATTATTAACATCTCGGGTATAATATAATAGAGAGAGAGACAGAGATAACAGTAATGATATGATAGGTTATGATTCTTACTCGATTACACTAATTCTTTGTCTGGTATTCTAACTCGTCGGCCATTTTCTCTCGTCTAGTAGGCTTTAAGGGCTGGTCTTCTTGGATGNGGATGGACATTGTTCTTAATATTTACTTTGGTGTTCTTAAATACAGCTTTATTTACCTAGCTCATGTTGATTCCGTTGGGGAAAGGGAGATGGAACCCGAGAACTGATATCAACGTCTACACTCTTTGAAATCCGGGTCGTAACTGATTAACTAAACTTATTCTCACGCGTCTATAATGGCGCATTTGTAAGGGGTCAAAGTTTATTAACCCTCACAACTATCAGTAACTTTCCATGGACCCCGTTATTCTAAATATAATGGACCCTAATTCAAAATTCTAACTACAGGTACGTTTATAAATTATGACTGCTCATAGATTATGTAACACCAGCTGTGTGAGAATATATATTTTTCCAATCTCTCGGCACGAGTAGGATGTGACACAAGGTCTATTTCTTAAGCGGAGTTCAACAGGTTTGAATT
This sequence comes from Doryteuthis pealeii, assembly GCA_023376005.1. Classification (NCBI taxonomy): domain Eukaryota; kingdom Metazoa; phylum Mollusca; class Cephalopoda; order Myopsida; family Loliginidae; genus Doryteuthis; species Doryteuthis pealeii. The sequence goes on from CM042146.1 coordinate 102,022,236, forward strand.
CAGAGTTTTCCTTCTCCTAGTCCGGTTGCCTAACCAAGGTTAAAGAGTCCAGTCTGCCCTACTATTTATCCATAGCTGGAGGGAGAGTAGGATTCATACCTTTCCCAAGGGTATTAGCGCAAAGTGAAATGCAATTACCACATCCAGGATTTGAACTCGGGGCGACGAGTCCATTTCCCATGACTTTAACCATTACACCACGCGCTTCCCACGCTGTGTGAGAATATGACGAACTATACTTGTCTTATCGGCTTTCCCCATTATCTGGCCGTCTTAATGGTCAGATATTAACCTCAAAGTTTACACCACAACAATAACGATTATCATCATATGAAATTGAATTACCGACCCGTGTCGTTCGAATTCTCCGATTTTACGTGTGCTCAAGGAGGAGCATTTAGCGTAACGGTTATTGTCGTTCTCCTATAAAGCGGATAGAGAAATCTCCGGTGGTCTTTACACATATACATATGTAGGTATTTATCAGTTAAAATTCTCGTCCCAGTCCCTAGGTGCTGATGATAGTCGAGTGGTTAAGAAGCCTGACTGATGATAAATCGATTGGGTTTCCTTCCCAGCTGGAGTTAACCTACAAGGGTCTTAGCCACACTAAAGGGATGTGATACGTCGAAACATGTTCATTTTTTTTTTCTGAACACATTTTTATACTTTTTTTCCATCCTCCTGACATGACAAAGCCAGTGATGGCACCTCTCGCAGAGGATGGAGAACATGCTGTTCAATGCCGGTGCAATCCAGCACATCTGTTCATGTTGGCGCAATCCAGCACATTTTTATACGTTTTTTCTATTCAATCCATAGATAGGACCCTCTCTGTCTCCCTCCTCTTCGTACCTTGTTTAACATTAAGGCGCCAGGCTGCTCGAGTTTCTGCATCTACCTCCCATGTGTTTGTGTCACTGTGGCACGTCCTCATGTCTCTCCCGCAGACATCTTTAAAGCGTAGGCGTGGTCAACTTACCAATCGGGATCCATTTACTAATTCGCCATACAAAAGGTCTTTCGGGATGCGACCATTTTTCATCCTCCTGACATGATAAAGCCAGTGAAGGCACCTCTCGCAGAGGATGGAGAACATGCTGTTCATGCTGCTGCAACCCAGCACGTCTGTGTTTGGCACGTTATCCTGCCAGCGGATAAAAGCTGACATGCCTTAAACCAACCAACCAACCAATTGAAACTGACTATACAATAGAGTAGGTCGATTTTTTAACTTTTTTAAAATATCAAATTGTCCATCTATGCGAAAGTTGTGTGTTAATATACTGAATACTGATACCAAAAATTAGATCTTTTAGTTGCACCATTGTTTGGGGAAATAGTATAAAAATTGTCCACTAAAATACAGACAGTTCTTCCAGGCCGTTGTCGTATCAGTGCTGCTGTATGGCTGCACCACCTGGACCCTAACGAAGCGACTAGAGAATAAACTAGATGGGAGCTGCACAAGAATGTTATGGGTGATCATGAATAAGACGTGGAAACAGCACCCCACGAGAAAGCAGCTGTACGGCCACCTGCCACATATCACCCAAACCATCCGAGTAAGACGGACAAGACACGCGGGACACTGCTGGAGAAGCAAGGACGAACTCATAAGCGACGTCCTCCTGTGGAAGCCAGCACATGGGCACGCCAGTGTGGGCCGACCAGCAAAGACGTACATTGATCAGCTCTGCACGGATACAGGATGTTGCATAGAGGACCTCCCGAGAATGATGAATGATAGGGACGGATGGAGAGAGACTGTCATGGATATCCGTGCTAACAGCGCGACATGATGATGATGATGATGATGATGATGATGAAAATACACTAAAAATCCTCTTTTTCTAAAGGCTAAATTTTGCGAAAAGGAGAATTTTTAGTTCCTTTTAGTAGACGATTTATGATGCGATTTCCTCAAACAATGGCACAAGTAAAAAATCTAATTTTTGGTATCAGTATTCAATATAACAACACACAACTTTCGCATAGATGGACAATTTGATAGTTTAAAAAAGTGAAAAATCGACCTACCCTACTATACAACCACGCCACCAAACAATTAGATGGCAAGAGTTCATTTTTCCAACAAAAATAATTCATACACAAAAAAGAACGAGAAAGTTTAATGATATCTATCATTTCTTTTTTTTTATCCACTAACAATAAATCAAGCTTGAATTATAAAAGAAAAAAAAGAAAAATGAAAGTTACTGATAATATCAGATCGAGGCAAATTAAAAATAACAGCAAAAAAAAAAAAAAAAAAAAACAAACACGGAAAAAGAAAAATTAACTTTGTGAACATGTTTAGTTACATTCCTTGTTTACTTGTTTGTAAAAGAACAGAAACATTTTTTTTTTACATGTTAGGCTGAAAGTGATGACGGCGGTTGTACAATACAATTTGTAGCCATCGATAAAAAAAAAATTTTTTCAGCAAAGATGGCGAATACATATAGAAAATATAACGTTTGGCAACTCGACAGGCACCTGTTTAATATAAATTAATAGATAAGAGATAATTATGTAAGTATAAAGACATCATCAAGAAAAAGTAGGTATGGACAAAATTTCGCTTCGTCAGCACTTCTACATTTCTTTAATCTTTTATAAACAAAATCTAAAATTGTAAATTGTAATAAGTAATTGAGAGTTACTTCCCCTGTTTTATTATTACCTCGCCTTTGTGTAAATCTTTAACTTTCTGAAAGTATATAAACACCCAAATTCCCCTTGTATTTTTTTTTACTTGTATGATGATTGTCCTGTGTATGACGTTAAACTCAATCTGATGGTGAAGTTTCAGTTCTGGAGAATGTGGAGCACCCCTTCATCACCATTGCTCCGAGGTCCACTCTGACCCGGAGTGGTAGTACCTGTTAGGGTCCCATATAAGGATTAAACAGAACAAAAAAAAGTTCTTAATAATGTGTTTAAAAAATGTTTGTCATAAAAAAATGAGTACCCGTCAAAAATGAGTAGAGCAAAACATCTTCGGTATAAAATGACCCAATGGGTTGACATGCCGTAAAATCCAACCAACCAACCAACAAACCAACCAACCAACCAACCAAAAACCTGTATGATTAGATATTTCAAAGTTCACTGTCTTTTCACCTCAGAACTCATTCTATTTAAATAAATTCCTTTTATTATTGTAATATGGGCCCTAATGAAATATAATGAATTAAATATCAGTTTTCATACTTTTCTTAAGTGTGTTATCCGTAAATGCCAATTGTGGTTTAACTCTTTGTCTACCAAATTTCCCTCATGGCTGTACCAAATTTTTTTTTTTTTTACCAGTATGATGAGATATGTCAAAGTTCACAATCTATTCACCTCAGAACTCATTCTGTTCAGAAAAAAAAGTCCTATTAATATTGTCATCTGAGTCTTTCTGCTGAATTATAATAAAGTAACCATCAGTTTTTATACTTTGCTTGGGTGTGGTATCCGTAGATCCCAATTGTGGGAGAGCCGCTGTGAGCGGTTTAAATATTTGCCTATCAAATTTGCCTCACGGCTGTACCATTTTTTTTTTTTGTATTTTTACCAGTATGATGGGATATTTCAAAGTTCACAATCTATTCACCTCAGAACTCATTCTATTCAGGAAAAAAGTCCTATTAATATTATAATCTGAGTCTTTCTGTTCAATTATAATGAACTAACGATCAGCGGTTTACGGTAGGATCGCAGTGTTAAGAGAGTCGCTGTGAGCGATTTAAACTTTGCGAGCAAAGTATAAAGTAACACTAAGGCAATTTTAATAACTGGTTGGTTGGTTGGTTGGTTGGTTGTTATTTTATGGAATATCAACCCTTATCGCGTCATTTAACGCTGATTTAAATAATTCTACTTTTTAGGTTTCAAGTTTTTAATATCTGAAGATTGTTTGTTTTGCTTTATTAGCATATCAAATTCAGTGGGTCATTTAATGCCGGCAAATTTTTGAAAAATTCGTAGCGGTAGTTTTGAAGAAAAGTTTTTTAACCCAATTTTTTTATAAACAAATTTTCTATATTTTACCCACGGATGGGACCCTAACAGGTACTACCACTCCGGATCAGAGTGGACCTGGGAGCAACGGTGATGAAGGGCTACTTACTCCACATTCCCCAAGCTCTAGAACTGGAATTTCACTATAAGTTTAACGTCATACCCAGGACATTTTATTAACTGACAGTACTAAGCGCTTTTGACTTTATTTCTACGCTATCCTAAATTGTATATACTAGTACAAAATAAAAAACACCCTCCAGGCGATGTAAAAATAGATTTTTCAAACATATTTCCTGAGGGGTGGGAGTTAAAAATTCAATGTCAGCGAGTTTGTACCCTAAGTAAGTAAAATCATTAAAGGATTAAAAAATAAAACAATTTCAAATGTAAACTTTAATATGTATTAAAATAAAACAAACTATATATAGATATATAATACCAGTCATGTATTTATTAAAACTTGTTTTAAAAAACAATGAGGACTGTCTAATGTTGCATGTTCAAATTTTGAGTGTATTTATTCTATGTTATGACGATTTGGGGTAATTTGACGTATGCAGTGACGTAATTTTTGTTACAGACAAAAACCGGAAGCGAATCTCCATTATTAATAGATAGATAAGGACCAGTTTAGCTCAGTCGATAGATCATCCACCTAAGAACCACAAATTTCCAACCCTCGGCAACTTAGCGCATGAGTAGCACAGCTTTGATCTGTGTGGTAAGGTGGTAAGCTAATGGTAGACTCACTCGTTGTCCAGCTGATATCGATAATAGGCCATTACACCGACTTTATTATTATTATTATAGTTATTAGTTTTTCACACCAGCGTTAGCTGATGGTATTTCCCTGGAGTCTGAGTGACAACAAGTCTCCTCGGGTCTCCAGGATTCTTCTGAGTATTCTGGCAGATTGCAACAATGCAGTAGTCTGGGTGGTCTCAATTCTTCCTCTGATTTCCAGATTTTCCAAGCTTTTTGGGACCGTTCCAAGTGCACCAACTACAATCGGTATCACTTTGACTTTCATATTCCATAGCTTTTTCAGTTCTCTGGCAAGGTCCAGATATTTGTCCATCTTTTCGTTTTCCTCCAGCTTCACCCTGTGATCTGCTGGAACTGCAAAATCCACCAGTTCACAAGTTCTTTCTTTTTTTGTTAATCAATACTAGGTCTGGTCTTCTTGTTGTGATAAGGTGATCCGTTTTTATCTCAGAGTCCCAGAGAATTTTATGCATTTCATTCTTCTTCTTCTTCTTATTCTTTTATTATTATTATTATTATTATTATTATTATTATTATTATTATTATCTCCTTTTGAGTTTTCACATCAGCATTAGCTGATGGTCTTTCACTGGAGTCTGAGTGACAGCAAGTCTTCTCAGGTTTTATTATTATTATTATTATTATTATATTATTATTATTATTATATCACTCTTTGCGAGTTTTTCCCACCGATGTTTTGTTTGCTTTTTTTCTTGCCTTTTTTATTTCATTTTTAAGGGGGGAGCTGTTCCTAATCAGATATCTTCATAAATTTTCATTTTTATTAATTCTTTTATTTGTTACGAAGACACCAAAGAACCCCATATTAGTTTCGTTCAATTCCGTCACCAGTTATAAGATTTTTGTTTGCTTGTCATTTTATTTCATAATATATATATATATATATATATATATATATATATATATATATATATATATATATATATATATTGTCTATCGATTGACTTTGTAAATATTCCCAGTATCAGTGTTTTTTGTTGATTTTTTTCCGGGGGGGGGGGTACGTATCACTCGAAGGATAGAACCATAGCGTATTTTCTCGACACCTTTCGCGAGTCTTTGACAATGCCTTCAGTAATGTCGCAAGTTCGCCGGAAATGCCGCTAGCAGCACGCAGTCGCATTCAAAACATTTCTACTCGCTTCCGGGGACTGCATTCAGCTGAATCTGCTGAATTAATTATATCACTTCAATAACAAGTTAGAATATATGCAAGGAAATTTCTCTGAGTTGGATTCTTTATTCAGTTTTGAATTGAAGTAGTAGTAGTAATAGCTGCAGATGGAGAATAAGTTTGTGTAGTATTATTTATTAGATTTCTACGTCCATCCACGAATATTTCTCATACAAAGAAAGTTAGCAAAATTTCCCGTAGTATAAAGGTTGGTTGGATTATACGGCATGTCAACCCTTGTTGAGTTATTTCATACCAAAGACCTTTTGTTTTCTTAAATCTTGATGGGTATTCAAAATTTTTTTTATTTAAACTCATTTTTTATAAAAAATATGAACAGGACTCTAAATCTGGAGCTCTCGGTGAGAATCAAAGTCCATATTATCTTTGCCCCACTTTCTTTCTTTTTTTATTATATTTTTTCTGTGTAGCGTATCCTTTTTCTTCCCTTTTTTCTTTATAATAAAAACGGAATGGTCCATTTTTGAACTGAGTTGACGACACTATATAAGAATTAACCGCATAAGCAAGACCAGAAAATCAGAATTTACATTTTGGCATTTCATCTTGCACGATTTGGACGATCTCATTTTTTAACCAGAGGTTGTTGCAAGATATTAATGGTCGTACAATTAAGGAATACTAGTATTAATACTAGTATTAATATATAGATACGACATTTTATGAATCATGTTCAGTCGAATAAATCTCAAATGGCCAATTTTTTGGCTTGGTTGTAAAGCCAAGACGTGATGGTACACGTAGACATGTTGAAAATGTGAGAAGTATTCATTAACAATACCAATGTTTTAAAATACAAAACAAGTATTAAATTGGTCTGAAAAATTTTATATATATATAATATATATATATATATATATATATATATATGCTCCCAATCCCTGGGGTTGGGCACTTTGGGGGGATTTCGCTGATGACCACCAACTAAAGCCTAAACGCAATGCTCTCCTATAAAAAGGGATGGAACACTCTATGGCGGCCTTTACATGCATACAGATGTGTGCATTAAAAACAGTTAAAACCCTCTTCGCATTCTGTGCGTGACGATGGCCGAGTGGTTAAACTGCCCGACTGCTGCTGAATCGATCGTAGTTCTATCCCAGCTGTACGTAGCTCACAAAATGTCTAGCCACACTGAAGAGACTTGATAAGCCGTAACACGTGCCCGTGGATAACAATATATATATATATATATATATATATATATGGGGATGTTTTGTGTGCTGTTGTTCTATGGTCGGAGTTTGTTGTTCTATAGTTATTAATGACTGCTTTGCCTAGATGTGAAGATATGTTAAAAACAGCCAGATCTGCGGTTAACATTATGTATGTTATCTTATTGCACTGGCTTCGAAGATTTACCGTAATCTTTCATTGTGGATGTACGCTAGCATGGAGGCAATGTTGAATTCGAAGTTGTGTTGAAATATATGTTGGAAAAGACAATTATTGTGGTTGCCTAATTTTATGTTGCTTTATATTCATAAATACGTTTTTTTAGGTTTCTGGAGGTTTCACCTATGTATTTCTTATGGCAGTCCATACAAGGAATCATGTATACGTCTGCTTCCGATTTTACATGTTGACGAGTGTTTTTGTTGATTATTTTGTGTACTGTTTTCGAGGCTCTCAATCAGCCGCATAGACGGTTGAACCGAATTACACACGGCTACAACAAAAATCTCCGACTTGTTGAATAGTACGCTGCACGTGGTTTTCAAAATATTAATAATAAATAAATAAATAAATAAAAAGAAACAGCTGTGCTAAGCTATACATAAATGTTCACATTAAAAAAAAATATTATATGTCTTCTACGAAAGCTAATATGAAAATATGACAATGTGCCGAAACCAAAAAATAAATAGATAAATGAATAAATAAATAATGAAAAAAAAACATTGTTGTCTATCTCATTCACTTTTCCCGCGCGTTTGCGTACCCGTGTGAATAGATATGTAGATTTGCTTCTATTAAATATGTATTTCAGAAAGATATTCAATATATTGAGAATTATCTAGCTGCTTTGTATTTTTTTGCATAGTAGCAAGGATAACTGGTGCTGCCCGAACAATAGTATATTTAACAACACAGGAAAAGAATATATTATTTAATATATTTCTTAATCGAGCGTCCGACTAGGAACCTGAATGTTTCAGGTTCATAGCGGCATTCGCCAACTCAGCGTATGAGTAGCACAGAGTAGTGTGCAGTGAATTGAGGAACTGATGGTAATGTGGCTCCCCGCCTCAGACGCATTAGTGAAAAGAAGATTGTTTCCTCAGCAGTGTACAACATGACTTGTTTGTGTGATACAAGGTAAGTGGTCGTACAGCTGCTTTTTGTTTGGTGCTACTTCTAAGATTTGTTTAACACAGTACGTCATCGTGTAGCTCTCGTCTATCATTTCGTTAAACGCTTCGTTAGGGTCCCAGTGGTGCAGTCGTACAGTAGCACGAATTGTCGTTTGATCTTATTAGAGATTTCCATATGATCGATAATCTGTCAATAGCAGTCCATGCCTTTCCTATATGCATATTGACATCATTTTCTGTAGACGAGAAATTACTACATTTGTTTGTGAACTGGTCGGTTAGAGCGTCTGACTAGGAACCACAAGGTTCTGGGTTCGATACCGTCCCTCGCCAAATCAGCGTATGAGTAACACAATGATCTGTGTGTAAAGTGAAGAACTGATGGAAGGTGTAGTGCTCCACCTGAGATGACAAAACAATTTCCTTTCTCTAGCGCTAGTGAACAGGGGATAGAATCCCTCGTTGTTTGGCTGATACCAATTTTAAACCACCCCGGCGACTTTACTTTTATCATCCAGTGCAGGGATGCCTTCGTCCTGTTTAAAACACATAAAGTCAGTTTTATCTCATATATATAGACACAAGGTCAATTTCTTATGCGGAGTTCAACAGGTTTGAATTCAGAGTTTTCCTTCTCCTAGACCGGCTGCCTCACCAAGGTTAAAGAGTCCAGTCTGCCCTACTATTTACCCATAGCTGGAGAGAGAGTAGGATTCATACCTTTCCCAATGGTATTAGCGCTAAGTGAAATGCAATTACTACGTCCAGGATTTGAACTCCCATTTTATCTCACATATAAGTTCACATATAAGCCAATGCCCCTTGCCGCTTTAAAGCAGTATTTTAGAGAAAGCGAGAGCGTGTAGTGGAGAATGCTTAGTTGATATCACTATTACTTTTTTTTAATGAATTTCATATCAAAATGATTTGCAATAAAGTTTGATTGTAAAATCAGTACCAATGTAAGGTTTTGGTATAATCTTATGCATTGTATCAATATGAATAATAAAAGTAAAATATTTATTTTCTTTGTTATGTTGGTTCTATCTTTATCACATGAAACTACTGGCATCAAGCAATGTTTTCAAGATAATGAATCATTAACATTAACCAAAAGCAGACATATGAATATGCTTACCAATTTTTACAGGAGGACAGACAGACAAAATATTCTCAATTATTAATAATTACGGTTTTTACTATAAAGATGTATTGGACAATGATTTTGTTCTAGAAATGCATTGGAAAATAGTTTTACTATAAAAATGCATTGAAAATTATTTTGAAGTGATCAAGTTGAAGTGATCAAGGTTATAGTTGGTATTCTAAGAATTGATTTCGAAATTCGGTATGCCAGTTGATCTAATAAAAAGTATACGTACGTAGGACTCTGGTTTCACTTATCTTAGTATATTCATGCTCTCTCCTCAAAACGCTAGATGCCGAAAATTAAGTTTCAAGGTTAGAGGTATCTAGATTTTAAAGTGCTGTTAAGTTGTTACATAATTCATGGATAACCTATGAATTATGTAAGTAGTGTAGTATAAATTTTGAATCGGGGTTCGTTAGAAAATTCAAATCGGAGGGAGTTAGATGGAAAATTACCGTTAGCATGATTGACATGTGATGACTTCCTCTTGACCCCCCCCCCCCCGAAAAACGCACCAGTAGAAGCGTGTGATAGTTTTTGGTTAGTTGCGTTCAGTTACTCATCGAGAGAGGATGTTCTCACCCCGTGGTTTTGGGCTGGGGTTGTTTTAATAAAAGTTATATAGAAAGTCTTTGTTGATTAATTAAAGTAAGAAATGCACTGACACCCAGCCCGAAAAAAGAAGTGGAATCAGCCCAGAGAAATCAGCCCCACAGAAGAAGCCCAAAGGAAGATTATAGGAATAAGTAAGCAGATAAAATTAAGAACCAAACTATACATGGGCACGTACCACATGTGATACTATGTTGGCCACGGTACCAAATGTGATACGTGTCACATACGCACATTGTCATCGTTAATTGGTGTGGCTGTGCGAGAGTGAGAGTTCTTCGATAAGAAAGTTCTTCATAGATAGAGAGCTATTAGGGAGATATTAGAGACTTTTGAGAGAGAGAAAGACTAGACGGATCTTATTTCTTTTGTTAAAGCGGTCTCCCTTGTCTGAGAGAGATCTCCTGCGTCAAGAGCCCCTTTTTGGTTACGTGTCGCAATAACCCAAGAAGATCACCCTCTTTTTGGCCGAAGCTACTGGACAAGTGCGGACGTGCTTGTCACCTCTCTCCAGCACACACATGGGCATGCCAGACAGTACAGACTCTACATACAGTAAGTGGTTTCCACCTATTTGCCTCTATTACACTACTATGTATGTTTGGACACTTGTGACATTATATAGCCTGGGAACTTCGTTCCCCTATATATGTTATAATAAAAGTTATATAAATGTAACTAACGCGTTTGTTGTTGCCCTAACTGAAGTATTCCGCATTGGGTACTTTTCCTTTAAGTAACCTAATGCTTTATAAGAATCAGAGTTAACACTCTGTGAACCTTATACTTTCTTCTTCTTGTTTCTTCTGACTAAGGGCTGTCCTGGTCATTGCAAATGAATTAACAAAGACATCTTTTTTGTTACTTGATCAAGTAGTTTTTATTTTATTTCAATGCCCATGATCACCGCGTAGGACAGACAAGGCCTCAGCCTGTCTTCACCCTTCAGCGGCCAATTTCAATCTCTCAACTATCACCTCTCACTCTTCCTTTACCCCTTCGCCACGTCATCATTCCTTGTCCAATCAAAACTATCCACGCGTCCAAACTGACATCATCATTCAAACATTTCCATTACAGATCACGCCATCACTAAAATTTTCCTAACTAATGACTCAAACCACCATCATGGTTACACGTCATAACCATTGTGTCACATTATCACCCCCTCGCCATCGTCTCTACTCTGTGTGTGTGTGTCTCTCTCTCTCTCTCTCTCTCTCTCTCTCTCTCTCTCTCTCTCTCTCTCTCTCTCTCTCTCTCTCTCGCAGTTTATATACCCGATGTTAAGGGTATATAACAAAGTCCCAATCCGGAGTAGTATTGAATAATAGTTTTTCTTTGACGAGTAACCCCCCCGTCTCCACTGATTTCGAAACTCTGTCTCTGGCATCGTTTTTTTATGGGGGGGTGATAAAAAAAACCTGAGTACCCTTACGGGATTGTTGATACCATTGATCTATTGATCCTCTTTTAGCCAATGGCTGACGTTCTTTCTAAAATGTTCCTGATCCACGCATGCGCACTTGAACTCGTTTGTTGATCTTCTTACGGAAGAAGCTAATCAGCTTTGAGCTTGATATCCTCTCTCTTTTCCTTCCTTTCCTTTTCCTTCGATAGGAGAAAATCTCTCTCTTCATTCTTTTCTCTTCTCAATCTCTGTCTGTCTGTCTGTCTCTCTCTTCTCTGATCCCTGATACATGTTTTCAATCCTTTTATCCCCTAAAAATAACTTAATTTTATAAAATAGGGGATACACTGTTTTTTAATGCTTTTAGAATTTTTTTAAGGGATCAGAGGATGAGGGTGAGTATTATAGAAAATATGGTTTTCCATTAGTTTCCTAAAGCCTATTTGTTTATGTGCGCAGTGCAAATTGAAGCGGATCATGAGGGATCCTTAGTGATTCACGAAAAGCAAAAAACATCTTAAATAAACAAGATAGTCGATTTCCTTTACAATATTTACTGCATTTGGTTAATTGATTGGATTTTACGGCATGTCAACTCTTATTGGGTTATTTCATACCAAGACATTTTGTTTTATTCATTCTTGTTGGGTATTAAAATTCTTTTTTTTTTTTTAAACCAATTACTTTAAACACATCTTTTAAAACCCAACCTTTGCTCAAATCATCAAGGCCATTAGGTGTTTCACAAGTTTCTTCTGTAAACAGATCTTTCGATCTTCATGTACTCCTTTGTCCATTTCAAACGCATTTGTATGTGTACTTTTGTCAATAAAGTTTTTGTCACTGGTCTTTAGGTACCACCAATTTTCCCTGTGAAATTTACAACCCCCCCTATATTCAACACAATGAAACTTGCATAAATATTAATATTATCTTGAAAATCTTTTGTCCATTCGAAAGAAGAAACATTTTTAAAAATTTCAGCTTACGGAAATAATGAAAATTATAAACAAAAAACAATGTTTACACTTTTGCACCGTTGGATCAACTGAAATTTAACGTAGCCAAAAACAAGTTATGACTAGAGGCTTTTTAAAAATTTCTATGAAAAATCAATTAATGGTGTGATATTCACAAAAATTTCCATAATTACTTACCTTTTGATGAAAATATGTCTGAAATAGTTTTTTCTAAAACATATTAGAAAAAATATGTTTTTACGAGTTCTACCCCCTATTTTATTTTATGAAATATGAAAAAATGAACCGACAAAAAACGATTTTTACTTTTTTGCTATAAAGATAAGAGTCTGAATAATTATATCAGAAGATTTTTATAATTTTCTATACGACAGTTTTTTAGTAAAAAAATCATGAATACAGAATTCTGCAAAAAAAAATATCAATAAAGAAACTGACTCTGTTGTAAAAAACCGGACTATTTTACTTATTTTTCCAGATAACAGTGAGTAATTTTCCCCAGTCGGATAATTTGATCTTTGAATTAACTGTTTCTCATTAATAACAAAAGTTTATGTTCGTTATTTCTTTTTTGCGAGATTTTAAAAAATGTTCAAAAATATTTACGTTTCTTCCTTCTTAAACTGATAATGTGACGTATTTTAGTTGTACCTACTGTTCTTACTGATGTCCCAAACTTTTTCAGAAGACAATAACGCGTACTTCTGGACTCTGTTACTTTTTCAATGCTCTTGAAAAGTGCCACTGGTCAGACCTGGGTTATTCAAAGCATCAAGTTCCATTCCTTACAAAGAAAGTCGGAAAACAACCCTCGAGTAACACTTATCGGCCCTTTTATTTACTTACCTAGGGGCTTCAACGAATATGTTCAAATTTTAGAGATATCGACTAATTATTTTGGATATTTCTAAGGTAGATTTGCCTTTGAAAAGTTAAGATGTTATAATATATTTCCCAGAAGGGGTCAAGTCACATTTGCGACCCATAATTGCACAATTATATTGACACTCGTTTATAGCCTGGAACACTTCTAGATTGTGTTAAGATGGCCACCATTTGTTTCCTGTTGCGCAGAACAATACAGTTTTTATACAGCCTACGCACATATCTAATCCTATTATACTGTGAAAGTGACGTTAAATTCCGACTGGCAGTTTTGGAGAAAATGAAAAGAATGCGACCTCGTTAACAATTTGAAACACTGTGTATATTGTACACTGTTGGAGAACTGAGGACGAACCCCTTAGTGACGTT
>CM042146.1:102043452-102045952 GCA_023376005.1 Doryteuthis pealeii
ACATCAACATCTTCAGGGACAGCTTTCTGTGGTCGAGGATGTTTTTCAAACATCGGACTTCACAGTCACAGGAGGCGCTGGGCACACAAACTTTATTATAGTCTTCCGAAACTGAAATGCCAATACATATATAATTAGAAGTTAAATGGAAGATTATTAAGAAATGATAATCCGTGCATACTGTGCTTGCAAGAAAAAAATTAAAATAGCAGAATTTAGTGACCAAGAGAAGATATTGAACTGGTGAGCAGAGGTAACAAACAGATGTAGGCATAAAAATAAACACAATCTCTGCCTAGTAAATTCCAGCGTTACATGGGGGGTAACTGCGGTATAATCCTATATATATATATATATATATATATATATATATATATATTATTTGCAGCATTATGTTATTTTGCACCATTTTTTTCTTTTAAACACGTTTCGTTAAACTGTACTGACGATTCTTGTCGGACGAGTTTTTGTTCGATCCTTTCTAATTTTCTGGCCATCTTATTAATGTCTGAGTGGAACTGGTGTAGCAATCCACCAAAGGTTTCATTACGAGCGCTTTCGGCATGTCCATCTGCCATCTTCAGGTATGAAACTGATGGGGTGTTTCAGGTGTCTCGTTTTTAAAACAACGAGCAGTAACGTAGGAATTGGTAGTGGGAGGTAGTAGGGATTGGTAGTAGGTTCAAATAATGATATCAGTAGAGATTTTTGTAGGAGGGGGGTCACAAGTTTGATATAAGATACGAGTGCGCTGGGTTGGTGGTAATGCTGCTTTGACCCCAAAACACTGCCTGACCTCAGAGTCATAATGTGGTGAACCACCACACACACACACACACACACACACATATATATATATATAATATAATATATATATATATATGATTATGCCCAATATGCAAGGTACAGTTTATTATTAAACACATCCTTCTAAACTGCAACAATCTCAGACAAACCCGCACCAAATATTATCAGACAAAAAACTTAAAAGTCCTCTTTAAGAATACAAACCCAGAAGACATTTTAAATTTTCTCAAAAAAAAAGCAACCTTTTTAACAAGATCTAACAAAATATAACCAAATAACACCATAAAACCGCTACTCTAAAGACTGAAATCCATATATAAAAACACTATATAACCTATTCCTGCATTAAATGACCCACAGAGGTTGATATGCCGTTAAACAAAACTCAAACTCATCATCTCTACCCCGTCTCTTTCTCCTCATTATATACCCGAGATGTCGGCATACAACAACCGTAATATTCACCCTGGGATTGAACTCAAAACTTTCTGGAAATCCCATGACACTACCGGTGCTTTCATTACCTATAATTGCTTGTAAACAGTATCTTAATTCACTTTACTTAAATAGATTTTAACACCGGGGGAAATTCCACGACTTAATTAGTTTATACAAATAAGATTACACAAAGCATAGTGGCAATATAAGATACGATTGTGCTGGGTTGGTGGTAATGCTGCTTTGACCCCAAAACACTGCCTGACCTCAGAGTCATAATGTGGTGAACATTCTGTTTACCACATTAAATTACCAACCCCTCCGCACGAGCAGGATGTGACACAAGGTCAATTTCTTAAGCGGAGTTTAACAGGTTTGAATTCAGAGTTTTCCTTCTCCTAGACTGGTTATCTAGCCATGGTTAAAGAGCCCAGTCTGCCCTGCTATTTGTCCATAACTGGAGGGAGTATTGGATTCATACCTTTCCCAAGGGTATTAGCGCAATGTGAAATTCAGGAATTCGTCCAGGAATTGAACTCGGGTCGATGAGTCCATTTCAAATGACTCTAACCATTAGACCACGCGCCTACATTATTGTGGTTAACTATAGCAGGCAGAAAGATGTCTTTGGTGTAATTGTAAGCAAGCTAAGTCTCGTATATCCATTACAACTGAACAACGAGTTCGATCCTCGCTGAATGCTCCATACTTGCGACCTTGTGTCACATCCTATCCGTGGTGAACGGATTGGGTAAATATTTCCTACCCGTGTGGATGGGTTGGGTAAATATCTTGTGCCCTTATATATCACTGAGAAATACAGGTTTACATAATATATGGTGGGGTTAATTTGCATTTTCAAAACTGGGTTTAATAAAAATTACTTGGTGTTATTGATCTCTAATATCATTGTTTTATTCTCCAACGTATTAAAATCAATCCTATGAATTATTTTTGGTAATTTTCACCTTTAGTTGTTAAAATTCCTAGCATAAAATTGTGCGGGCGCATTATCTGAAATGAACTTTATTGTTATTAAGAACACATTTTATGATATTCTTGTGTTAAAGCATGCATAAACGATTCTAAGATTTGTATATTTCGCACGCACACATTCAAAATGGCTACCGGCTTGTTTCAAAGTGAAAGTCAGTTGGCTAAATTCCTAGCATAAAATTATCTGAAATGAACTTAATTGTTGTTAAGGACACATTTTATGATATTTTTGTGTTAAAGCATGCATTTGTGTTGTTTA
>CM042146.1:102050952-102053819 GCA_023376005.1 Doryteuthis pealeii
CGAACAAGATTGAAGACCTTGCCAGTGGTACGGAATCGTATAAAGACACCGGTGTCACAGTTCTTGAAGGCATAGGATAGAGTCATCGCAAAGTAGATAAAGAACAGTGTCGGTGCAGAGATATCACACTGCTTGGCATCGTTGTCGATTCGGTATTGGCTCCGAGAGTGACCCGTTGAAGTGGAAGCGTGTTTTCTATGCCCTGATAGAGTTGTCCAAACCTATACACGAATCCCGGTGTGCATCCGAGTTTCCTGAGAATAATCCCTAATGCGGATCTATTCTTCGTGTCAAAGGCTTCTTAGATCCACGAAGACCTGGTAGAGTGCTACATGCTGTTCGATATATTTCTTCAGAAGTTGCCGAGCAGAAAAGATCATGTCCATCGTTTCACGACCGGGTCTGAAGCCGCTTTGGCATTCTGGGATAACCGAGGGACAGACCTACCTTGTGAGCCGGTTGAGCTGGAGCTTAGCAAAGACCTTGCCCACTGCCTCGAGAAGGTTTATGCCCTGGTATTTGCCACAGACCGACCGCACACCTTTGCCCTTGTATAGCGAGACCAAGATTGCATCGTCCCTGTCCTGAGGGACAGGAGTGCCCAGCCATACATCGGAGATAAGATGGTGGATCTCCACAGCGATCTTGTCACCACCGTAGCAGAGACCTCAGCAGGAATGCCATCAAGACCGGGTACCTTTCCAGGATTTATTTCCTTAATTGTTTCGCGGATCTCACCGATGGTGGGGTGATCCATCATCTCATGGATCGTGGATTGTTTCCTTTTGAGGCAGACTGCCGATGACTCTGTCGTCGATAACTGAGGGATTGTCCCTGAGAACTTTATGCGTTTCATTCTCAAGACCGGATTCTGGTTTATGCATATACCATTTTGTTGTATTGGTCAAAATTTAGTTTTTTGCACAATTCCCAGTTGATCATCTTTCCAACCCAGTCATGCCTAGCCTTGTATTCTCGTTGCTGCATTGGCTTTATATTATTATTATTATTATTATTATTATTATTATTATTTTCACACCTGCTGGTAACTGGGGGCTGAATGACAGCGAGTCTCCATGACTCTTCTGAGTATTCTAGCCGATCTTAACAGTGCTGTAGTTTGGATGGACTCGATTCTTCCCCTGATTTCCAATTCACCCAAATTCTTTTCCAGAGCTTTGGGAACCGTTCCAGGATTATTATTATTATTATTATTATTATTATTATTATTATTATTATTCAAATCGAGTAAATGATTTTCTAAATCTTTTGACTTAATACATGTGCCACACCACGTCCCAAGGTTATTATATGTTTTTGTTTTATTTTCTTCTCGTTCTGTAATCTTCAAATATCATATCAATGATTCAAAAACGAATTAATTCTATAATCCCGTCTTTTGGTTTTCTTTTCGTCTTTTCTATTTCTCTGATTTTATTAAACCGAAAAAGATGAACGTCAAAGTAAATCTTTCAAATAATTTAACCGACATTCTTAAAAACAAGCAGTCATAACAACACCTTGCCCCACCCCTGCTTCTGCCATTACACAGACACACACATGCACACACTCAACACACACAAATGCACGCGTGCAGACACACACACACTCACACACAAATTGCGCACATGCATTCAACCACCCACACACACACACAAACAAACATACACAGAGCACACATATATATGCGCAATACACACAAATACATACACACGCACACACAGTCTCCTCTCTCTCTTCTCGTCTCTCTCCTCTCTCTCTCTCTCTCTCTCTCCTCTCCTCTTCTCTCTCTCTCTCTCTCTCTCTTTGCTCTCACTCACAATTTCTTCCTTTTAATCTTTCTGTCTCTGTCTCTGTCTGTCTGTCTGTCTCCCTCTCTCTTTCTCTCTCTCTCTCTCATCTCACACACACGCGCGTGCGCACACTGTATGTGTATCTCTCTTTCTCCCTCCTTCACCATCTCCAACTTTCTTTAATTTCTGTACTTTTTGTTTGTTTTTGTTTGTTTGTTTGTTTCTTATTCATTGCTTTTTCACTTTACTTCTTATTCCACTTCTCTTCTCTCTCTCTTCTCTTCTCTCTCTCTCTCTAACTCTCTCTCTCTCTCTTCTCTCTCTCTCTCTCTCTCTCTAACTCTCTGCTTATATTCGTTTCTTTCTATTTATATGTATCTGTTTCTCTCTATATATATCTTTATCTCTCTGTAACTCTCTCTGTATCCCTCTCTTTCTATCTATATCTATTTGTTTCTCTCTCTCTCTCTCTCTCTCTCTCTCTATATATATATATATATACTATATATATATATATATTCCTTTCTTTCTATTTATATCTATCTGTTTTCTCTCTCTCTCTCTCTTATATATTATATAGTATATATATATATATCTATATGTAACTCCTCTCTCTCTCTCTCTCTCTCTCTCTCTTCTCTCTCTCTCTCTCTCTCTCTGTATACATCTTGTATATCTCTCTCTTATCTATCACTCACGCATTTTCTCATTTTCCATTTCTATTTTTTCTTTTTTTCACTTTCTTTCTCTTGCAGTTTGTGCGCAAGGAGAAGTATTTGCAGGGATCGGTCGGCGAGTGTACCTAGCTAGGTAGAACCGTGTAGCTGCATGACCAGTTTTTTCAGCCTTCCCTCAAACAAAACTTTCGTCTATATGCCGAGGTGTGGTGTATACGTCTGTAACCATCTTAATTGAATAAATAGGCTCTTTGTGGTGGATGCAGAGATGTACCCGCATCAAATAAAGTTTGTGCGTTTTCTTTTGTTTTTTGCTTCGTTTTTTTTTTTTGTTTTTGTTTTTTTTTTTTTAGTTTCTTACTTTTCACGACGAGACGTTTTTTACTCTCACAACACT
>CM042146.1:102053919-102084912 GCA_023376005.1 Doryteuthis pealeii
GATTATATAATATATAATATATATATAATATACCGCTGACGCGGAGATACGCACTAACACACAAACATCATACACAAACACACACACACACACACCACACCACCCCACACACACACACACACATATATATATATATAATATGTATATATATGTGTGTGTGAATGTCTGTTCTATTAGAATGCTTGTGCACTTAGAATGAGTGTTGTCCTGTTAGAATGGTTGACTTGTTAGATGTTTACCGTTAGAATTAGTGCCATTTTAATGAGTGTACTGTTAGAATGAGTCTACTGCTAGAATGATTGCCGTAAGAATGAGTACCGTAAGAATGAATGTCCTATTAGAATGCATGTGCCGTTGGAAGGACTGCAGTCCTTTTAGAATGGGTGACCTATTCGAATGATTCGCGTTGTAATGTACTGTTAGAATGAGTCGCCTGTTTGTATTCTAATCGTAAATGCATTTTAATATATACGTCCATAATCATTCTCACAGATGCAAAGCACAATATGTCTTTTAAGAAGGCATGTTTTTTTGTTTATTTCTTTTTTTTTTTATCTCTCTTTTTTTTAAAGATCGTGCGTATTTTTAAAATAAGAAGCTTTATTGGAAACAAAATATATAAACATTTAAAGCAAATAATTTTTCCGAAGAATCGATAAATTTCATTTTTTTTTCTCAAATCCTTAGATTTACCTGTGCTACACTTGGAAATTCAACAAGAACAAAAAAATATATATATATCCGAAAGAATTCACACATTTCGTTCATAAATTGATTTTGTATGTTTTGTTTGTTACTTTTTTGGGTTTTTTTAATCAATATCCTTTTTTCTTTGAGTTCGATTCTGTTATGTAAATTTTTTTATGTCAGCACAATCTTTTTCAGTATATCTTATTTTGGCTTTACACTATGATTTATATATATATATATATATATATATATATATATATATATATATATATATATATATATACTGTGTGTGTGTGTAAGTATATGCATATATACACATGTACATGTACATATAACTCTACATATACATATGCATATGTATATATACATATACATATATATATACATATGCATATGTATATATGCATATACATATATATACATATATATGTATATGTATATACGCACACGCATATATATATATATATATATATATATATATATAGTATTTAGTTTTACATTGTAGTCCTTTAAAGTTCAAGTATATAGTATATATATATATCATATGTATACATCTATATATATGTATATATATGCATGGATATGTACATGTATCTATACATATACATATACATATATATAACCATACACACACACATATATATATGTGTATATATATGCACACGCATATATGTATATAAGATTTAGCTTTTAAGTTTTACATTGTTGTCCTTTAATGTTCAAGTATATTAAAGTATATATATATATATATATGTGTGTGTGTGTGTGTGTGTGTGCACTTATATATGTACATAAATCTATACATATAGGTGTGCATATTTATATATACATATATATAATATATATGTAGTTCATATATATTATGCACACGAACACACCGCACACTCACTTCACATACACACACACAAAACACCACACACACACACACATAATATATATTAAAAAAAACATATATATATATAATATAATAAAACATATATATATAATATATTTTAAGAAAAACATATTATTATATATATATATATATAATATTATATATATATATATATATATAAGATTTAGCTTTTAAGTTTACACTGTAGTGTTTAAAAGTTCAGATGCAAAAAATCTTGACACTGAACGCTGAATCTTTAAATTCCATCATGAAGTATGAAAATATTCGTGGGAAAGACAGGAAAGGTAAGTGGACTTTTTTTTTCTTCCTTTATTGAACATTTTTGAAAATAAATAAAACGTGTTCAAGAAATTTGCTGAACAAGAGCGAAAAAAATAAAATCTAAAAAAAAGACAGAAAACAAAACAAAACGAAACAAAAAGATTGTCTTTTTTGTTCGTTTTTCGTTTCCATCTTTACTGTTATTTCTGTCTTTTCCTCGTATTTTTAACGGATAGGAAAGATTCGTTGTGACAAATAAGATTTATTGATGGTGGATTTTGGTAAGCCGTGGGGGGGGGAGTAAAGAAAGGAAAAGGCAAGAAGGAGATAATAGTTAGAAAGAAAGAAAGAAGAAAGAAAGAGGAGACTGTGGAAAAAAGAATTGAGAAGTGAGAAGTGGATAAGAAAGAAAGGGAAAAATCGGAAGAAATTTTTATTAAGTTACAAAGAAGAAATAGAAAGAAGAAAGAAAGAAAGAAAGAAAGAAAGAGAAATAAATGTGTTAGCGCACTTTCCTATGAAACGCAAGGTTCCTGGTTCGATACCGGCCCTCAACAACTCAGCGTATGAGTAGTACAGGGATCTGTGCGGTAAAGTGAGGAACTGATGGTAGGTGTGGCGCTCTGCATCCGACGCCAAAAACGATCTCTTTGGTCTAGCGCTAGTGAAAATGGGATGGAATCTCTCACTTTTTGGCTGATAGCTGACTTAGGCATCTGAGGACTTTACTTTTAACAATGGGAAAGAAAGAATGCAAAGGGAGAAAGAAATGTATTAAGGCAAAGAAAGAAAGAAGAAAGAAGAAAGAATTTGTAAAGTAAAAGAAAGAAAGGAATAAGAAGTGTATCAACAATAAGAAAGGAAAGAAAAAAAGAAAGAAAGAAAGAAATGATTGGTGTTAAAAGTGAAAGAAAGAAAGAAAAAAGAAATGTATTAAGCAAGAAAGAAAGAGAAAAATGGTGGTTAAGTAAAAGAAGAAAAAAAAAGAATGGTATTAAGCAAAGAAGGAAGAAAGGAAAGAAAGAAAGAAGAATGGTGTTACAGTAAAAGAAAGATAAAAGAAATTATTATGCTAAATAAGGAAAGAATGAAGGAAGAAAGAAAGAAAAGAAGAAAGAAGGAATGGTGTTAAAGTAAGAAAGAAGAAAAAAAGGAATGAATTAAGCAAATAAATAAATAAATAAATAAATAAAGAAAGAAAGAAAGAAAGAAAGAAAGAAAGAAAGCACGAATCGTGTTAAAGTAAAAGAAAAAAGAAATGTATTAAGCAAATGAAAAAAGAAATGAATAAAGAAAGAAAATAAAAAAAATCTATTAATCAAATAAACAAATAAAGGAAAAGAGAAAAAAACGAACGAAAAAAAGTAAGAAAGAAAAAATGAAAGAAAGAAAGAAATGTATTGGCAAAAAGAAAATAAATAAAAAACATGAACTAATTAATAATTAACTAAAGAAGAAAGAAAGGATTAGTTAACGAATAAGAAAAAGAAAAGAAAGAAAGAAGAAAGGAAAGAAAGAAAGAAAGAAAAGAAAAGAAAGAAATAATGTATTGAGCAAATAAGTAAATAATAGAAATTAACGAAGAAAGAAAGAAGAAAGAAAGAAAGAAAGAAAAGAAGAAGGAATTATAGGCAAATAAATGAAAAGTAAAATTATTGAAATTAATGAAAAGAAATTATTGAAAGAAAGAAAGAAAGAAAGAAAGAAAGAAATGTATTGAGCAAATAATGAAAAGAAGAAGAAAGAAAGCAAGAAAGAAGAAAGAACAGTATTGAGCAAATAAAGAAAAGAAAGAATGAAATAATGATAGAAAGAAAGGAAGAAAAAAAGAAAGAAAGGAAGAAAAAAAGAAAGAAAGAAAGAAAGAAAGAAAAGAGGAAATGTATAGAGAAATAAAGGAAAATAAAGAAGGAAACAGAGCGAAAGAAAGAAAGAAGAAAGAAAGAGGAAATTATAGAGCAAATAAAGGAAAAATAAAGAAAGGAAAACAAGAGCAAAAGAAAGAAAGAAAGAAAGAAGAAGAAAGAAGGAAATGATGGCAATAAAGGAAAATAAAGAAAGGGAAAAACAGAAAGAAAGAAGAAAGAAAGAAGAAAGAAAGAAAGAAAGAAAATGATAGAGCAAAAGTAAAATAAGAAAGGAAAAACAGAGCGAAAGAAAAGAAAGAGAAAGAAAGAAAAAAAGAAAGAAAAGAAGAAAGAAAAGAAATAAAGAAGGAAATGTATAAAGCAATATAAAGGAAAGAACGAAAGGAAAAACAGAAAGAAAGAAGAAAGAAGGAATGTATAGAGCAAATAAAGGAAAATAAAGAAGGAAAAACAGAGTGAAAGAAAGAAAGAAAGAAAGAAGAATGTATAGAGCAAATAAGTAAATAAAGAAAGGAAACAGAGCGCAAGAAAGAGAAAGAAAGAAAGAAAGAAAGAAGAGAAAAGATAATGTAATAGGAGCAATAAAGGAAATAAAGAAAGGAAAACAAGCGAAAGAAAGAAAGAAAGAAAGAAAGAAATAAAGAAGAAGAAAGAATGTATAGAGCAATAAGTAAATAAAGAAAGGAAAACATAGAGTCGAATAGAAGAAGAAAGAAAGAAAGAAAGAAAGAAAGAAAGAAAGAAAAAGAAACAGAAGGAATTGTATAGAGCAAATAAGGAAAATAAGAAAGGAAAAACAGAGCGAAAAGAAGAAAGAAAGAAGAAGAAAGAAAGAAGAAATGTAAGAGAAATAAAGTAAATAAAGACAAGGAAAAGAGCGAAAGAAAGAAGAATGAAGAAAAAGAATGTTTAGAGCAATAAAGGAAAATAAGAAAGAAAACGAGCGAAAAGAAAGAAAGAATGAAAGAAAGAAATTATAGAGAAATAAAGGAAAAAGAAGGCAAAACAAGTGAAAGAAGACAGAAGAAGAAAGAAATGTATAGGGCAAATAAAGGAAAAAAAGAAAGGAAAACAGAAGGAAAGAAAGAAAGAAGAGAAAGAAAGAAAGAAAGAAAGAAAGAAGGAAATGTATAGAGGCAAATAAAGGATAAGAAAGGAAAAACAGAGCGAAAGAAAGAAGAAGAAAGAAGAAGAAGGAAAGTTACAGAAGAAGAAAGAAGGAAGTGGTATTGAGCAATAAAAGAAAATAAAGAAGCAAAGAAAGAAATAAGAAGGAAGTGTTTTGGCAATAAAAGAAATAAAGAAAGGAAAAATAGAGCGAAAGAAAGAAAGAAAGAATGATGAAAGAAGAAGGAAGAAAGAAGAAATGTTATAGAGCAATAAGGTAATAAAGAAAGGAAACAAGCGAAAGAAAGAAGAAAGAAGAAAGAAAGAAAGAAAGAAGGAAGTGTATAGAGCAAATAAATGAAAATAAAGAAAGGAAAAACAGAGCGAAGAAAGAAAGAAAAGAAAGAAGAAGGAAGGAAGGAAATGTATAGAGAAATAAAGGAAAATAAAGAAAGGAAAACAGAGCGAAAGAAGAAAGAGAAAGAAAGAAAGAAAGAAAAGAAGAAGAAAGAAAGAAAGAAAGAAAGAAAGAAAGAAAGAAAGATGGAAGTGTATTGAGTAAATAAAAAGAAAATAAAGAAAGGAAAATATAGCGAAAGAAAGAAAGAAAGAAAGAAAGAAAGAAAGAAGAAGAAAGAATGTATAGAGAAATAAAGGAAAATAAAGAAAGGAAAACAGAGCGAAGAAAGAAAGAAAGAAAGAAAGAAAGAAAGAAAAGTGTATAAGAGCAAATAAAGGAAAATAAAGAAAGAAACAAAAAGCGAAAGAAGGAAACAAACAAACAAACCTTGAAGGGAAAATCTATGAAATAGAATAAGAAGGAACGAATTCGGGGAAACTGTTCAAAATGGAGTGTATGGGTGTTGAACAAAAGTCTTTTCAATAAAATCCGTTAATCTGATTATTGGTACATTTCATCTGCGCCCCCTGCTGGTTGCTGGAAACGATGAGGAGTCAGGGTAAGATGGGGGGGGGGTGATGGAGAGTGAGGATTAATTCTTTGGGATAAGCCATCTTAGAGCAATCCAAAGATTTCCGCTTAAGCCGCCAACCTCGCAAACAGCCAATCAACGTTTGACTGTGAGAGACACAGCTCGTCTCTAAGTTGAGAGTGTGAGAATAGAAAATGGAAATTGGAAATAAGAAATCAACTCGTGGGAGAAGTGTCAAAAAACAATGGAATAATGATATTAGATTCTATTATAGGTTCTTAGATCTATATATCTATATCTATACGAAGCACTGACAATCTTGTCATCTGCTACGAATTTTAAAAGCGAATTAAAAATAATTAAATCTATTATTTAAGGTCAAACTTTGTCAAAATCGATAAGTAGTAACATAATAACCATCATTAAAAAAAATATTATTACATATGCAGTTTATTTTTAATAGATTTAAAACTATTTGTTTTGGTCAATTTCGACGCGATCCGCAATTTTGTCTATTTTTCAATGGTTTTACGCGCTTGTTTACAATTTTTACGTAACATTCGCAATTGCAAAAAAATTTACCAAAAATCAGGTAATTATCCGATTTTAATGAAATTTTCAGTACTGATTTAATGAATTTTGTAATGCATCAGTTATTTTATTTTAAAACTTTAATTTAGTATTTTTGCTATGAAATTAATTATAAAATTCATTTAAAATGTGAAAAGTCTGATGTTAAGTTTAAAATGTTATATTTTTAGATTCTAGAAATAAATATCTATTTAATGCAAACCTTATTTTAGACACATAAAGTAATAAGTTTTGAAGAAAAACTCTATTGAAAATGTACCCCCCTTTTAAGCATAACAAATATCAATACATTATTTTTTCTTTTATAAGATTATAGCCAATTGAATAATTATCGAAATGAGTAAAAAAGAAATCTCCAAAAAATTAATTATTTATCATTTTTATACATTTTATATTTCGATTTTCGGTAATTATTTTCTCATAGAAAAGCAACCGTAATTTTTTTTGTTTCTATTCATACTTCGGTCTTTTATCTCATTATTTATACTGTAATTAGTATCGAAAATGACCAACTCGCAAAAATGTTATGCCCCCAACATAAGGGGGTGGGGTCAAAATTAAGTGACCTGAAAAAAATGAGAAAGTTTTTAAATAAAATAAATAATGCATTATAAAGATCATTCATTGATAATAAACACTGAAATTTCATTAAAATCCGATAATTCCCTGATTTTTGGTAAATTACTTTCTGTAGGGGGGGGCTAAAGTCATTTTGTCAAAAACGCATTTTAGGCTCATTTTGCCAGTAGCTAATCTATACATATATAAAGGCAGTTGTGTGTATGTGTATGTCGGAGGAAACTTCGAAAATAAAACAATTAACGACAAGGTAAATATATATATATATATATATATATATATATATATATATATATATTATATAATATATATATATATATTTGGGAGAATATGTGCTTAATTGAGTCGTACCTATTTTTTTTTGAAAATTAATTAATTAATAATGAATTAGGCGGGAATGCCTATTTAAATGTATGGCTAAACAAATCGAGAAAAATCAATCTCTGTATGTACATTTCGGCCTATTAGGCCTCATCAGCAGAGCTATAGATAGGAAGGCCGCCCTGTGCGTGATTTGAAACCGGACTGCCAAGCTGAGAGGCCGATATCACAACCCTACCAAAAGGACTTCCCAGATTTTTACGATGTTTAGAGTAGGTTAATATTCCTTTCAGTGACTTTTTTTATTAGACGACGATATGATTAAGTTGTAAACACGGTATGTTTGGAATGGCTTTTTTGCCGACATTTTTTTGAGAATATGGGCTTAATTGGAGTCGTACCTAATTTTTGAAAAATTAATTTAATAATGAATTAGGCGGGAATGCCTATTTAAATGTATGGCTAAACAAATCGAGAAAAATCAATCTCTGTATGTACATTTCGGCCTATTAGGCCTCATCAGCAGAGCTATAATAGGAAGGCGCCCTGTGCGTGATTTGTAACGGAGCCAAGCTGACAGGCCGATATCACATATATATATATATATACATTCACTATCACCAGGGCTTGTTTTAAGCACAAAAAAATGAAGATTTTATTTTTATTTGAGAGATATTTTAAATTAAAATTTGTATAGTAAAAAAAGGTAATCAAATATGATGTTGATGATTGAATTAATCACCTCATTTATACGTATTTTTTTTAATTGTAAATTTGGAATTAAAATTCTTACTATATGTTATATATTTACGTGGGATTTTATGGGGACATCCAGTGAGGATCTAACTTGTGATAAGTAATAATGGATCTGCGAGACTAACTTTTAAAAAATCTACCCAGGCGACCCCGGATAGCCCACTTCTAGTAAATATATAAGGCAGTGGTGTGGTATATGTATGTCGGAGGAATCTTCGAAATAAACAATTAACGAAAAAGTAAATATATATACACATTAAATAATCACATTATACTATATATAATATATATATATAAGCTAAGTAGATAAATTATTCTATTTGACAGTTTTATTTTGAATTCAAGATAGTTACAATGTAGCAATGTTCATGGAAGTTACCCAAACAAAATTATATAATAAGTTAAGAGAAAGGAAATGAATCGACGGTATGAGTATAGATAGAAAGGATATGAAAACAGCACAATATGCTGTTAAAGTGGCTATAACAGTATCATTTTAACAGCATATGTGTTGTTTTCATATCCTTTTCTCTATACTCTATATAATAATATATATTATTATATATATATATTAAGTATATATTAATATATAATATATAATATAAATATAAATTCAAACCCATTCTCAACATATATTACAAAGGTAAGAGACGGATTTTTCTCTCTATAACTTATAGAATTATTATATTAACTTGATGCTTCAAAGGAGTCTAATAATAGATGAGAAAAACTTCTATCAGAGACCCACTCTCAAAAAGTGTGTTTAATACTTTTGAGAAGGGTCCCTTGGAAAGGATTTTTCATTTATCCCCTCATTTCATTCATTTTTATTTCATCCATATTCATTTTTACCATTACATTAACTATATATTATATATTATATATATATATATATATAAAATGGAGATAGATAGAGAAAGAGAGAGAATTACCGTAACCATCGATGGCAAACTCTAAATTCTGTAGAACAATTTAGATACTTAAGCAGTAACATCTCCTCCACAGAAAACGACCTTAATGCACCTATAGGAAAAGAATGGGTCGCTATAAATAAATTATCGATCATATGGAAATCCAATCTCACAGACAAGTTAAAGAGACAGTTCTTCAGCCGTTGTCATGTCAGTGCTGCTGTATGGCTGCACCACCTGGACCTAACTAAGCGACTAGAGAATAAACTAGATGGAAGCTGCAAAGAATGCTGCGGGTGATCCTGAAACAAGACGTGGAAACAACACCCTACGAGAAAACAGCTGTATGGTCCACTGCCACATATCACCCAAACCATCCGAGTAAGACGGACAAGACACGCGGGACACTGTGGGAGAGCAAGATGAACTCATAGCGACGTCTCCAGTGAAAGCCAGCACATGGACACGCCAGTGTGGGCCGACCAGCAAAGACGTACATTGATCAGCTCTGTGCGGATACAGGATGCTGCGTAGAGGACCTCTCGAGAATGATGAGCAATAGGGACGGATGGAGAGAGATTGTCATGGATATCCGCGCTGACAGCGCGACATGATGATGATGATGATGATGATGATGATGATGACGATGATGGATATTCTACAAATCTAATTCTTTCGTTTCCTTTCTTGTTCCCATTCCATTATTTCATCGTAATTTCTTTTTATTCTTCAAACTTATTTTTGCGTACGTCTTCAATTCCCCATTATCGTCTTCGATTCGTTTAAGCATTCTAGTTATATTCCTTTATTTTTCTTTATTTGATGACTAGAAGCGGCTACCCACCGTCGCCCGGGTAGAGGGGGGTAGCAAATAAAGTTAGTCTCGCAGATCCATTATTATTGAATCACGAGTTGGATCCTCGCAGGATGCCCCATTAAAATCCCTATGTAAAAAAAGAAGACATTGTGTTAATTCAGCCTCACCGAAAAGAAAAATTATTGTCTACTATTTAAAATCTTAAATGCAAAATAAATTCTATGCTATTATCATTTAAATTTTATTCTTTAATTATTTTCACAAATATAAATCAAACCTTCATTATTTTCCCTCAAAAACCAAGCCCTGGTGATATTTAATGTGTATATATATTTACTTTGTCGTCAGTTGTTTTATCTTTGAAGTTTCCTCCGGACATACAGATTCACACAACTGCCCTTTATATATGTATAGATAGATTGATAGACTACTGATAGAGGCTTATTTTTCAATGTTTCTTTCTATTTTTATTCAATATACTTTTCTTCGCGTCATCTTATTACTAACTCTTTCTCCTTTCTTTATTTCCTTTTCCTTCATTCTCCTTTTCCTTTTCCGTGTGATTTAATATTTCCTCATTTTCTTTTTCCTTCTTTTCTCACATTTTTCTTTCTTTCTCATTTTGATATTTTTTCTTTCATGTTATCTTCTGTATTCTTTCACTTCTTCTTTTTTGTCATTTTCTCTTTACTTCCCTTTTCTTCGTTTTCTTTCTTGTTTTTTTCTTCCTTCTCTATTAAAAATATTTTTGCTTACTTTTTTTTTTCATTGTTTTTACTTCTCTTTCTCTTTCTCGTTATCTCCTGTTTTCTTTCATTTCTTCTTTCTTATTATCTCCTCATTGAATTTTCCTTCTTTTCTTATTCTTCTTTCTTGTTCGATTTTCTTCATTTTCTTTTAAACATTCTTCTTGCTCCTTTTTCCCTCAATAAACATTCCAATCTCTTCAAATTTTGTATATATTCTCTAGTCTTTTTGCGGTTCAACAAACATAAAAAGAAATAAAATCTGTTTCTCTCAAAATTACCTTTATCTTATGAATGTAAAACGTCTTTTTGTGTTGTTGTTTTGTTTGTCTTTTCTTTCAATTTCTATTAAATGCAAACTAAAGAGTATTTTACGCTGTGAAAATGAGTTTGTCTGCCCAATATGTGAAAGGTGAACAAAGTCCACCTTTTGAATAAGACTTTCGTAATAGGAACATTGTGGCCTTTTTATTCAATTTGTCTTTTCTCCAATTCCTTTTAGAGACGAACAATCTCATGCCAATATAGCATTTACATCTGCCTCTCTTAAGCCAGCAATTCAAACTGATATTCAGATAAGTAAGGTACAAGGCCAAACAGAAATGGCTTACAATGAAAGTCAAGTATCCTGGTGTTACGTTGTAATATTCACGGCACTAAAACGATACATGTACCGTAGTCCTTTTTTCTTTCTTGGTACTAAAACTCAAAGTCACCGTGCGAAATGGTGCCGATAAAA
Source organism: Doryteuthis pealeii (assembly GCA_023376005.1). Lineage (NCBI taxonomy): Eukaryota > Metazoa > Mollusca > Cephalopoda > Myopsida > Loliginidae > Doryteuthis > Doryteuthis pealeii. Next base: position 102,065,133 of record CM042146.1, read on the forward strand.
AAAATCAAACACAAGAAACATGTCGTCACAACTGCCAGCCTTTATTTCGTGCTCGTATAGTGGGCTCCTACCAGAGAGGAGGAAAGGCAGAGAGAAAAGAGAGAGAGAACACTACTAGATACTGGGCTCTCATGAGGTCCGTCCCAACGACGCCGCGCGGCAAAAGAGGACGAACCCTTTCTTTTTTCCCCACGTCACCACGTGACTTCCGGTCAACCCCGACTTCCGCTTGCACTCAATTCTTTGTTCGGGTCACGCTACGGTCAACATCGTCTATCCTTTTTTAAACCTTCATAATTTCTTCCTCTCCTCCATTAGTAGTCCTAGCTCACAAAGTCAGGAATATACCCATCTTGCAAAACTGGTTTGATTTGGTTTTGTTTGTTTTACGGCATATCAACCTCAGTGATCATTTAAGTACCGAGAAAGATTTGAAATAAATTTATTCTTAATGGATACTCACTTTTTTTTTACAAACACATTTTCTATTTAACTCATAGATGGGATCCTAACAGGTATACCACTCCAGGTCAGAGTGATCTGGAGCTCCACACACTACAACCACCACCATTACATCTTTTTTTTTCAATTTGTTTTGTTTTGTCCTCTATTTTGTGTAAGACCTTTGGAAGTCTTTTTAACTGATTTCTCTTACGGGAATTTTTTTTTCTGGAAAGTCGAAAGTGAAAGAATATATTGTCAAAAGAGGAATCTGCTTTTAAATGATCATCCAATATGTGAGCTACTTCATCTACTCATCTACCTAGTCAAAGTGCAGGGAGGTCTATAGGAATGGCTTGCACAGTTCTTTTAGAGGTATTAACTGGAAGTATATTTTAAGAATTTAAAGGAAAAAAGATCTGTTAAAATCTTCGTTAGCTAATCTTATATTTTAGATTTTAAAAACTGTTCTGCTATTATAGCATTTAGCACTATTTCTGTGCAAACACCTTTATTATTTGTTCTCCTTCACTATACACACACACACACACACACCACACATACACATACACACTACACACACACACACACACACATATATATATAATATATATATATATATATATATATAAAGTGTGTGTGTGTGTGTGAAAGTTAGGGTAGTAAAGCCATGAAGTCAACGGTATTTAAATGACTTCTGTGGTTTGTACTATTTAATTTCGTTTTGCTCCTTGTCTCTGTAGTCAGCCCTGAAGAGCATTAAGCGAAACTAATAGTAGGTTCGTCTGACTCATTAGATTTATATATATATATATATATATATATATATATATTGTAAAACCAGTCGGATGAGACTGGGACTTAAGAATTAAAAAAAAAATTTAAATTTAAAAAATCTATTGGGTTTCTGGTTGAAATAAATTATTACGGGATGACGGTTTGGTTAGTTTTTTCTTTCCTTGAAAGTTATATTATATATATATATATATATATATATATATATATATATATATATATTATAAAGGATTTGGTGTTTAGTTTTTATTAGCTTTCTTTTGGCAAATGAGATATAGCAACTGTGGTTGGAGGCAGTTTAAAAATACTACCTAAAGTGTCCGTTTGTGTAGTCCAAGTACGGGTACTTTTGACCATTTTCAGTTCTTTTTCAAGGAAGTCGGTGCTCCTATGTTGTGCATTGCCTAATATTCCTTAAACACAGTAATCAACCTAGTACTCCATATCACAAGACACCTGAATTCTTGCAGCCCAGTAGGCTGGGGCAGTAGAATACGTCGACTGCAGAATGGAGCAACGTGTTGGTTGTGGGTGTGACCCGTGATGCTTAAGGATGGAATCCTGGTTGCTGAGTAGTCCATGGCACGCAACAATCCACTTTGGCACTTACTTAGGCAAGACGGTCGGTTGGAAAGGCAATCAATCGCCAGTCACGTCAAGCGCTAGCGCCTATATGATTGTCCCAATTCTATTGTCCTTATATCAAATCCAACTCTTTTATCATGTGCGGTGGTGGCGATGTGAGTGTCCTGGTTATGACATTAAACTGCATCGAATGCTGGGGTTCAGTTTGGAGCTTTTGGGAGTGTGGTCTAAATTAATTATAAAATAACATATTCAAATAAATTAAATTCACTTTTAATTTCACTTTCAAATGTGTCCTCAAAATTCAAAATCATCATTTGGTAAAGGAAACCTCAATTCTTGCATAAATGTGTCCTTAATTGAATTATAAAATTAGAAATTGATTAAAAATAAAACATTTTTTCCTTTAGAAAGCTTAAATAATTTGGATTTTATTGGTTAATAATTTTGGAAGAAAGGGAATATTCCCTAGTTTACTTTTTTGTCAACATCTTTCAAGATTCTCAGTTTGTTAAAAGATTAAGAGAATCCTCAATGTGACCACCACGAGTGTAGGGGGATGCTATCACCGTTCCTTACTGCCAGGTTCTGGGTATATAAAATACTTCCCTATGTTACATAAATCATGGATAGCCTATGAATTGTGTAAGTAGTGTAGACATTTTTTAATCAGAGTTCGTTAAAAGTTAAGTGGAAAATTTACTGTTGGCATGTGGTAACCTACACTTGACCCCTTTAGAATAGAAAGCGTATAAACAGAAATTAAGTTTTAGTTAGTTGCGACCAGTCAGTCTCTGAGAGAAGGCGTTTCTCTCAGGATGTCGCTTCTCGCCGCGCGGTTTCGAGAACACTTGGACTGGGGTTGTTTTAATAAGGAAAATATAAAAACAAGTCTTTGTTAATTAATCAACAAAAGATGACTAGCCCGAACAAAGAAATCACCAACAGAAGACGCCGAAAGGAAATGGCCACGAACAAGTACGGACACCTCATCATTCCTTCACCCGTGTCTCCCTCGCCATTTAATATATCCGATATGCGAACGGGTATATAACACCTAAAAATTGCTTCAATGTGACAAATCTCGTATTGAGTGAAAATAATTATATGCGTCCGAAGTATAGTAGTAGGATTGGGCATTTACTAACATAAATCCTCAAACCTGGAGCTAGGGTGCAAATGTTGGGGATTCTGGGGAGGCTTGCCTCATCGGAAAATGACTCAATACTATTGAGACAGCACCCTGCAGCAGCTCAATAGTCCAGTGGTTTTAGCTTTTCCACTGCCATAGACCAACTGCGGACTGCCAAGACAGTGAACTCAGTCTGTTCACTCCCTTTTCCACGTAGAATATCTTTACGCACAAGTTTCTCTCCATGTCAAGTGAGGTCATCGTCATCTGCGACGAACTTTATTAGAAAGTAAGCGGTATCAGCGTATGTGTGTGCGTTTCTATCAATTTTAGGAAATTGTACAAGTTTCTCATCTCTTTATTTAAACATATTAGTGCTTTACAATCGTCTGGGAATATTCGGGAAAGAAAAATGGGTTTTATATCAATTTGTAAGAAACGAATGATCGGACAGTATTTAAATATTTACCTTTTCTTTTGGCTCAACTCAGACGAATATTGTGTCCTCAAGATAAAAAAATACGGTGAACAAATATTGGTAGAGCTTGAATCGGAAATATTCTGAAGACCTGCTGAATTCTGTCTATACTTTCTTGGCTTCATGTAACACTTATCGTCTTGTAGCGCTTCGAGTAATTCCAAGATATTGAACATTCTCACCAAGTATTTATAGAATATATATTATATATATATAATATATATATATATATATAAGAAGCCTCCGCACGAATATGGATGTAAACAAAGTCAATTCTTAGGCAAAGTTTAACAGGTGTGAATTCAGATTTTCCTTCGGGTTTCTTTTGCCAAACACTTAGGAACATTCCTTGAATGACGCTTGTATTCTATAGTTGGCACCTAGTGTGGATCAACCTCACACTTTCCAGCACTTTAACAGGTTTGAATTTAAAGTTTTCTTCGCTTAGTAGCGTTTCCTATTGCTAAGCTCCTTTGAAAAAATTCAAGTCATTTATTGAATGAGCTGGTAATACTAGTTGGTACCTAGTGCGGATCAACTTCACTTTCAACGTGATTAATCTGTAAGACAGCTTTTTCTAAGCCTTTCAGCACTGCGAAGGTGAATGAAAATGGAAACATAGTTGAAATAAATATAGGGATTTACTCAATAGCATCTCACGAGCAGGAGTGGCACAAGGTCATTTTTAATGAAAAATCTTGCAAAAAGTAGATGCTTAATAGGAAAACTTGGAGTAAGAAAAAAGAAACTGAGGAAGGAGTTTAAAATCCAAAAATAGGGTCTGATATGGTTTTCGGACAAACGAATTGTAAAGAATCCAAATTCTTCTAAAAGACATCAGTAAACCACATAAAATGAAGTTTTTTCCAGAACAAAGACATGAAGCGGCAACTCAGAGAAATAGAATTGAGATATTGCTTCTGAATAGAAAGTTTGTTTTACCAAATATAGGGACAGTGTAGCTGAGGGTGCTGCGGTAGAAAGAAGGATTAGGGAAAGAGCATAAGTCCAGACAAGGGAAAGGTCCTAGTTCCTGTGGTTATCAGTTGTGAAAAGAAACACAAATAATGAAACTAACTGGAAAATATGGGAGAAATCCTGGAGGCAGTTACGGTTATTCTAGAATAAGAAATTTCATTGGCTTGCATGGCTTATGCGTACACTATAACCCTTCCGCCAGTGTATTAAACTAAAGATAGATTTTGAAATAAGAACTCTTTCTTGCCGTTGATAATACCACAATTAGAAACCCTTAATATTAAACGTTCCCTATATTGTATAATTACCTACCAACTCACAGATCTTAAGGGACCAGACATGCGCAATGGCGATTCAGAGATAGAATATGTAGATATCAAGAAATATATTTCTAATTAACTATTTTTAGTAATTTCTAAATTTAACTAATAATATTCTGAGATTATACATGTTCAGATAAAATCTTATTGATAAAGCTAAAGTGGGAGACTGACAATTCGTGCAGTGGGTTGGGAGGTGAAGCTACATACATGACCAAAAGAAATGTACTCTATTGGACAATGGAATTCTATTCCGTTTCAATACAACAAGTTACAGCAAACTAGAAAACATGCGGTTTCCTCCAGGGGAGATATACCAGACTAATGAACGTACGAAAAAAGATACAATTATACCCAGAACTAATGAACCGGTAACCGAAAAAAGAGACAATTATACCCACTATGAACCGTACCGAAAAAAGAGACAATTATCCAGACTAATGACGAACCGAAAAAAGAGACAATTATACCAGACTAATGAACGTAACCGAAAAAAGAGAACAATTCTACCCAGCACTAATGACCGTAACTCGAAAAGGACATTATACCAGACTAATGAACGTAACCGAAAAAGGGACTATTATACTCTGACTATGAACTGTGACCGAAAAAAAGAGACAATTTCATGACTTCTTTTTTTTAATTCTTGTACATTCCTTCTCACTAATGCTTGTAATACCCTTTGATCCCTATTTTGCCACATTTTTTTCTTTCATATTCTCTGCCATTTACTATGAGGTAAATGACAAAGAACGTCGGGGAGGAATATAACACGATGACTTCTTTTGCTGGCGAACTAATTTTTGATGAAGAGGAAGTGTAGAAGGTTATTTTTTAGTTAACGTCAAGTCTTGTAAAGCAAATGCAAAAATAAAAATATAATATAAAAATTCTGATTTTACTTTGTGTTTATAGATAAAAGAAAAGGTTAATAGCAGTGACCAAAGATGTTATGCTTGCTGGGGCGTCAAATAAAGGATGCATATTTAATCGAGCTGTTCAGAAGCGTAGCCTTGGTTTTTTTACGAGGCTGGGCAGCTTAGCACTTGTTAACGAATTCGATGACAAAAATAGCTACAATTTTTATAAAACATACACCAGAATTGTAACTTTTAGTCAGAAGCGGACGCTAAGAAGGTTTGTCAGAGGGTCACGGGTAATTTCAGGAGCGAAATAAGAAAAATTGCAACTGAAAAATAGATTTTGGCAGCCAAGAAATAATTCATAAAGAATAAGTCACATAAAACAAAACGCAGACAAAGCTCCTGCATCGTGTTTTTCTTCCGACTAGTGTTGCAAGACTTACTCATCCTTATATATGGATATAAACGTTGTTATTGGTTACGGTGTTGTTACCTATTTAAGATTTGCCGCATCACGGGCAGCTCATTTTCTACTAATTTCTCACTCGAAGTTGGTTATCGTCCAAGTTCGCGGGTCAAAGGAACATAGCGTGGATGCAGGGGGCATCGAAAGACAGCTGGCTGGAGATACAATAATGGTTAAGTCACGGAAAAATTCATACTGTGATCTGGTAATATAATATATATTTACCAATCCTCCGCACGAGCCAGGATCGAACAAGTCAATTTCTTAGCGGAGTTCAACAGGTTTGAATTCAGAGTTTTCCTTCTCCTAGACTGGTTTACCTATCCAATGGTTAAGAACAAGCTGCCCTGCTATTTACCCATAGCTTGAGGAGAGTGGATCAATACATTTCCAAGGTATTGGCGCAATGAAATGCAATTACCACGTTCAGGATTGGAATCGGGGCGACGAGTCCATTCCCATGACTTTAACATTACAAACCATGCGCTTTCTACTGTGACTGGTATGGACAACAGAGTTAGCACAGAGAATGTTGAGGCACCGTGGCGAAGGATCAACATCCATGGTCAGAATAATTAATTCTGCTAGACAGTTTGTTAACATTGAATGCAGCCCTGTCGGTGGAGCTTTAGTATACAATCCAACTGCACCTTGCAGAGGGTAAGGCCCCCCTCACCATGGGGATACCTGTTGGTCGTGGGTGGCGACTCATGATGCTTAGAATGGAATCTGGGGTGAACAGCATGACAAGCATACTCCTCTTTGGTCCTGACTTGGGCTTGACGTGACCGCTCGTCTAGCCAGAGGACCAAAGAGGAGTATTGCTTGTCATGGGCTGTTCATTCCGCAGGATTCCATTCTTAAGCATATGAGTCGCCACCACGACCAACAGGGTATCCTTGAGGGGGTTAGCTCTGCAGAGGTGCAGTTGGTGTATATAAAGCTCCACGCGACAGGGCTGTATTTCAATGTTAACAAGCTGTCTAGCAGATTAATTACTTCTGACCAGTGATGTTGAATCCTGCCAGGTTGCCTCACACATCTCTGTGCTAACTCTGATGTGGTCCTATACCAGTCACAGTAGAAAGCGCATGGTGTAATGGTTAAAGTCATGGGAATGGACTCGTCGCCGAGTTCCAGTCCTGAACGTGGTAATTGCATTTACTTAGCCCAATACCTTGGGAAATGTATGAATCTACTCTCCTCAAGCTATGGGTAAATAGCAGGCAGACTGGGTTCTTTAACCATGGATAGGTACCAGTCTAGGAGAAGGAAAACTCTGAAATTCAAAACCTGTTGAACTCCGCTTAAGAAATTGACCTTGTGTCGTATCCTGCTCGTGCGGAGGAGTTGGTAAATATATATATATACCAGTCACGAGTATGAATTATCCGTGACTACATATGTGTCTCCAGCCAGCTGCTCTTTCGATGCCCTGCATCCAGCTATGTTCTTTGACCGCAGAACTGGGATCGATACAACTTCGAGTTGAGAAATTAGTAGAAATGAGCTGCGTGATTGCTGGCAAATCTAAAAATGAGGTAACACACGTTAACAATAACAACGTTTTATCCATATATAATGGATGAGTAAGTCTTGCACACTAGGTCGGAATAGAAAAGACACGATGAGGAGCTTTGTCTGGCGTTTTGTTTTATGTGGACTTAGTTCTTTATGGAATTATTCTTGGCTGCAAAATCTAATTTTTTCCAGTGGCAATTTTCTTATTTCAGCAATCCTGAATTACCCGTGACCCTCTGACAAACGTCGTTCTTAGCGGTCCGGCCTCTGACTAAAAGTTTACAATTCTGAGTGTATGTTTTAATAAAAGATTGTAGCTATTTTTTGTCATCGAATTCGGTTAACAAGTGTAAGGTGCCAGCGTCGAAAACCCAAGGCTACGCTTCTGAAGCTCGATAAATATGTCATCTTATTTGACAGCCAGCAAGCATAACATCTTTGGTCACTGTATAACGCTTTTTTTTATCTATAAAACAAAGTAAATCAGAATTTTTATATTATATTTTTATTTTTGCATTTGCTTTTAACAAGACCATTGACGTTAACTAAAAAATAACTTCTACACTTTCCTCTTTCATCAAAAATTAGTTGACGCCAGCAAAAGAAGTCATCGTGTTATTTCCTCCCCGACGTATCTTGTCATTTACCTCATAGGTAAATGGCAGAGAATATGAAAAAAAATGTGCAAAATATGATCAAAGGAGTATTACAAGCATTAGTGAGAAGGAATGGTACAAGAATTTAAAAAAAAAGAAGTTCAGTGATAATTGTCTCTTTTTTTCGGTCACAGTTCATTAGTCAGAGTATAATAGTCCCTTTTTTCGGTTACGGTTCATTAGTCTGGGTATAATTGTCTCTTTTTTCGGTTACGGTTCATTAGTTGGGTATAATTGTCTCTTTTTCGGTTACGGTTCATTAGTCTGGGTATAATTGTCTCGGTTACGGTTCATAGTCTGGGTAAATTGTCTCTTTTTTCGGTTACGGTTCATTAGTCTGGGTATAATTGTCTCTTTTCGGTTCGTTCATTAGTCTGGGTATAATTGTCTCTTTTTTCGGTTACGGTTCATTAGTCTGGGAATATCTCCCCTGGAAGAAACCGCAGTGGTTTTTCTAGTTTGGCTTGTAATTGTTGTATGAAAGAATACAATTTCCATTTGGTCAAATAGAGCCATTTATTTTTGTTCAGTGGCATGTGCCTTCACCTCTCCAATCCATATGCACGAATTTGTCAGTCTCCCACTTTTAGGCTTTATCAACAAAATTTTGTCTGAACATGTATAGTCTCAGAAATTATTATTAAGTTAATAGAAATTGCCAAAATAGTTAATATGAAGAAATATATTTCTTGGATATCTACATATTCTATCTACTGAATCGCATTGCGCATGTCTGGTCCCTTAAGATCTGTGAGTTGGTAGGTAATTATACAATATAGGGAACGTTTGATATTAAGGGTTTCTAATTGTGGTATTGATCAACGGCAAGAAAGAGTTTCTTATTTCAAATCTATCTTTAGTTTAATACACTGGTGGAAGGGTTATAGTGTACGCATAAGCCATGCAACCCAATGGAAAGTTCTATTCTAGATAACCGTAATGCCTCAGGATTTTTCCATATTTTCCGTTAGTTTACATTATTTGTGTTTCTTTCACAACTGATAACCACAGAACTAGACCTTTCCCCTTGTCTGGACTTATGCAGTCTTTCCCTAATCTTCTTTGCTACCGCAGCACCCTCAGCTACATCTGTCCCTATATTTGGTAAAAACAATTTTTTCTATACAGAAGCAATATCTCCAATTCTATTTCTGTGAGTTTTTGTTCTGAGAAAACTTAATTTTATGTGGTTTACTGATGTCTTTTAGAAGAATTTGGATTCTACTATTCGTTGGTCCCGAAAACGCTAATTTACTAACCATATCAGACTCTTTTTTCGGATTTTAACTCATTCCCCGGTTTCTTTTTTCTTATACCTAAGTTTCCTATTTAACAGTCTTACTTTTTGCAAGATTTTCCATTAAAAATGACCTTGTGCCACATCCTGCTCGTGAGATGCTATTGAGTAAATCCCTATATTTATACAACTAGGTTTCCATTTTCATTCACCTCGCAGTGCTGAAAGGCTTAGAAAGCTGTCTTACAGATTAATCACTGTTGAAAAGTGAAGTTGATCCGCACTAGGTACCAACTGTAGTATACCAGCGTCATTTCAATAAATGACTTGAATTTTTTCAAGGAGTTAGCAATACGAAACGCTACTAAGCGAAGAAAACTTTAAATTCAACCTGTTAAAGTGCTGGAAAGTGTGAGGTTGATCCACACTAGGTGCCAACTATAGAATACAAGCGTCATTCAAGGAATGTTCCTAAGGTGTTGGCAAATAGAAACCCGAAGGAAATCTGAATTCACACCTGTTAAACTTTGCCTAAGAATTGACTTTGTGTTACATCCTATTCGTTGGAGGGCTTCGTTATATATATATATATATATATATATATATATATATATCTATAAATACTTGGTGAGAATTGTTCAATATCTTGGAATTACTCGAAGCGCTGACAAGACGATAAGTGTTACATGAAGCCAAGAAAGTTATAGACAGAATTCAGCAGGTCTTCAGAATATTTCCGATTCAAGCTCTACCAATATTTGGTTCACCGTATTTTTTTTTATCTTGAGGACACAATGTTCGTCTGAGTTGAGCCAAAAGAAAAGGTAAATATTTAAATACTGTCCGATCATTCGTTTCTACAAATTGATATAAAACCCATTTTTCTTCCTTCCGAATATTCCCAGACGATTGTAAAGCACGTAATATGTTTAAATAAAGAGATGAGAAACATGTACAATTTCCCTAAAATTGATAGAAACGCACACACATACGCTGATACCGCTTACTTTCTAATAGAAGTTCGTCGCAGATGACGATGACCTCACTTGACATGGAGAGAAACTTGTGCGTAAGATATTCTACGTGGAAAGAGGGTGAACAGACCTGAGTTCACTGTCTTGGCAGTCCGGCAGTTGGTCTAGTAGCAGTGGAAAAGGCTGAAACCACTGGACTATTGAGCTGCTGCAGGGTGCTGTCTCAAGTAGTATTGAGTCATTTTCCGAGAGGCAAGCCTCCCAGAATCCCCAACATTTGCACCCTAGTTCCAGGTTTGAGGATTTATGTTAGTAAATGCCCAATCCTACTACTATACTTCGGATACGCATATAATATTTTCACTCAATACGAGATTGTCACATTGAAGCAATATTTTATGTTAAGGATATGATGGAGGTGTCCGTACTTGTTCGGTGGCCATTTTCCTTTCGGCGTCTTCTGTTGGTTGATTTCTTTGTTCGGGCTAGTCATCTTTTGTTGATTAATTAACAAAGACTTGTTTTTATATTTTCCTTATTAAAACAACCCCAGTCAAGTGTTATCGAAACCGCGCGGCGAGAAACGACATCCTGAGAGAACGCCTTCTCTCAGAGACTGACTGGTCGCAACTAACTAAAACTTAATTTCTGTTTATACGCTTCTATTCTAAAGGGGGTCAAGTGTGGGTTACCACATGCCAACAGTAATTTTCCACTTAACTTTTAATGAACTCTGATTAAAAAATGTCTACACTACTTACACAATTCATAGGCTATCCATGAATTATGTAACATAGGAAGTGAGGTTTTTATATACCCAGAACCTGGCAGTAAGGAACGGTGATAGCATCTCCCCTACACTCGTGGTGGTCACATTGAGGATTCTCTTAATCTTTTAACAAACTGAAGATCTTGAAAGATGTTGACAAAAAAGTAAACTAGGGAATATTCCCTTTTCTTCCAAAATTATTAACCAATAAAAATCCAAATTATTTAAGCTTTCTAAAGCGAAAAAATGTTTTATTTTTAATCAATTTCTAATTTTTTAATTCAATTAAGGACACATTTTATGCAAGAATTGAGGTTTCCTATTTCCAAATGATGATTTGAATTTTGAGGACACATTTGAAAAGTGAAATTAAAAATGAATTTAATTTATTTGAATATGTTATTTTAGATATAATTTAGACCACACTCCCAAAAGCTCCAAACTGGAACCCCAGCATTCGATGCAGTTTAATGTCATAACCAGGACACTCACATCGCCACCACCGCACATATGATAAAATAAGTTGGGGATTTGATATAAGGACAATAGGATTGGGACAATCATATAGGCGCTAGCGCTTGACGTGACTGGCCGATTGATTGGCCTTTCCAAACCGACCGTCTTGCCTAAGTAAGTGCCAAAGTGGATTGTTGTGTGCCATGGACTACTCAGCAACCAGGATTCCATCCTTAAGCATCACGGTCACCACCACAACCACACGTTGCTCCATTCTGCAGTCGACGTATTCTACTGCCCCAGCCTACTGGGCTGCAAGAATTCAGGTGGTCTTGTGATATGGAGTACTAGGTTGATTACTGTGTTTAAGGAATATTAGGCAATGCACAACATAGGAGCACCGACTTCCTTGAAAAGAACTGAAAATGGTCAAAAGTACCCGTACTTGGACTACACAAACGGACACTTTAGGTAGTATTTTTAAACTGCCTCCAACCACAGTTGCTATATCTCATTTGCCAAAAAGAAAAGCTAAATAAAAACTAAACACCAAATCCTTTATATATATATATATATATATATATATATATATATATATATATATATAACTTTCAAGGAAAGAAAAACTTAACAAACCGTCATCCCGTAATAATTTATTTCAACCAGAAACCCAATAGATTCTTTAAAATTTAAATTTTTTTTTTAATTCTTAAGAGTCCCAGTCTCATCCGACTGGTTTTACAATATATATATATATATAATATATATATATATATATATTATAAATCTAATGAGTCAGACGAACCTACTATTAGTTTCGCTTAATGCTCTTCAGGGCTGACTACAGAGACAAGGAGCAAAACGAATTAAATAGTACAAACCACAGAAGTCATTTAAATTACCGTTGACTTCATGGCTTTACTACCCTAACTTTCACACACACACACACAACACACTTATATATATATATATATATATATATATATATATATATATATATATATATATATGTGTGTGTGTGTGTGTGTGTGTGTGTATGTGTATGTGTATGTGTGTGTTTGTGTGTGTGTGTGTGTGTGTGTGTGTGTATGTGTGTGTATAGGAAGGAGAACAAATAATAAAGGTGTTTGCACAGAAATAGTGCTAAATGCTATAATAGCAGAACAGTTTTAAAATCTAAAATATAAGATTAGCTAACGAAGATTTTAACAGATTTTTTTTCCTTTAAATGTCTTAAAAATATACTTCCAGTTAATACCTCTAAAAGAACTGTGCAAGCCATTCCTATAGAGCCTCCCTGCACTTTGACTAGGTAGATGAGTAGATGAAGTAGCTCACATATTGGATGATCATTTAAAAGCAGATTCCTCTTTTGACAATATATTCTTTTCACTTTCGACTTTCCAGAAAAAAAAATTCCGTAAGAGAAATCAGTTAAAAAGACTTCCAAAGGTCTTACACAAAATAGAGGACAAAACAAAACGAATTGGTGGTTGTAGTGTTGTGGAGCTCCCAGATCCACTCTGACCTGGAGTGGTAGTACACGTTAGGATCCCATCTATGGGTTAAATAGAAAAATGTGTTTGTAACAAAAAAAGTGAGTATCCATTAAGAATAAATTTATTTCAAATCTTTCTCGGTACTTTAAATGACTCACTGAGGTTGATATGCCGTAAAACAAACCAAACCAAATCAAACCAGGATACTTGACTTTCATTGTAACCTATTTCTGTTTGGCCTTGTACCTTACTTATCTGAATATCAGTTTGAATTGCTGGCTTAAGAGAGGCAGATGTAAATGCTATATTGGCATGAGATTTGTTCGTCTCTAAAAGGAATTGGAGAAAAGACAAATTGAATAAAAAGGCCACAATGTTCCTATTACGAAAGTCTTATTCAAAAGGTGGACTTTGTTCACCTTTCACATATTGGGCAGGACAAACTCATTTTCACAGCGTAAAATACTCTTTTAGTTTGCATTTAATAGAAAATTGAAAGAAAAGACAAACAAAACAACAAACAAAAAGACGTTTTACATTCATAAGATAAAGGTAATTTTGAGAGAAACAGATTTTATTTCTTTTTATGTTTGTTGAACCGCAAAAAGACTGGAGAATATATACAAAATTTGAAGAGATTGGAATGTTTATTGAGGAAAAAGGAGCAAGAAGAATGTTTAAAAGAAAATGAAGAAAATCGAACAAGAAAGAAGAATAAGAAAAGAAGGAAAATTCAATGAGGAGATAATAGGAAAGAAGAATTAAAAAAAAACAGGAGATAACGAGAAAGAGAAAGAGAAGAAGTAAAGACAATGAAAAAAAAGAAAGCAAAAATAATTTTTAATAGAGAAGGAAGAAAAAAACAAGAAAGAAAACGAAGAAAAGGGAAGTAAAGAGAAAATGACAAAAAAGAAGAAGTGAAAGAATACAGAAGATAACATGAAAGAAAAAAGAAAGATCAAAATAAGGAAGAAAGAAAAATGTGAGAAAAGAAGGAAAAAGAAATGAGTAAATATTAAATCACACGGAAAAGGAAAAGGAGAATGAAGAAAAAGGAAATAAAGAAGAGAGAAAGAGTTAGTAAAAAGATGACGTGAAGAAAAGTATATTGAATAAAAATAGAAAGAAACATTGAAAAATAAGCCTCTATCAGTAGTCTATCAATCTATCTATACATATATAAAGGGCAGTTTTGTGAATTTGTATGTCCGAAGGAAACTTTAAAAATAAAACGATTGACGACAAATTAAATATATATACACATTAAGTATCACATGGGCTTGGTTTTTGAGGAAAAATAATGAAGGTTTGATTTATATTTGTGAAGATAATTAAAGAATAAAATTTAAATGATAACAGCATAGAATTTATTTTGCATTTAAGATTTTAAATAGTAGACAATAATTTTTCTTTTCGGTGAGGCTGAATTAACACAATGTCTTCTTTTTTTACATAGGGATTTTAACGGGGCATCCTGCGAGGATCCAACTCGTGATTCAATAATAATGGATCTGCGAGACTAACTTTATTTGCTACCCCCCTCTACCCGGGCGACGCTGGGTAGCCGCTTCTAGTCATCAAATAAAGAAGAAAAATAAAGGAATATAACTAGAATGCTTAAACGAATCGAAGACGATAATGGAGAATTGAAGACGTACGCAAAAATAAGTTTGAAGAATAAAAAGAAATTACGATGAAATAATGGAATGGGAACAAGAAACGAAACGAAAGAATTAGATTTGTAGAATATCCATCATCATCATCATCATCATCATCATCATCATCATCATCATCATCATCATCATCATGTCGCGCTGTCAGCGCGGATATCCATGACAATCTCTCTCCATCCGTCCCTATTACTCACCATTCTCGGGAGGTCCTCTACGCAGCATCCTGTATCCGCACAGAGCTGATCAATGTACGTTTTTGCTGGTCGGCCCACACTGGCGTGTCCATGTGCTGGCTTCCACAGGAGGACGTCGCTTATGAGTTCTTCCTTGCTTTTCCAGCAGTGTCCCGCGTGTCTTGTCCGTCTTACTCGGATGGTTTGGGTGATATGTGGCAGGTGGCCGTACACCTGTTTTCTCGTGGGGTGTTGTTTCCACGTCTTGTTCAGGATCACCCGCAGCATTCTTGTGCAGCTCCCATCTATTTTATTCTCTAGTTGCTTAGTTAGGGTCCAGATGGTGCAGCCATACAGCAGCACTGACACGACAGCGGCCTGGAAGAACTGTCTCTTTAACTTGTCTGTGTGATTGGATTTCCATATGATCGATAATTTATTTATAGCGGCCCCTACTTTTCCTATACGTGCATTAACGTCGTTTTCTGTGGAGAAGATGTTACTGCCTAAGTATCTAAATTGTTCTACAGAATTTAGGAGTTTGCCATCGATGGTTACGGTAATTCTCTCTCTTTTTCTATCTATCTCCATCTTTATATATATATATTATATATATATATATATATATATATATATATATATATATAAAATATAATGGTAAAATAATGAATGGATGAAATAAAAATGAATGAAATGTGGGGGGATAAATGAAAAATCCTTTCCAAGGGACCCTTCTCAAAAGTATTAAAACACTTTTGAGAGTGGGGTCCCTGATAGAAAGTTTTTCTCATCTATTATTAGACTCCTTTGAAGCATCAAGTTAATATAATTATTCTATAATTATTAGAGGAGATAAATCCGTCTCTTACCTTTGTAATATCTGTTGAGAATGGGTTTGAATTTATATATATATATATATATAATATATATTATATATATATATATATATATATATATATATATATATGAGTATAGATAAAAGGATATGAAAACAACACAATATGCTGTTAAAATGAGACTGTTATAGCCACTTTAACAGCATATTGTGCTGTTTTCACATCCTTTTATCTATACTCATACCGTCGGATTCATTTCCTTTCTCTTAACTTATATATAATTTTGTTTGGGTAACTTCCGGTGAATATTGCTACATTGTAACTATCTTGAATTCAAAATAAAAACTGTCAAATAGAATAATTTATCTACTTAGCTTATATATATATATATATATATATATATATATATATATATATATATATATATATATATATATGTGTGTGTGTGTGTGTGTGTTGATATTTAATGTGTATATATATTTACTTTTTCGTTAATTGTTTTATTTTCGAAGATTCCTCCGGACATACATATACACACCACTGCCCTTTATATATATACTAGAAGTGGCTATCCGGGGTCGCCTGGGTAGAGGGGAGATTTTTTAAAAGTTAGTCTCGCAGATCCATTATTACTTATCACAAGTTAGATCCTCACTGGATGTCCCCATAAAATCCCCACGTAAATATATAACAATACAATAAGAAATTTTAATTCAATAATTTACAATTAAAAAAATGCAGTATAAATGAGGTGATTCATTCAATCAATAAACATCATATTTCAATTACCTTCTGTTACTATACAAATTTCAATTTGTAAATATCTTCTCAAATAAAAATAAAATCTTAATTTTTTTGTGCTTAAAACCAAGCCCTGTGATAGTGAATATATATAATATTATATATATATATATATATATATATATATATATATATATATATTATATATTTACTTTGTCGTTAATTGTTTTTTTTCGAAGTTTCCTCCGGACATACACATACAACAACTGCCTTTATATATATGTATAGATTAGCTACTGGCAAAATGAGCCTAAAATGCGTTTTTGACAAAATGACTTTGCCCCCCCCCTACAGAAAATATTTTACAAAAAATCAGGGAATTATCAGATTTTAATGAAATTTTCAGTGTTGTTTATTTATAAATGAAAGATCTTTATTATGCATTATTTATTTTATTTCAAAACTTTCTCATTTTTTTCAGGTCACTTAATTTTGACCCCACTCCCTTATGTTGGGGGCATAACATTTTTGCGAGTTGGTCATTTTCGATACTAATTACAATATAAATAATGAGATAAAAGACCGAAGTTATGAATAGAAACAAAAAAAAATTACGGTTGCTTTTCTATGAGAAAATAATTACCGAAAATCGAAAAATAAAATGTAAAAAAATAATAAATAATTAATTTTTTGGAGATTTCTTTTTTACTCATTTCAATAATTATTTAATTGGCTATTATCTTATAAAAGAAAAAATAATATATTGATATTTTTTATGCTTAAAAGGGGGTTACATTTTCAATAGAGTTTTTCTTCAAAACTTATTACTTTATGTGTCTAAAACAAGGCTTGCATTAAATAGATATTCATTTATAGAATCTAAAAATATAACATTTTAAACTTAACATCAGACTTTCACATTTTAAATGAATTTTAAATATTAATTTTCATAGCAAAAATACTAAATTAAAGTTTTGAAATAAAATAACCGATGCATTATAAAATTCATTAAATCCATACTGAAAATTTCATTAAAATCGGATAATTACCTGATTTTTGGTAAATTCTTTTGCAATCGCTAATGTTACGTAAAAATTGTAAACCAGCGCGTAAAACCATTGAAAAATAGACAAAATGGCGGATCGCGTCGAAATTGACCAAAACAAATAGTTTTAAATCTATTAAAAATAAACTGCATATGTAATGATATTTTTTTTAATGATGGTTATTATGTTACTACTTATCGATTTTGACAAAGTTTGACCTTAAATAATAGATTTAATTATTTTTAATTCGCTTTTAAAATTCGTAGCAGATGACAAGATTGTCAGTGCTTCGTATAGATATAAATATATAGATCTAAGAACCTATAATAGAATCTAATATCATTATTCCATTGTTTTTTGACACTTCTCCCACGAGTTGATTTCTTATTTCCAATTTCCATTTTCTATTCTCACACTCTCAACTTAGAGTCGAGCTGTGTCTCTCACAGTCAAACGCTGATTGGCTGTTTGTGAGGTTGGCGGCTTAAGCGGAAATCTTTGGATTGCTCTAAGATGGCTTATCCCAAAGAATTAATCCTCACTCTCTATCACCCCCCCCCATCTTACCCTGACTCCTCATCGTTTCCAGCAACCAGCAGGGGGCGCAGATGAAATGTACCAATAATCAGATTAACGGATTTTATTGAAAAGACTTTTGTTCAACACCCATACACTCCATTTTGAATAGTTTCCCGACATTCGTTCCTTCTTTTCTATTTCATAGATTTTCCCTTCAAGGTTTGTTTGTTTGTTTCCTTCTTTCTTTCGCTCTCTTTTTTCTTTCTTTATTTTTCCTTATTTGCTCTATACATTTCTTTCTTTCTTTCTTTCTTTCTTTCTTTCTTTCTTTCTTTCGCTCTGTTTTCCTTTCTTTATTTTCCTTTATTTGCTCTAATACATTTCCTTCCTTCGTTCTTTCTTTCTTTCTTTCTTTCTTTATTTCTTTCTTTTATTTCTTTATTTTTTCTTTCTTTCCTTTCTTTATTTTCCTTTATTTGCTCTATACATTTCCCTTCCTTCGTTCTTTCTTTTTCTTTCTTTCTTTCGCTCTGTTTTTCCTTTCTTTCTTTTCCTTTATTTGCTCAATCACTTCCTTCTTTCTTTTCTTTCTTTTCTTCTTCTTTTTTCTTTCTTTCTTTCTTTCGCTCTGTTTTACCTTTCTTTATTTCCTTTATTGCTCTATACATTTCTTTCTTCTTCCTTTCTTTCTTTCATTCTTTCTTTCTTCGCTCTATTTTCCTTCCTTATTTCTTTTATTTGCTCAATACACTTCCTCTTTCTTTCTTTCTTTCTTTCTTTCTTTCTTTCTTCTTTCCTTCTTTCTTTCTTTCTTTCTTTCTTTCTTTCTTCTTTCTTTAGCTCTGTTTTCCTTTCTTTTTTTCCTTTATTTGCTCTATAATTTCTTTCTTTATTTCTTTTTTTTTTTTCTTTCTTTCTTTTTCTTTCTTTCTTTCTTTTCT
The DNA here is from genome assembly GCA_023376005.1 of Doryteuthis pealeii. Taxonomy (NCBI): domain Eukaryota; kingdom Metazoa; phylum Mollusca; class Cephalopoda; order Myopsida; family Loliginidae; genus Doryteuthis; species Doryteuthis pealeii. The sequence continues at coordinate 102,084,232 of CM042146.1, forward strand.
TTCTTTCTTTTTTCTTTCGTTCTGTTTTTCCTTTATTTATTTTCCTTTATTTGCTCAATATACTTCCTTCTTCTTTCTTTCTTTACTCTCACTATCATAGTTTCTGTTTCTGGTGAGACTTGGTATTTGCTTATATGCTCTATGTAGACTATCATTTCCTTGAGCTCTTCTTCTGTGTCTTCGCAGTGCTTCGGTATTGCATCGAGATTTATCGTATTGTTCCTTTATTTGCCTATAACATTTCGTCTCTTTCTTTCTTTAGTAGATTGATTGCTCTGTACGCTGCGTTCTGTAATCTCCTCTTCGTCTCTCATTGCTGTGGCGAGCACGGCGGTAGTCCATAATATACTTCGGTCTCGTTTGGTGGGAGTGCGTATAGTGTGGTTTTCTTTCTTTCATAATTGATTCGCATGATCACTCATATATCTCACGTTTCTGCGTTGAGATAGCTCTCTCTCTGTGGACTCTCTGCTTTCAACATAGTTTGCTATATATAGGTAAGTACAGGTCTTCTTGTAGGCGTGTTTTATTTAGTGGAATAATAAGGTGTTCGATATATATTCCTTTCTGTTCATTCTTTCTACTTTCATTTTTTGCTCTATAGTATTTCCTTCTTTATCTTTTCGTTTCTTCTTTTCTTTCTCTTGTATTCGTAAGAGCTACTTCTTTCTTCTTTTTAGT
>CM042146.1:102085012-102095012 GCA_023376005.1 Doryteuthis pealeii
GAGAGAATGTCATGGAGATCCGCGCTGACAGCGCGACATGATTCATGATGATGATGATGAATGATTGATGATGACGATGATGGATATTTCTACAAATCTATTCTTTCGTTTCCTTCTTGTTCCCATTCCATTATTCATCGTAATTTCTTTTTATTCTTCAAACTTATTTTTGCGTACGTCTTCAATTCCCCATTATCGTCTTCGATTCGTTTAAGCATTCTAGTTATATTCCTTTATTTCTTTATTTGATGACTAAAGCGCTACCCACGTCGCCCGGGTAGGGGTTAGCAAATAAAGTTAGTCTCGCAGATCCATTATTATTGAATCACGAGTGGATCCTCGCAGGATGCCCCATTAAAATCCCTATGTAAAAAAAGAAGACATGTGTGTTAATTCAGCCTCACCGAAAAGAAAAATTATTGTCTACTATTTAAAATCTTAAATGCAAATAAATTCTATGCTTTATCATTAAATTTTATTCTTTAATTATTTTCACAAATATAAATCAAACCTTCATTATGCCCTCCAAAAACCAAGCCCTGGTATATTTAATGTGTATATATATTTACTTTTCGTCAGTTGTTTTATCTTTGAAGTTTCCTCCGACATACAGATTCACACAACTGCCCTTTATATATGTATAGATAGATTGATAGACTACTGATAGAGGCTTATTTTTCAAAGTTTCTTAATTATTTATAATCATTACTTTCTTCGCGTCATCTTATTACTAAACTCTTTCTCCTTCCTTTATTCCTTTCCTCATTCTCCTTTCCTTTTCCGTGTGATTAATAATTTCCTCATTTTCTTTTTCCTTCTTTTTTTCTCACATTTTTCTTTCTTTCTCATTTTGATATTTTTCTTTCATGTATCTTCTGATTCTTTCACTTCTTCTTTTTCATTCTCTTTACTTCCCTTTCTTCGTTTCTTTCTGTTTTTTTCTTCCTTCTCTATTAAAAAATATTTTTGCTTACTTTTTTTTTCATTGTTTTACTTCTCTTTCTCTTTCTCGTTATCTCTGTTTCTTTCATTTCTTCTTTCTTATTATCTCCTCATTGAATTTTCTCTTTCTTATTCTTCTTCTTGTTCGATTTCTCATTTTCTTTTAAACATTCTTCTTGCTCCTTTTCCCTCAATAAAACATTCCAATCTCTTCAAATTTGTATATATTCTCTAGTCTTTTGCGTCAACAACATAAAAAAGAAATAAAATCTGTTTCTCTCAAAATTACCTTATCTTATGAATGTAAAACGTCTTTTGTTGTTGTTGTTTGTTTGTCTTTTTCAATTTTCTATTAAATGCAAACTAAAAGAGTATTTACGCTGTGAAATGAGTTTGTCCTGCCCAATATGTGAAAGGTGAACAAAGTCCACCTTTTGAATAAGACTTCGTAATAGGAACATTGGCCTTTTATTCAATTTGTCTTTCTCCAATTCCTTTTAGAGACGAACAAATCTCATGCCAATATAGCATTTACATCTGCCTCTCTTAAGCCAGCAATTCAAACTGATATTCAGATAAGTAAGGTACAAGGCCAAACAGAAATGGCTTACAATGAAAGTCAAGTATCCTGGTGTTACGTTGTAATATTCACGGCACTAAAACGATACATGTACCGTGTCCTTTTCTTTCTTGTACTAAAACTCCAAATCACCGTGCTGAAATGGTGCCGATAAAAATCATAACACAAGAAAACATGCGTCACAACTGCCAGCCTATTATCGTGCTCGTATAGTGGGCTCCTACCAGAGAGGAGGAAAGGCAGAGAGAAAGAGAGAGAGAGAACACTACTAGATTACTGGGCTCTCATAGGTCGCTCCCCAACGACCCCGCCGGCAAAAAGAGGACGAACCCTTTCTTTTTTTCCCCACGTCACCACGTGACTTCCGTCAACCCCGACTTTCCGCTTGCCCACTCAATTCTTTGTCGGGGTCACGCTACGGTCAAACATCGTCTATCCTTTTTTAAACCTTCATCATTTCTTCCTCCTCCTTCCATTAGTAGTCCTAGCTCACAAAAGTCAGGAATATACCCATCTTGCAAAACTGGTTTGATTTGGTTTGTTTTGTTTTACGGCATATCAACCTCAGTGAGTCATTTAAAGTACCGAGAAAGATTTGAAATAAATTTATTCTTAATGGATACTCACTTTTTTTTTACAAACACATTTTTCTATTTAACTCATAGATGGGATCCTAACAGGTACTACCACTCCAGGTCAGAGTGGATCTGGGAGCTCCACAACACTACAACCACCACCATTACATCTTTTTTTTCAATTTGTTTTGTTTTGTCCTCTATTTTGTGTAAGACCTTTGGAAGTCTTTTTAACTGATTTCTCTTACGGAATTTTTTTTTCTGGAAAGTCGAAAGTGAAAAGAATATATTGTCAAAAGAGGAATCTGCTTTTAAATGATCATCCAATATGTGAGCTACTTCATCTACTCATCTACCTAGTCAAAGTGCAGGGAGGCTCTATAGGAATGGCTTGCACAGTTCTTTTAGAGGTATTAACTGGAAGTATATTTTAAGACATTTAAAGGAAAAAAGATCTGTTAAAATCTTCGTTAGCTAATCTTATATTTTAGATTTTAAAACTGTTCTGCTATTATAGCATTTAGCACTATTTCTGTGCAAACACCTTTATTATTTTTTTCTCCTTCACTATACACACACACACCACACACACACACATACACATACACACACATACACACACACACACACACACACATATATATATATATATATATATATATATATATATATATAAAGTGTGTGTGTGTGTGAAAGTTAGGTAGTAAAGCCATGAAGTCAACGGTAATTTAAATGACTTCTGTGTTTGTACTATTTAATTCGTTTTGCTCCTTGTCTCTGTAGTCAGCCCTGAAGAGCATTAAGCGAAACTAATAGTAGGTTCGTCTGACTCATTAGATTTATATATATAATATATATATTATATATATATATATATATTGTAAAACCAGTCGGATGAGACTGGGACTCTTAAGAATTAAAAAAAAAATTTAAATTTAAAAAAATCTATTGGTTTCTGGTTGAAATAAATTATTACGGGATGACGGTTTGTTAAGTTTTTCTTTCCTTGAAAGTTATATATATATATATATTATATATATATATATATATATATATATATATATATATATAAAGGATTTGGTGTTTAGTTTTTATTTAGCTTTTCTTTTTGGCAAATGAGATATAGCAACTGTGGTTGGAGGCAGTTTAAAAATACTACCTAAAGTGTCCGTTTGTGTAGTCCAAGTACGGGTACTTTTGACCATTTTCAGTTCTTTTCAAGGAAGTCGGTGCTCCTATGTTGTGCATTGCCTAATATTCCTTAAACACAGTAATCAACCTAGTACTCCATATCACAAGACCACCTGAATTCTTGCAGCCCAGTAGGCTGGGGCAGTAGAATACGTCGACTGCAGAATGGAGCAACGTGTTGGTTGTGGGTGGTGACCCGTGATGCTTAAGGATGGAATCCTGGTTGCTGAGTAGTCCATGGCACCCAACAATCCACTTTGGCACTTACTTAGGCAAGACGGTCGGTTTGGAAAGGCCAATCAATCGGCCAGTCACGTCAAGCGCTAGCGCCTATATGATTGTCCCAATTCTATTGTCCTTATATCAAATCCCCAACTCATTTTATCATATGTGCGGTGGTGGCGATGTGAGTGTCCTGGTTATGACATTAAACTGCATCGAATGCTGGGGTTCCAGTTTGGAGCTTTTGGGAGTGTGGTCTAAATTATATATAAAATAACATATTCAAATAAATTAAATTCACTTTTAATTTCACTTTTCAAATGTGTCCTCAAAATTCAAATCATCATTTGGTAAAAGGAAACCTCAATTCTTGCATAAAATGTGTCCTTAATTGAATTATAAAATTAGAAATTGATTAAAAATAAAACATTTTTTCGCTTTAGAAAGCTTAAATAATTTGGATTTTTATTGGTTAATAATTTTGGAAGAAAAGGGAATATTCCCTAGTTTACTTTTTTGTCAACATCTTTCAAGATCTTCAGTTTGTTAAAAGATTAAGAGAATCCTCAATGTGACCACCACGAGTGTAGGGGAGATGCTATCACCGTTCCTTACTGCCAGGTTCTGGGTATATAAAAACCTCACTTCCTATGTTACATAAATCATGGATAGCCTATGAATTGTGTAAGTAGTGTAGACATTTTTTAATCAGAGTTCGTTAAAAGTTAAGTGGAAAATTACTGTTGGCATGTGGTAACCTACACTTGACCCCCTTTAGAATAGAAGCGTATAAACAGAAATTAAGTTTTAGTTAGTTGCGACCAGTCAGTCTCTGAGAGAAGGCGTTCTCTCAGGATGTCGCTTCTCGCCGCGCGGTTTCGAGAACACTTGGACTGGGGTTGTTTTAATAAGGAAAATATAAAAACAAGTCTTTGTTAATTAATCAACAAAAGATGACTAGCCCGAACAAAGAAATCAACCAACAGAAGACGCCGAAAGGAAAATGGCCACCGAACAAGTACGGACACCTCATCATTCCTTCACCCTGTGTCTCCCTCCGCCATTTATATATCCGATATGCGAACGGGTATATAACACCTAAAATATTGCTTCAATGTGACAATCTCGTATTGAGTGAAAATAATTATATGCGTATCCGAAGTATAGTAGTAGGATTGGGGCATTTACTAACATAAATCCTCAAACCTGGAGCTAGGGTGCAAATGTTGGGGATTCTGGGGAGGCTTGCCTCATCGGAAAATGACTCAATACTACTTGAGACAGCACCCTGCAGCAGCTCAATAGTCCAGTGGTTTTAGCCTTTTCCACTGCCACTAGACCAACTGCCGGACTGCCAAGACAGTGAACTCAGGTCTGTTCACCCTCTTTCCACGTAGAATATCTTACGCACAAGTTTCTCTCCATGTCAAGTGAGGTCATCGTCATCTGCGACGAACTTCTATTAGAAAGTAAGCGGTATCAGCGTATGTGTGTGCGTTTCTATCAATTTTAGGGAAATTGTACAAGTTTCTCATCTCTTTATTTAAACATATTACGTGCTTTACAATCGTCTGGGAATATTCGGAAGGAAGAAAAATGGGTTTATATCAATTTGTAGAAACGAATGATCGGACAGTATTTAAATATTTACCTTTTCTTTTGGCTCAACTCAGACGAATATTGTGTCCTCAAGATAAAAAAAAAATACGGTGAACCAAATATTGGTAGAGCTTGAATCGGAAATATTCTGAAGACCTGCTGAATTCTGTCTATAACTTTCTTGGCTTCATGTAACACTTATCGTCTTGTCAGCGCTTCGAGTAATTCCAAGATATTGAACAATTCTCACCAAGTATTTATAGAATATATATATATATATATATATATATATATATATATATAACGAAGCCCTCCGCACGAATAGGATGTAACACAAAGTCAATTCTTAGGCAAAGTTTAACAGGTGTGAATTCAGATTTTCCTTCGGGTTTCTATTTGCCAACACCTTAGGAACATTCCTTGAATGACGCTTGTATTCTATAGTTGGCACCTAGTGTGGATCAACCTCACACTTTCCAGCACTTTAACAGGTTTGAATTTAAAGTTTTTCTTCGCTTAGTAGCGTTTCCTATTGCTAACTCCTTTGAAAAAATTCAAGTCATTTATTGAATGACGCTGGTATACTACAGTTGGTACCTAGTGCGGATCAACTTCACTTTTCAACAGTGATTAATCTGTAAGACAGCTTTCTAAGCCTTTCAGCACTGCGAGGTGAATGAAAATGGAAACCTAGTTGTATAAATATAGGGATTTACTCAATAGCATCTCACGAGCAGGATGTGGCACAAGGTCATTTTTAATGAAAAATCTTGCAAAAAGTAAGACTGCTTAATAGGAAACTTAGGAGTAAGAAAAAAGAAACTGAGGAAGGAGTTAAAATCCAAAAATAAGGGTCTGATATGGTTTTCGGGACAAACGAATTGTAGAATCCAAATTCTTCTAAAAGACATCAGTAAACCACATAAAATGAAGTTTTCCCAGAACAAAAGACATGAAGCGGCCAACTCAGAGAAATAGAATTGAAGATATTGCTTCTGAATAGAAAAGTTTGTTTTTACCAAATATAGGGACAGGTGTAGCTGAGGGTGCTGCGGTAGCAAAGAAGATTAGGGAAAGACTGCATAAGTCCAGACAAGGGGAAAGGTCTAGTTCTGTGGTTATCAGTTGTGAAAGAAACACAAATAATGTAAACTAACTGGAAAATATGGGAGAAAATCCTGAGGCATTACGGTTATTCTAGAATAGAAATTTCCATTGGCTTGCATGGCTTATGCGTACACTATAACCCTTCCGCCAGTGTATTAAACTAAAGATAGATTTGAAATAAGAAACTCTTTCTTGCCGTTGATCAATACCACAATTAGAAACCCTTAATATTAAACGTTCCCTATATTGTATAATTACCTACCAACTCACAGATCTTAAGGGACCAGACATGCGCAATGCGATTCAGAAGATAGAATATGTAGATATCCAAGAAATATATTTCTTCACATTAACTATTTTAGTAATTTCTATTAACTTAATAATAATTTCTGAGATTATACATGTTCAGATAAAATCTTATTGATAAAGCCTAAAAGTGGGAGACTGACAAATTCGTGCATGTGGGTTGGAGAGGTGAAGCTACATACCACTGACCAAAAAGAAATGACTCTATTGGACCAAATGGAAATTCTATTCGTTCATACAACAATTACAAGCCAAACTAGAAAAACCATTGCGGTTTCTTCCAGGGGAGATATAGACTAAATGAACCGTAACCGAAAAAAGAACAATTATACCCAGACTAATGAACCGTAACCGAAAAAAGAGACAATTATACCCAGACTAATGAACCGTAACCGAAAAAAGAGACAATATACCCAGACTAATGAACCGTAACCGAAAAAAGAGACAATTATACCCAGACTAATGAACCGTAACCGAAAAAAGAGACAATTATACCCAGACTAATGAACCGTAACCGAAAAAAGAGACAATTATACCCAGACTAATGAACCGTAACCGAAAAAAGGGACTATTATACTCTGACTAATGAACTGTGACCGAAAAAAAGAGACAATTATCACTGAACTTCTTTTTTTTTTAAATTCTTGTACCATTCCTTCTCACTAATGCTTGTAATACTCCTTTGATCATATTTTGCACATTTTTTCTTTCATATTCTCTGCCATTTACCTATGAGGTAAATGACAAGATACGTCGGGGAGGAATATAACACGATGACTTCTTTTGCTGGCGTCAACTAATTTTTGATGAAAGAGGAAAGTGTAGAAGTTATTTTTTTAGTTAACGTCAATGGTCTTGTTAAAAGCAAAATGCAAAAATAAAAATATAATATAAAAATTCTGATTTTACTTTGTGTTTATAGATAAAAGAAAAGGTTATAGCAGTGACCTAAAGATGTTATGCTTGCTGGGGCTGTCAAATAAGATGACATATTTATCGAGCTGTCAGAAGCGTAGCCTTGGTTTTTCGACGCTGGCAGCTTAGCACTTGTTAACCGAATTCCGATGACAAAAATAGCTACAATCTTTTATAAAACATACACTCAGAATTGTAAACTTTTAGTCAGAGGCCGGACCGCTAAGAACGACGTTTGTCAGAGGGTCACGGGTAATTCAGGATTGCTGAAATAAGAAAATTGCCACTGGAAAAAATAGATTTTGCAGCCAAGAATAATTCCATAAAGAACTAAGTCCACATAAAACAAAACGCCAGACAAAGCTCCTCATCGTGTCTTTTCTATCCGACCTAGTGTGCAAGACTTACTCATCCATTATATATGGATAAAAACGTTGTTATTGTTAACGGTGTGTTACCTCATTTTTAGATTTGCCAGCAATCACGGCAGCTCATTTCTACTAATTTCTCAACTCGAAGTTGTATCGATCCCAGTTCTGCGGGTCAAAGGAACATAGCGTGGATGCAGGGGGCATCGAAAGAGCAGCTGGCTGGAGACACATATGGTAGTCACGGAAATAATTCATACTGTGACTGGTATATATATATATTTACCAACTCCTCCGCACGAGCAGGATACGACACAAGGTCAATTTCTTAAGCGGAGTTCAACAGGTTTGAATTCAGAGTTTTCCTTCTCCTAGACTGGTTACCTATCCATGGTTAAAGAACCCAGTCTGCCCTGCTATTTACCCATAGCTTGAGGGAGAGTAGGATTCATACATTTCCCAAGGGTATTGGCGCTAAGTGAAATGCAATTACCACGTTCAGGACTGGAACTCGGGGCGACGAGTCCATTTCCCATGACTTTAACCATTACACCATGCGCTTTCTACTGTGACTGGTATAGGACCACACCAGAGTTAGCACAGAGATGTGTGAGGCACCTGGCGAGGATCAACATCACTGGTCAGAAGTAATTAATCTGCTAGACAGCTTGTTAACATTGAAATACAGCCCTGTCGGCTGGAGCTTTAGTATACACCAACTGCACCTCTGCAGAGGGCTAAGGCCCCCCTCAATGGGGATACCTGTTGGTCGTGGGTGGCGACTCATGATGCTTAAGAATGGAATCCTGGGGAATGAACAGCCCATGACAAGCAATACTCCTCTTTGGTCCTGACTTGGGCTAGACGAGCGGTCACGTCAAGCCCTATCACCTATATAATTGTCCCAACCCTATTGCCCTTATGGCAACCCTCAACCCTTTTTATCATATATGTGCTAGAATGCGGTGGCCGAGGGTCTGTATGTCCTGAGAATTACATTAAACTCTATCTGATGCTGATGTACTAAATCTGGAGGTCTGGAGAATGAGTACCCCTTCATACCCATAGCTGGTTCACTCTGACCCGGAGTGGTAGTACCTGTTAGGGTCCCATCTATGGTTTAAATAGAAAATTTGTTTATAAAAAGAATTGAGTTTAAAAGATTCTTCCCAACAATCGCTACGAATCTTTCAAAACTTTGCCGGCATTAAATGACCCACTGTGGTTGACATACCGTAAAACAAAACAGAGCAAAACAAAACCAAATATTGAAATACTACGAAATGAATAAGAATAAAAACCAAGTTATATATATATATATATATATATATATATATATATATATATATATATATATATATTATGGGGGGTGTACCAACACTCTCGACACGAACAGGTCAATTTTTAAACGGTGTTTAACAGGTTTGAATTCACCATTTTCCTTCTCCTAGACTAGTTGCCTAACCAAGGTGAAAGCGCCCATTCTGCCTAACTATTTACTTATAGTTGATGGAAGAATAACTGGATTCAAACCCTTCCCAAGCCCATGTCCTACGACGATACCCATTACACCGCAAGCACCCCCCAAGCGTATTCATTGAATATACACTGAGATAAATTCTTCTAAGATTAAATACGCATGTAGATAAATAGATTTGTAAGGTCGAAGGTATCGAGGGAAAATTTCGATGAAATTGTAATAAAGCTATGAATAAATTATTTCGTTTAAACAGTCTATTAAATAACCTGTGTGTCCCTGTGCATTTCTGTTTGTGTTGTATGCATTACTCGCTCTTATTTAGAACTCATATACTTCATTACCACCCTTACAACTCTATTATATATATATATATATATATATATATATATATATCACTTTAACCAACCAGAACACACACTTGATAATATGAAATGTATTTTAATAGACAGTAACTTTGCAACAACACAAATACGCAAACAAAAAGAAATTAAATGGATCATCAAACTCAATACACTTAAAAAGGGTTTGAATACTGACCTCGGCATTTTAAACACATACAAATACTTTTACACATCCCATACCTAATATGCTACAACAATATATAATAACCCTAAAAAAAATTTTAATGCAGAAATTCCATGAAAACGCGTATTTCGGCTTTAAATACGGCGAAGAGCCGAAGACTAATGCTCTGACGTAATATCCTTTTTATTTA
>CM042146.1:102100012-102157512 GCA_023376005.1 Doryteuthis pealeii
TTCTAATTTGTCTGCAAATATATATATATATATATATATATATATATATATATATATATATATATATATATGCAATAAAAACACGACAGCCGTGGCATTGACAAATCCTTTCTAAGATGATAACTCTGGGTCATACATAGTTTTGTTGTCGAAACATCATTACCACAAACCGAAAGCGCCCTCGGCAGTGTCTAACAATACAACCAGATTTTTCTAGTTCAATTGTGGAAATACCAAAAAAAAAAAAAATGCAATCGAACCATGAAAACATATGGGTATACAAAACACACATACATACAAAAATATATTCATACCTCCGATTTCCTATTGGCAAGTTTGTATATGCATACATAAGTCACAAATAGGGGTTCATATATTTTGTATGAATAATGATTTATGGAAATTGACATGTAGTAGAGCGTTGACCCTGTACGGTAGATAGTGTAGGCGGACACCAAGACCTAACACCAGCCCTGGTAGTGTTGGTAATATATGAACAATGTTTGATTTGTTCTCAGTCGGTAGAGCATCCACCTCGGAATCACAAAGGTTCCTGGTTCGATACCGGACCTCACCAGCTCAGCGTATGAGTAGTACAGCGTGGATCTATGCAATAAAGGGGGAAGCTGATTGTAGGTGTGGCGTTCCGCTTCATACGCAAAAACAATCTCTCTTGTCTAGCACGAGCGAAACGAGGATAGACTTTTGCTGTCCGGTTGATACCGACAATAGGCCATTGCTTAAATAAAACAAAATGTTGATAAACTTATTCTATCTTAGATACTAGGTTAGTCAAAAAGTAATGCCATTTTGTTTAGGACAGGTATAATTACCAACATGTACCATATATCAAAATGAAGCTGGTCCTCTGTGGATCACATTCTACTTCTCCACATAGTCAGTTTCTATCAATAGCAATGTTCCACCTTCGAATGAGAGCATGTATCCCTGCCCCGGAAAATTCTGCTGACTGTCCTTTGGGCCACTTCTTCACTACAGATTTCACTTTCTCTTCATTGGAATACTGCTTACTTCTAAAACCCTCTTTCATGGGGCCGAAGAGATGACAGTCTGAAGACACTAAATTTGGTGTGTATGGAGGATACGGTAAAGTTGTTCACCTGAATGAGGCGATTTTCCCCTTGTCCTGATGCTTATGTGTGGTTGAGCATTGTCATGCAGAAGGGATATTGTCGATTGGCAAGTTGGGTTTTACTCGTTGGGTTCTCGCTCTGAGCCTCGTTAGGGTCTCAATGTAGGCCTTAGTTTTACTAGCAAAATAAAAAAAACCCTCTGGGCGACGTAAAATAAATAATGCCTGAGGGGAGAGGAGTTGGAAATTTAATACCAGAGAGTTTGTATCATAAGTAAAGTAAATCATCAAATTTATTAAAGGAGTAAAAAATTGAAAAAATTGAAATGGAAACTTAGTTCTGATAACTTTAAATATATATTAAAATAAAACAAACTATATATATATAGATAATACCAGTATGTGTTTATTAAAACTTGTTTAAAAAAAACAATGAGGACTGTCTAACATTGCATGCTCAAATTCTGAGTGTATTTATTCTATGTTATGACGATTTTAGGTAGTGTGACGTCAGTAGTGACGTAGTTTTTGTTACAGACAAAAACCGGAAGTGAATCTTAATTATTAATTTTTTTTTTAACTTTATATGAAATGGCATTATTTTTTACTCATTCTCTTAATTGGAAAATATAGTAAGAGAGATATTGTTTCTAATATGTCTGAATACTACAGTTCCCATAATTTCCAATTTGCATATGTATTGGTACTATTGGTACTGCTCAGAATTAAAGTGTTATTAAAGTGTTATTAAAGTAGAGAGTAGTGCTGCATAATCTATGTGGTGGCATAGATTATTGGCAACCCACTGTAGTTCGGCGGGGATAGTCTTTTTCATATCACGGGCGGCAGTTTTCCATGGAAAGATACAAGTAACACCGGAAGTCCTGTACGTCACGTGATTTTGAATTAGTTACTCAGTTCCAGCCAGAATGTTGGGTAAAAGAGACGTCTCTTGCTTTAGCTGGACTCATCTTCGCGCGCTGTGTTAGATAACAAGAAAGTTAGTTAAGAATAAAAGTTTTATAAAAAGCAACATGGCGTTGTTGGTTAATCAACAAGAAGACTAGACGATCACAGATTGACACAGAAGAAAACAATAAGTTATGCATCTATGCATATGTGTAAATGACCCTTTGTCTACTCTCTCTCTCTCTCTCTCTCTCTCTCTCTCTCTCTCTCTCTCTCTCTCTCTCTCTCTCTCTCTCTCTCTCTCTCAAAAGTACATTGTGTATAATATATCCGAGATGGGTATATAACAGTAGTATCCTTATTTGTGAAAATTCCATGGTTATTTTAATCCTTTATTGTAGTCAAAACTGTTCTGTGAATATAAATGAGATATATTTTTTTTAATTATCGAGTCTGAAAGTGTATTTACCAAAGAGAGAAATGAATAATGCATAAACCGTTGTTTTCAAAATTGTCTCCTAGGTATTTTCACCTACTTATTTCAGCGAGCTTAACCATTTATTTATGCGACTCTGGATTATGTCTTTTGGCGTGGAATAAAGCTGAACCATTCTATTTCTTTAAATAAAATTATAAATTTAAAAAAAGAAAGAGTGAGAGAATGAAAGTAGAACGGCTAACATGCAAAATGACAGGCATATATATATATATATATATATATATATATATATATATATATATATATATATATGTGTGTGTGTGTGTGTGTGTGTGTGTGTGTGTATGTGTGAATTTTCTGGTTATATGAATCCTCCTTTAAATGAATCCCTTTATTTTGTAAAATCCGTCTGATGAGACTGGTCACTTAAGGGTTACATTTTTTTTTAAGCCTTTTGAGTTTCTGGTCGAAATAAATTATAACGGAATGACAGTTTGTTAAGTTTTTCTTTCTTTGAAAGTTAAATATTGCTCTGTATTTAATCTAATTTATTGATTATTATACATTGAGCTCTCTTTGGGGATTTATAAAAATCCTCGTATGAATTATATGTTCGCACCTACAAGAGCATAAGTATGGTTATGCAGTGACGTTTTTAAGATCCCAAATAGAATCATCCCTTACAAACAGTAATATACCTTACATTATATATATATATATATATATATATATATATATATATATATATATATATATAGTAACAAAAAGTATTAAGACAATCAGGAATATTTCTTGTATATTCTCAACTAGTTTCGACCTTAGGTCATCTTCAGGAGAAAATTTCTTATTGAAGAAATTGTTGATAGATTATTAGAAAAGGAGCATTATAGAAGAATTATAAAAGTTCCATGCTGTTAAAATTCGGTAGGCGAGTAATAGTAGCATGTCCATTTGTTCCGTGAAGAACCTCTATGAGGTAGGTTATTTTTAGATGCTCTTATATATGTGAGGGAGGTTCATGGAGTTGTGTGTATGACTGTATGTGTATACATATATATGTATGTGTGTGTTTACATATACGTCATTCTAAGCCCGAACTGACGGCCAGGATTAAGAATTATGCCACGTGAGTGTCAAATAATTTGATATTGGCTGGTTGGTTAGTTGGTTGGTTGGCTGGTTGGTTTTTATGGCATGTCAACCCTTGAATTATTATATAACGAAGACGTTTGTTTTATTAATTTTTGTTGCGTAAACATTTTTTAAACTCATTTTAGAACATTCTTTAAAACACATTTTTGATCTATTTAACCTATAGATGGGACCCTAACAGGTACTATCACTCCGGTCAGGGTGGACCTGGGAGTAATAGCAATGAAGGAGTGCTCCACATTCCATAGAATTGGAATTTCAGAATTGGAATTTCACCATGCATTTTAGCGCTATACCTAGACAGTAACACGCTGAGCCACCGCCTTCTAACACATATATGATAAAAGGTTTGGAGGTTTACCATGAGTACAGTACGGTCGAGACAATAATATAGGTGCTAGGGCTTGACGAGACTAGCTGGTTGATCGCAGTGTGGTTTCTCCGACCGCACGTCTAGCCTAAGTAAGAGCCAAAGTGGAGTGTTGCATGTTATGGACTGCTCAACTACCAGGATTCCGTTCTTAAGCATCATGGATCTCCACATACAACCAACAGGTGGTCCCATTGTGGAGGGGTCTTACCTGGTTTAGCTCAGTCGATGGACCCACAAGGTTCCAGGTTCGATACCTGCCCTCACCAACCCAGTGTATGAGTAGCACGGGATCTGTGCGGTAAAGTGAGGAGCTGATGGTAGGTGTGGCGCTCCGAATCAGACGCCAAAAAGAATCTTCTTGGTCTAGCGCTAGTGAAAAGGGGATATACCCCCTTGCTTTCTGGCTGACACTGACTTTAGCCATCTCAATGACTTTACTTTTACTTACTTACCCCTCTGCAGAGGTGCAGTCGGCGTATTCTACTACCCCAGCCGTCAAGTCTACAAATGATTTAAAACAATATTGATCTTCGTGAATTGTTAAAAATGTTTTTAAATCTTATTATCTAAAATCTCCCCTAAATTTTTAAACCATTTTTTTTTCGAAAATATAACGATTTTAACGTCTACAAAAATTTGATCAACTTTTCCATCTATACATATATAAAGGGCGGTTGTGTGTATGTGTATGTCCGGAGGAAACTTCGAAAATAAAACAATTAACGACTAAGTGAATATATATACACATTAGATATAACCAGGGCTTGTTTTTTAAGTAAAAAGAACAAAGATTTAATTTATATTCGTGAAGATAATTAAAAAATAAGGTTTAAATGATAACAGCATATAATTTCTTTTGCATTTAATATTGTAAATAGTAGACATTAATTTATTTTTTTAGAGTGGCTGGTCAACGCAAGATATTTTTTTACGAGTGGATTTTAATGGGGCATCCTGCGAGGGTCCAACTCAAGATTCAGTAATAAATTATTACTGAATCGTGAGTTGGATCCCCGCAGGATGCCCCATGGACGTGCGAGACTAACTTTAAAAATCCTCCTCTACCCAGGCGATGCCGGGTAACCGCTTCTACTTTACACTAAATTTAAAAATGTGTATTCTCCTGTCCCATCTGACAGAGCGGCTCTATCTGTCTGTACATCAATCACAGTTATATTTATTTAACTCCGTCTTATCATATTATTAAAAGCACGTATATAGTGCGGTTCTAAATTGTTATAAGAGCTCCTAGGAAAATTTTTAAAAAAGGGTTAGCGCTAGCTATGAGGGCAGTAATTTTGGGACAATCATATAGGTGCTAAGGCTCGATGTGACCACCCAATTGATCAGAAGGGGCTTCTCCAGCCGACTATCAATTCTAATTAAGGGCCAAAGTCTGATTCTGCATGTCATGGACTGCTCAGCCTCCAGGGCTCTATCCTTAAGCATGTGGTTCGCCACACTCAACCAAACGGTGGCCTAATTGGAGGGGTTGCCTTATTCCTTGGCAGAGGTGCAGTCGGTATATTCTACTGCCCCAGCCATCAGGCCTACAAATGATTTGAGTAAAACAATATTGATCTTCGTAAATTGTTAAAAATGTTTTTGAATCTTGTTATCTAAAATCTTCCCTAATGTTTTAAACCAATTTTTGTTTTTCGAAAATATAACGAATTTAACGTCTACAAAAATTTGATCAACTTTTCCATTTACACTAAATTTGAAAATGTTCCTATTTTTATTTCTGCTGTCGATATTGAAATTAAATTTAATACTTGTTTAAAATGGATTGGAAGCTTTTTTATTTCGGATTTAATATGTCGTTCAGGCTCACATGAGTGTATATAACATATACATATATATATATATATATTATATATATATATATATATATATATATGAGGAATGAAGGGTGGAATAAATTCGACAAAATGTAGTTGAGAATAGAGGAAAATGTGGATATAACAACACAACAACTAAATTCAATTGATATTTCGCCTCCTTATTGGGTGAAGCTTTTTCAAAATGTTATTGAGATAAATGCTTGTACATACAGCTTTTATAGTGAAAAGGTAATTGGGCAAGGGAGGAAAGAAGGGAGCGCTTTTGTGTGTGGTATAAGGAATGAGAAAAAGTAGGGGTGGGTTTAGTATGTGGGGAATGGTATTTTCACGGGATCAGTCGGTTGACTTTGAAGAAAATTTGATATTCAGAGTGTAGGTCAATGTGTGATGTCTAGTGTGTACCTAGGAGCCAGGAATATTTTTTGCTTGAATATATTTTGGAGAATTCTTGAAAGATTTTGTTGAGATAAAAGCATTATATATATATATATATATATATATATATATATATATATATATATATATAGTGAGAGAGAGAGAGAGAGAGAGAGAGAGAGAGATGCTGATAGATACGTTTCCTGCGTCCCTAGGGCATAAAAATATAAAGGGCCGCAGTAAAATCGTATCCTTGCGTCCCAGTGTTTTTCATTTTTCTTCCCTCACCATTTCAAGCTAACTAAATACATTTCTATATTTTCTTGTAAAAAATGGATAGTTATTTAATAAGCTTAGCTTAGATGTGGCACAAGGCCAAAATTATGGGGTGCCCAATGAGGATCGGACTTACTAACAATGGTCTGCAAATCTAGTTTGCTAACCATTACACTACATGAGGTGCCCCTAGCACCTTTATAATTGTCTCAACCCTTTTGTTCATATGGCAAATTCCCTACCCTTTTTATCATATATGTGCTAGAAGGTGATGACTGAGGGTTTTAGTGTCTGGGTATGACGTAAAGCATCTGATGATGAAGTTTCAATTTTGGAGCACTGGGGAGTGGGGAGTACCACTTCATCGCCATTACTCCCAAGTAAACTCTGACCCGGAGGGGTAGTACCAGTTAGGCTCCCATGTATGGTTAAATAGAAAAAATGAGTCTAAAAATTCAGTTTAAAAATATGTTCAGTACCCACCAAGAATGAATAAAACAAAACGTCTGGCATAAATAATCCAACAAGAGTTAACATGCCGTAAACCCCAACCAATCAAACCAACCAAACCAAGACAGAAATTTTTAAATTGATTAAAAGTTAACTTTCTTGAAAACAGTACCCTTGGCATTCAAAACAGTAATTCTTTCAATTTATCATTCAGACAAAAGAATTCATTGGTTTTGCTGTCCCTATTACATTTCGACCCTCGCGTTCTCCGACTTTCTTTAAAATGTAATATATATCTCCTCAAAGAGGATGGGAAATTTGTTTTAATCTCTTTCTTCGTTATCGCAAAGCAAAGACGGTATTAAACAGTTTTTGTTTAAATTTTGTGTTTCGGACTGCTGTCTTCATATTTTTTGTGGTATATATAAACACAACGTTTCGGTCGTTGTATCCTCCGACCTTCCTTAGGTGTTCCCTGTGTATCTTAGCATAGTAATGACACAACCAGGGAAATCATTTTTAATAGTTTGACTGTTGTTGTTGTTGTTGTTGTTGTTGTTGAATACAACGACCGAAAGGCTGTGTTTATAGTAAAGATGAGGACAACAGTCAGAAACAAAAAAATTATTCACATCAAGTCTCATCTAAAAAATATAGACAAATATTTTTTTTTCGTTTTGGGAAAAGATCTGAGAACAATTTATGAAAAAAATATCGTGAAACTGGAGGTATCGTCCTCGTTGTGGCGATTGTCTGCCCTTGCTATGATGGACTTGGTTGGAAAAGAGTTATCTTCCCTTGCTGCGATGATTTGCCACTAGATGGCATTACTACTTGAGTCTTTAAACTCAGCTCGGGAAGCACTCTGTCTTGTCTTTGATCCGGCATCTACAATGTTGTACTAGACGAGTGGTGGCTCAGTCCATTTAAATGGGAGGGGGCTTGTCCCCCACCACCACCAACTACAGGATAGTACCCATTTGAGTACGAAGCTCTTTATAGACTCTCCTATTGTATAAGAACTCTTTCTTACTTCCCAAAGATGTTCGTCCTAACTGTTCGTATCTTGTTATATATTTCATGCCCCATGTGCTCAGACAATAAAGTCTGTATTGTAGTTATATTGAACCTCTTTGTTTGGATTTTATTATGTCTATATTCACCTACGTTTGGAGGTTTCTCTGTAGCCTCCTAACGCATTATAAGAACCATTTTTTACCACTAAAGCCAAAACCACATTCTTATATCATCTTTAAGATTAATACTTTCCAAGCGTTGTCAGTAACGTTCCCATTTTTTCTGTGTGATAACATGTTCTTGTTGCTGTTGCTTTTTCTAACGATGGAAAAGGTTAGAACGAAATTATTTTCCCTTATGAAAAACAAATGCATATTACACCTGAAGTGTAGCATTGCGAAGGTCTCAATGGATGCAAGGTGTCGGAGATAGATGACGACAATTTCGCAGAAAAGGAAAAAGTCAGACACGTGGTGATAGAAAAAAAACACTTCTCACTTTGATTGTGTGTTTCAGCTTCTCACCGGATCTAAAACAGGAAATAATATTTCGGTGAGCAAGTTCCTTTCAATTAAATAAAAAAAAAAAGTAATAGGGTTTTACACACAATGTGACTCACAACCCCAGGACTGTGCAGTCGGAACACAAAACCTTTGATTCCGACTACTGATATTTTTTGCCACCTCCGACTCCACTTTATGTGTTATATACACCTTTAAATCGGATATATAAATGGTGAGAGTGTGTGTGTGTGTGTGTGGTGTGAGAGAGAGAGAGAGAGAGAGAGAGATTATAATTCTAAACACAATGAGAGTTATGTCTCGTTGCTAAGTTACAACTAAATGAGCCAATGAGAAGAGTTAAAAAGTTATCAGTGTTTATTTTTACACTTAATACCACAATGGTTTTATTATGCGGAATCCCTGTGCCATAGTGGCTAAAGTACTGGATTGCAACAGTGTAGTAAGCAAGTTCAGACTCCAGTTGTGATATTACATTCACTTTTTGATTAATACCTTGGGAAAGGTATGAACACCCTCATATCCTCAGCTATGGTTTAAACTTTACCACTACTGTTCTTTCACAAGGATTGCTTGGGCATTAAATAACCCATGAATGTTGATATGCCATTATTCAAAGAAACCAAACCTTATTTCTACCTTTTATTATTTTCTTTATGTATTATATGCACCTTTAAATCGGATATATAAATGGCGAGATAGATAGATAGATAGATAGAGAGAGAGAGAGAGAGAGAGAGAGAGGGGGGGAGATGGGATGATGATGAAGAGTTCTTACTTATCTTCTGCTGATCAAGTTCGTCGTTATTTTCTCCGAGTTGATTTCTATTCTGTTCGGCTGGGTGTCTGCTCATTTTCTGTTGATTAGTTAACAAAGATTTGTGTTTCTATTTTCTTTATTAAGAACAACTCAGCCCAAAACTGCGCGGTGAGAAGCGGCATCTTGAGAGCCGACGACAACGTCTTCTCTCTCTGGCCGCAGCTGACTTAACTAAAACTAATTTCTGTACTCACACCTTCGTTAAGCCAATCATAAATCGGTGTGCAGGTGAGCGTGATGTTGAACGCTGTCAATCATGGTAATTTTCCAATTCCTCGTTATTTGAATCTTTCTTTACGAACTTTGATTCAAAGATATTTACACTACTTACATATTTCATAGGTTATCCATGAATTATATAACATACATAATTAAATGATCATGATCTACAAATATATATAAAAAATGATTAAAAAAATATTCATAAGGAGTGTGCAATGTATAACATTATAGAATAAACTAGAGTCATAATTATTTACTAAGCTCAGCTTAGATGTGACATAAGGCCAAAAGTATGGGGCTCCCATTGTGAATCGAACTCACGAACAATGGTCTCGAAATATGGCTTGCTAACCATTACACCAAGCGGGGTAATTCAAGTGGAAACGGGGTTTGTAAAACTATATCAACTCCGATTCCACAGCTCTACCGAACTCTCCTTGGATACTGAAAAACAAAAAAAGACTGTCAAGTATCTATTCTAATCAAAAAGCAATTTGTGTGGGGAATTATTTGGTTTGTTTATTTGTTTATTTCTTTTCTTTTACGACATATCAAACTCGGTGGGTCATTTAATGCCGACAAAGATTTGAAATAAATTCATTCTTAATAGATACTCATTTTTTTTATAAACACATTTCTATTAAATCCATAGATGGAACCCTAACAGGTAAAACCACTCCGGGTCAGAGTGGACCTGGGAGCAATGGTGATGAATGGGTGCTCCACATTCACAGAACCTCCAGAACTGGAACCTCACCATCAGATAGAGTTTAACATCATTTCCAAGATATGAAGACCCTCAACCACCGCATTCTAGCAAATATATGATAAAAAGGGTTGCGGGTTGGCATAAGGGGAATAGGTTGGGGCAACCTTATAAGTGCTAGGGCTTGACATGACCAGCCGATTGATCGTAAGGAGCCTCTCGAACGCGCCTCAAGCCTTAGTAAGGATCTAAGTTGAGTGTTGTATGTCATGGACTGCTAATCCTCCAGAACTCCGTCCTTAAGCATCACGGGTCGCCACCCACGGACAACAGGTAGTCCCATAGGAGGGGGGCTTACCCTCTGCAGAGGTGCAGTTGGTGTATTCTAAAGCTTCAGTCGACAGGGCTGGAATTATTTTAGTAATTTTGCAATGAAATGACAAGTACATATGAAGTGTTTGAATTTTGATTTATTTTGACTCAATTTAGAGTTTCGACGCACACAATGTGCTGTAGACAAAGACAATATAAAGAGATAAGGACAAGTTCGCAGAAAAGTAAAAAGTCAGACACGTGGTGATAGAAAAATACCTCTCACTCCTCACGAATCGGTCTCAAATCTGGGAGACGTGAAGTAATTAATTCCAGCATCTCTAAAACTACGCTGTTGAAATAGTTTAAAATTCTGCCTTTTTTTTTGCATTTACTATCATTCACGTCATCAAACCTGAACCTCTGCCGCCCTGTCATCTTGGGCTGTAGAATACGCTGACTGCAACTCTACAGAATTTTAAGACCCCACTCCAATGGAAGTCTCTGTTGTATATGTTGGTATTTTGTATTTGAGATATGTAAGTATTTTGTATTGGAGAAATGAAAATAAAGAGCTCGATTACCGGTGTACGAGCTGTATTCATTTGCTATAGTCTACAACACAATTAATATATATACGGCTGTACGGTGTTCCACGTTGCGCGCGTTATTTTTTGCAGAGTTTACTTGTCATGATTATTTTCTAAAATTATCGAATTTTATACGATATACGCATTGTAATTGCCTTCAAAAATATAAACAATAATGTACTTTATTTAACAATGCAACAAAAAGCAAATTTTAAAATTATAATATATATATATATATATATATATATATATATATATAATATATATAGTATGAACAAAATTATTATTAAGACAATCAGGAATATTTCTTGTTTGTTGTTTAATCTCAACTAGTTTCGACCTTCGGTCATCTTCAGGAGAAAATTTATTATTTGAAGAAATTGTTGATACATTATTAGAAAGGGAGCATTATAGAAGAGTTATAAATGTTCAAGTGTTATAGTGGGTTTAACATGCTGTTAAAATCCGGGTATAAACAGATATATACATATATGATTATTTGGATTATTCGGACTATTGTCCTCATATTTATTGTTATATGTACTGTTCTTATTCCGCTAACCATAGCTGGGTACAACTGTTAAACAGTGTTAATTATTATTCTATGTTACTGTCGCCCTTGATCAGGATTGAACCTTCAGCCCAGAATAACTGTCGCTTATAACTGTATTAACTCAACGCCTGTATCCACTACGGAATGTGTCCAATTGATGTGAACAGGATAATCCCAGTGGATTCAATAAAGGGTTGGGTTCAGAGTTCTGTGAAGGTTCCCAAATAGAAAGGAAAGGTTCCCAAGTTCGAATAGAAGGTTCCCGAGTTCGAATAGAAGGTTCTCGAGTTCGAGAATATTCCTGAGTCTGACACGAAATACCCGAAGAAGGCCAGAGGGCACATCGGCCAAAACGTTGTACAGATAACAATAAAGATGAGTACAATAGTTCGAATAAACTAAATTTATCAAATTTCATCTAAAAAAAATTTAGAGAAATATATTTATTTATTTATTTATTTATAAACGAGATTTGGCATAAAATAACCCATAAGGGTTGATATGCCATTAAACCAAACAATCAACCTTATCCTTTAGATGACTTTGCAGTTTAGGATAAACCGTCACTTGTTACGCCTGTCTAACATGTAAAGAGACTTTAACTTGATATCTACTCCTGCCACGAATATTTCGGGCCAATGTCAAAATGAAAACGTCATTTTAATTAGCATAAAAATATCTGACGGCAGCAAATATGGATTTCATTTTGTTTTTGTTTGTTTGTTTTTTTTTTTGTTTTTTTGGTTTTTTTTTGGTTTTTTTTTCTTTTTTTTTTCGAGGTTTCTAAATGACAGTTTTATGTCTTTAAAGGCTTTCACATATTATTTCTTCTTCTTCTTCTTCTTCTTCTTCTTCTTCTTCTTCTTCTTCTTCTTCTTCTTCTTCTCTCTCCCCCTCCTCCTATTTCTACTCCTACTCCTGGTGCTGCGCCTACTCCTCCCCTTCACCTCCAGCAGCTGAACCCTAGAAATCTTTTAAGTGGAGCAAGAAAAAACCGAAGACGTCACAAAATAAATCCCCCAGACAGCGAAAGAATTGCAAGATCAGTATCAAAACAGATTCAAGTATTTATGTCTTGTTTTTGTTTTTTGTTTTGTTATGTTTTTGTTTTTTGGAGTGGGGGGGTAAGTGTGGTTTTTTTTTTACTGTGAAATATACAGAAGAAATTAATTTCTTAATTCGCCGCCTCAAAATGATAAAAAAAAATTCCTAAAAACCATAATGTAATAATTTATTATCGTTCTTAATTCCTGCTTTGTCGTTTTAGGCTGATAAAATTGTGCACACGCGTGTAAAATCAAAATTTACAAACATCTTAATGAGTTGTCATAAAACTTCTTGCTTCCCACTGTCAGCGAGGCTTAGAATAGGTTGACTCTGTCCCCTGTAGATTGGTAAGACATCCCCACCAAGGGGATAACCTGAGTATGTATTTACCAAGCCCTCAGCACGAGCAGGTTGCACTTTATTTGTATGTTAATTTTCAGCAGCAGCCAGAAGCTAAGATCTGGCTTATATATAACATACAAATAAAGTGGGATGTTCAATCTCCCTCTCACGCATTTCAATATCTGTCTGTCTGTCTGTCTGTCTGTCTGTCTCTCTCTCTCTCTCTCTCTCTCTCTCTTTACACTTACAGAGAAACTAACATATATAACAAGGTACGTGGTATAATGGTTAGAGTCGTAGGACATGGACTCGTCGACCCGAGTTCAAATCCTGGATGAGGTTGTTTGCATTCCACATAGCGCCAATACCCTTTGGAAAGGTATTATTCCAACTACTCTCCCTGCAGATATGGGTAAATAATAGGGCAGACTCGGCTCTAACATTGGTTAGGTAATCAGTATAGGAGAAGGAAAACTCTGAATTCAAACCTGTTAAAATTGACCTTGTGTCGCATCCTGTTCGTGCGGAGGGTTTGGCATATATATATATATATATATATATATATATATATATAGATAGAGAGAGAGAGAGAGAGAGAGAGAGAGAGGGGGGGGGACGAGAGAGCGAGAGAGCGGGAGAGAGAGATAGAGAGAGAGAGAGAGAAAGAGAGAAAGAAGAAGCAGTTAATCTAGATTTATCTCTAGAGGGGAAAGTAACAGGCAGAATGTGAAGTAAGAGACAGGTCATTTTTTTTATTTAATGGCAAATCTAAGCAAAATGATTTTAATGTTGTTTTCTTTTTTAAATCTTCCAGTCGTAATTCTTTGTTTTTAAATTTAATTCGCTTTACAAATTCACTTTTTACCTGCTCACAATTACCTACACATAGCTCAATGGGGGACCGAATGGGTCAATTTTATCATTTTGTTAAAAATGGGATTTTCTGAAGAAAAACATTAAAGAATTTCAAAAATTGTAAAAAAATGAGAATGGAATAATGAAAAGCATCCGGAGTTGCTGAAAATGATTTCATCTTATTATCCGAAATTTTCCTTAACGTTTACCTATTTAAACAAACAAAATCTTTTTTGTTATTTTCTGTGTACATTTTTAGAAAATTCAATGAAATTAACGTTTACAAAATTTAATCAATATTTCCATTTTCACTAAATCTGAGTGTTTTTCTATTTTCATTTCTGTTGCCGAGATTCAAATTCAATTTAATACTTGTTGAAAATATATTATTATACGAACACAAGCTTTTCTTACTGATTAAATATTTCACATACACTCCCATACACACCATATATATATATATATATATATTATATATATATATATATATATATATATATATATATATATATATATATATATATATATTTCGTAGATATTTTGGCAACTTAATACCTCTTGGCTATACATGGTTATTTGTTTCTTCCAGACACTTTTACCGATATATATATATATATATATATATATATATATATATATATATATAATATATATACCACTTTTGTGGATATATAAACAGCACATGGCTGTTTTCCTAACCCTAATATAGGGTAATGGTTAGCAATCTAGATTTGCAAACCATTTTATAGTGTGCTTGATTCTTACTCGTCGCCCCACACTTCTGGCCTTGTGCCACACCTAAGCTAAGCTTAGTAAATAACTATAGATATATTATTAAAAAAAGAAGATCCACAAAATGGATTATTTTTTTTAATTATTATTTTACGTTTGCGACAAGTGAAGAAGATATCAGAAGATTTGAAACGCGTATCGCACATGTAAAATAATGATAAAAAATTTAAAAAAAACATAATCCATTTTGCGGACCTTCTTTTTTATAAAATATCTAATTTTCTCTGTTGGACCCATAACAACACCGACCGATCACCGAGTTAAAGTAAAAGAAAGCGAAAAGATAAGCAAATACTTGGACCTTACCAGAGAATTTATAAAACTGTGGAACATGAAGGTAAAGATAGTACCAATTGTAATTGGGGGCCTTAGAACGGTCCCCAAGGGTTTGGAAAAGAGTCTGGATGAAGTGGAAATCAGGGGAAGAATCGAGACCATCCAGACTACAACATTGATAAGATTGGCTAGAATACTTAGAAGAGTCCAGGGGACCTAAGTAGACTTGCTGTCAATCAGCCTCTAGTGAACCACCAATACTGGGAATATTAGAAGCAGACGCCATCAAACAAATAGCAACAAAGGAATACTTCAGAAGAACAAGAAAACTCCTAGAAACCAAGCTACGTAGCAGAAACCTTATCAAGGGAATAAACACATGGGTGGTCCCTCTCGTAAAATATTCGGGACCATTCATGAAATGGACAAGAGAGGAGCTCCGACAAAAGACAAGGAAACTCATGATCATGTCCAAAACATTTCACCCGAGAGACGACACTGACAGGCTCTATGTGCCAAGGAAAGAGGGGGAAGGGAATCTCGCCAACATTGAAGACTGTGTAGATACGACAATCCGAGAACTTGACGAATACACTAATAAAAGTAAGAAAAGACTAATTGCAGCAGCCCGGAAAAGCAGTTGCAACATATTGACAAACAGAAATACATCAAAAACTAAAAAAACAGAAATGTGAAGAAAAACAATTGCATGGGTACTTTAAGCGTCAAACTTAAGAGATATCACATCAGAATACATGGACATGGCTGAGAAAAGGAAAACTCAAAAGAGAAACCGAATCACTTATAATTGCAGCACAAGACAATGACATTGGAATAAACTATATAAAGGCAAGAATAGATAAGACGCATCAGAATTGCAAGTGCAGAATATGTGAAGATAGAGAAGAAACGGTTAATCATATAATAGCGAATGCAGGACAAAGAGAGTACAATACTAGGCATGAATTGATGGGAAAGGTAATCCACTGGGAATTATGCAAGAAATTCAATTTTCACTAAATGGTATATGCACAAACCTAAACCTGTCCTAGAGAATGAGACGCATAAAATTCTGTGGGTACACACGGATCACCTAATCCCGGCTAGGAGACCGGACCTAATATTGATTGACAAGAAAAAGAGAACCTGTCATCTAGTGGATTTTTCCGTCCCGACCGAGTGAAAATGAAAGAAAGCGAAAAGATGAACAAATACTTAGACCTTGCTAGAGAACTGAGGAAACTTTGGAACATGTAATTGGTGCCCTTGGAACGATCACCAAATCTCCGGAAAAGAATTTAAGTGAATTGGAATTCAAATCTTCTTCTTATTGCACATTAAAATTTTCTTTCTTTCCTTCAAATTTTCTTCTTTTTTCAAATTCAAATCTTTTTCGTCTATCCATAATTCAAATTTTTTCTTCTTTCTTTCATTCTTTCTTTCTTTCTTTCAAATCTTCTTCCTAACGTACAAATCTTCATGTTCTCATTAAAATATTCTTGATTTCCTTCACATCTTCTTTTCTTTCAATCAAATCTAATTCTTTCTTTTATTCAAATATTCTTCTTTCTTTCTTTCAAATCTTTCCTCTCAGTTAAATCTTCTTCTCTCGTTCATTCATATCCTCCTTATTTTCTTCAAACATGCTTCCTTCTTTCATCAAATCTTTTTATTCTTCTTTTATTCAAATGTTATTTCTTTTATTGAAATATTCTTCTTTTATTCCTTCAAACCCCCTCCTTTTTTTCTTTTATCAAACCTTCTTTTTATTCAAATTTCATTTCTTTCATTCAAACCTTTTTTCTTTCCTTCAAATATTCTTCCTCTCATTCAAATCTTATTTCTTTCATTTAAATCCTCTTTAATTCCTTCACATATTCTTTATTATTTTCAATTCTTCTTCTTCTTCTTCTTCTTCTTCTTCTTCTTCTTCTTCTTCTTCTTCTTCTTCTTCTTCTTCTCTTCTTCTTCCATCAAATCTTCTTTTCCTTTTTTTCCATTCAAATTCCCTTCTTCAATCTTTCATTCAAAATTTCTTTTTTTCATTCAAATCTTATTCTTTCTTTCCTACAAATCTTTTTTTCTTTTCTTCAAATCTTATACTTTCTTTCACTCAAATCTTTTTTATTTCATTCAAGTATTTTTTTTCTTTCCTACAAATGTTCTACATCTTCATTTCCTTCAACTCTTCTTCATTCATTCATTCATTCATTCTTTTCTCGATTCATTATCAATCCAAAACGAGGCTGAAGATCAATCACCAAAAACAAAACCAAACGACTTCTCGTCTTAATGTAATTAACTGACCAAAATTCGCGATCGAAATTTTCTAATTCCCCACAGACAAGGAATATCAGACGGCATTCCCAAAATAACTCCGCCCGAACTAAACCGACCCTTGACCTCTAAAACCAACAAATAGACTAACGAGTGAAGTCATGTGCTTTCCAATCCCATCAGATCACTTAACCCCGGGGGAAGGACGACTACTGATCACTCAACCACGTGCGGGTGGAGATGGGGATGGAGATGGAGATGGAGTAGGGAACAACTACGGATCACACAACCCCGTGGGGGTGGGGGTGAAAAACTACTGATCATTCAACCTAGTGGGACTGGGGATAGGGTTGGGAACAACTACGGATCCCTCAACCCCGTGGGGGCAGAGTGGGGGGTGAACGACTATAGATCACTCAACCGCACCGTGTTCGTCATGTTTGGTATCGATTGCATTTTATGAGTATGACTGCGTTAATAATTTCACTTTTAACAATTCCGAGATTTTGTTTTCGCAAAAAGGGACGATTCTCTCAATAATGTCAAGCATCGTTCATCTTAGTGGGAATTATGTTAATGGGTGTCCTTGATGTGGCATTCTAGTAAGCACCAGATATCTCTTGCTTATGGGACCATGAACTCCTTTGGTGCCAAAACTCTCTCATATGAATATATATATATGAGGAAAAGGGGGTTAGTCATCCACAAACACCGTGTTTCGACGTCTCTTCAGTGTGGCTAGACATCTGTAAGCTACCTGCAGTCGGGATAGAAACGCGATCGATTCATCCTCAGTCGGGCTGCTTGGCTATCGTCACCTACAGAATGGGAAGTGGATTTTAACTGTTTAATACACACATCTGTATGTGTGTAAAGGCCGCCATAGTGCTCCATCCTTTTTTATAAGAGAGCATTGCGTTTACACTTTAGTTGGCGGACGTCAGCGAAATCCCCTCCAAAGTCCTCAACCCACTGTGGGATGTGGATATATATATATATATATATATAGAGAGAGAGAGAGAGAGAGAGAGAGAGAGAGGAGAGATTGAGAGATATACATAAAAAGGGAGAGATATGAACAGACTGAGATAGATAGATAGATGCGTGCACTCATGCGTGCGTGTATAGTGACTACATATATATATATGTGTGTGGAGAGGTAGAGAGAGATAAAGGGGAGAGATAGATAAAAAGGGAGAGATATGAACAGACTGAGATAGATAGATGCGTGTGTGTATAGTGACACTATATATATATATATATATATATATATATATATATGTGTGTGTGTGTGTGTGTGTGTGTGTATATATATTCGTATGAGATATAAACTTCTAAAAGTAGAGGAATCATATGTAAATAGGGAGGTGATATTTTATTATGAAATAAAATATAAAATAAAGGGGATACGAAGGCCTTTTCGACCGGTACTTTTTCAAGTATATACACCGGTGACAATTAAAAGTCAGAATATAAAGAAATTAATAAGAACGAATGGGGGTAAAGCAGAGAGGGGGGGCAAAAAAATGGGGAAGAGGGGTATGTGTGTGTGCCCATTTTTTTTGTCTCTCTGCTTTACCCCCATTCGCTCTTATTAATTGCTTTACATTCTGACTTTTAATTGTCACCGGTGTATATACTTGAAAAAGTACCGGTCGAAAAGGCCTTCGTATCCCCTTTATTTTATATTTTATTTCATAATAAAATATCACCTCTCCAATTTACATATGATTCCTCTACTTTTAGTAGTTTATAAGTTTTCATGTACCAAAAATCTCTCTCTCTCTCTCTCTCTCTATATATATATATATATTATATATATATATATATATATATATATATATTAGATGAGCCTAGTATATATTATATTTGTATATATGTATTTTATATATGCCTATAATATTTATTTTTGGAATTATGTGTGAAGCAAAAGCTGTGAAATGAATTACAGGTATATATAAAATACATATATACAAATATAACATATACTAGACTCACCATATATACCAACAAAGAAGTATACGTGGACTCCACAACAACGACAACACACACACACACACACATTATGGATATATATTATAAATTTAATATTCCGTAACTACAGTTTCATGCGTACTTGCAATCACCACAACATGCAAAAATTTTAACATTTTAACCATCTGATGATTGCACGTACGCATTAAATTGGATTTTATATCCATAATATTTAACCTTTGATTTTAAATCTGCGATTTTGCCGTTGAGCACCTTCATATGCTAATACTTTTCACATTCATTTTCCATTATACTATAGGGCATTATATATACTAGCAAATATATGCACCCTCCGGGTGCAAGTATTTAAGTTTTAATGTAATAAAATATCATGTTAAATTAGAAAGGCTAATAAAACTGAATAAGAATGCAGATAAAAAGATTTGGAACAGAGGGGGTATGATTGAAAAATAGAACAACTTTGAAACTCTTCCATCATTTTCCATTACTCCCTTTTTTCATTCGTAAATTTTCCTAATTTAACTATTTAGTTAAAATAGGAAATAAAGAATAAAATTGTAGTTATTTCTTTTTGCTAATGGATTTCTTTTAAGATTTATCCCCGAGATTTTTGCTCATATTCAATAAGGTAAAACCAAACAATTAGAAATCAATAATACTAAGCATATATTTATTAAAATAAAATTTTTAATATCAATATGCAAATTATCCTTCCCATTCACACTGTAAACCGCTATTTTGTTGTATATATAAATACAATTGCATGTTATTAGTATGTAGATATAGTCAACAGTCTTAATGATGAAAAACAATTTTATTAATAATTAAGGTTTAAATAAAAATAAAATCATGGAGAATGTGATGTAAATAACAAAGGGAATTGTGACTGGTATAGTAATATAGTTTCGGTTACAGACAGAAAAACACACAATCTCCATTATAATAAGATATATATATATATAATATATATATATATATATATATAGTCATCCAAGTCTCTTCAGTGTGGCTAGACATTTTGTGAGCTACCTACAGCCGCAATAAAACTCCGATCGATTCAGCAACAGTCGGAAACCTTAACCACTCGACCATCGTCACCCACAGAATAAGAAGAGGATTTTAACTGTTTTAATACAGACATCTGTGTGTATGTAAAGGCCGCCATAGAGTGCTCCATCCCTTTTATAGGAGCGCATTGCGTTTACGCTTTAGTTGGCGGCTATCAGCGAAATCCCCTCCAAAGTGCTCAACCCCAGGAGGATGGAGTGGATATATAGTCATTCGCAGACACGTGTTTCGACTTATCAAGTCTCTTCAGTGTGGCTAGACATTTTGTGAGCTACAGCCAGGATAGAACTCCGATCGATTCAGCATGAGTCGAACAGCTTAACCGCTTGGCCATCGTCACGAAGAGGATTTTAACTGTTTTAATACACACATCTGTATGTATATAAAGGCCGCGATAGAGTGCTCCATCCCTTTTATAGGAGAGCGTTGCGTTTACGCTTTAGTTGGCGGTAGCTTTATTTTGCTCTTCATATGTCTCCTTTTTTTTCTTCTTTTATTTTTCATCTCATTTACAGAAGAAGATTATTTTATTCCCGTTGATATTTGATAGTCATTACTTCGCACGGATCTTTCTTAAAGACAAGTTCCGTCCAGGTTGGGAGTTATCGATTTTTAGGGGATGGTGTTCGGTCGAAGGGAAATCGCTTCTATGTTTACCGGGACGACATCCAATTTCAATTTCTTGAGCGTCCAGAGAGTTTACGTTTGTTCGTCTGATCGATATTTTTATGCAATCTTCGCCGCGAAATAACAGGTAATCGATGAACACTACTTGATCGATCAGTGGATGATAAAAAAAATGATTATGATGATGATTGAAAAAAGAAAAAAAAAATCATTTCTTAAGAAAAAATGATGGAGGTTTGAATAAAAGATTGTGTGTCGCGAGTTGGATTAGACGAGTTTGCAGTTCAATTGGTCATGTCTACGTGATTCTGTTTTTTTTCTTTTTTTTTTTTAGAAATATTTTAAGTTACTGATGAGTTTAGTCAGGCTAACTTTGGATTCGTTGACAAAGTTCTGCAAACTTTATCGTGCATATATATATATATATATATATATATATATATATATATATATATATGAAGGAAGGGTGGATGGGTTTAAGATCCGACGATATGCTGTAGATAGAAGGAAAGTGGTCAAGAAATGATCAACCCAAAACAAGTCACAGGGTGGTACGTTTCGTCTGTATGCACAGACTTTCTCAGCCGATCTCAGATCGGCTGAGAAAGTCTGTGCATACAGACGAAACGTACCACCCTGTGACTTGTTTTGGGTTGATCATTTCTTGACCACTTTCCTTCTATCTACAGCATATATATATATATATATATATATATATATATATATATATATAAATAAACGAGAAATTCTGGGGAAACCAGCTACTGTAGTGGTTAGAATGTCCGGCTGGCAGGTAGGGTTCGAATCACGCACCAAGCACTGCCCTGTCTATAGCTCTGCTGATGAGGCCTAATAGGCTGAAATGTACATACAGAGATCAAATTTTTCTCGATTTTGTTTACGCTTTACATTTAAACCGATATGCACGCCTAATTCATTTAATTATAATTAATTAACAAATTAGGTATGACTTTAATTAAGCATATAATCTCTCATATATATATATATATATATATATATATATATATATATATATATATATAGATATATATATATATATATATATATATATATATTGAAAATTCATCAGTTAGTTGCCAACTACCGAGACAAACACACACACACACACACACACACACATATATATATATATATATATATATATATATATGCTCCCATCCCCCTAGGCTTGAGCACGCTGGGGGGGGGTTCGCTGGGGGCCCCCAACTCAAGCGTAATCGCGACGCTCTCCTATATATAAGGGATGGAGGACTACAAATATCTAGCAACACTGAAGAGACTTGCTAAGTCGAAACACGTGTCTGTGGATGACTATATATATATATATATATATATATATATAATATATTATATATATATATACTAGCAAATATAAGCACCCTCCGGGTGCAAGTATTTAAGTTTTAATGTAATAAAATATTGTATTAAATTAGAAAGGCTAATGAAACTAAATAAGAATACAGATAAAAAGATTTGAAACAGAGGGGGGGTATAATAAAAGATTTGAAACAGAGGGAGTATAATAAAAAATGGAACAACTGAAACTTACTCTTCCATCACTCTCGTCTTTCATTGTTATTTTTTCTAATTTAAGTATTTATTTATAAGAGGAAGTAAAGAATAAAATGACAGTTATTTTATCTTTTTAATGGATTTCATTTAAGAGATTTTTGCTTATATTCATTAAAATAAAACCAAACAGATAGAAATCAATAATACTAAGCACATATTTATTAAATTCGATTTTTTAATATTGATATGCAAATTAGCCTTCCCGTTCACATTGTAAACCGCTATTTTGTTGTATATATAAATATAATTGCATGTTGTCAGTATGTAGACATAGTTAACAGTATTAATAATGTAAGACAATTTTATTAATAATTGAGGTTTAGATAAAAATAAAATCATGGAGAATATGACGTCAATAACTAAGAGAATTGTGACTTGAGTAGGAATATAGTTTCGGTTACAGACAGAAAAACACACAATCTCCATTATAATAAGATATATATATATATATATATATTAAGTCATCCACAGACACGTGTTTCGGCTTTTCACGCCTCTTCAGTGTGGCTGGACAAAACAACTATCCTTGATTAGGGCCGAAGTCCGACTGACTATTTGCCAGCCTGATATATTTTCCCCTTGCCCACTGATAGCTGCTGTAGTGAGGCTGGTGTTTAAACTATTATATACATAGGTTTGTTTATATATTTTACGGTCACAGAGAGATCTAGTTTGCGGGCAAACGATCATTGCTTATATGCTTAGTAGTGAGAGTTTAAATCACCCCTTATCGACAGCTCCTACCAAATTCATGGGAGAATATATATATATATATATTATATATATATATATTACACAACGTCTAAAAAATTCCTGACAGATATATAAGAACATTTCCACGGAATTTAACTAAAAGAAGTTTTTCAACGCACAGATGGACTCGCCATTTCTAATACATTTCTCTGTCCGGATTATAGTGGTTTGTCAAACAGAATTTTTTTAAAAACTATCTAAAAACAATTTCCTTCACAAGAAATTTTCTCCTGGCGATGACTTAAGGTTGAAACTAGTTGAGAAAAATAAACAGCATAACAGAATTATTCCTGTTTGTCT
Source organism: Doryteuthis pealeii (assembly GCA_023376005.1). Classification (NCBI taxonomy): domain Eukaryota; kingdom Metazoa; phylum Mollusca; class Cephalopoda; order Myopsida; family Loliginidae; genus Doryteuthis; species Doryteuthis pealeii. Next base: position 102,123,590 of record CM042146.1, read on the forward strand.
TATCACTTTTTGTACATCATATATATATATATATATATATATATAAATATATATATATATATATATATATATATGTTAACACAGAAATCAATTTGAATATTCAAAGTAAGAGTGACGAATTTGAAATGGTAGTCGAAATAGAATATACATATGAAGATTAATCTCATGAAGCTTTATCTATATATATATAGGTCTCAACATAGCCCTCTCTCTCTCTCTCTCTCTCTCTCTCTCTCTCTCTCTCTCTCTCTCTCTCTCTCTTATCTATCTATCTATCTATCTCTCTCTCTATATATATATGTATTATATATACATCCACAAAAAATACACACACTCACAAAGACACACATACAGACTCACGCAGAAACACACACACACACACACGCAGAGACGCACACACACACACATTTATATACATTTATATATATATATATATATATATACATATATATATATATATATATATTGTTTTTCCCGTAGTTAGGATCTTTCCATGTGTGGTTTAACCAAGCTGATGCTTGTAAACCATAATGAGAGATCAATGTGCCTAGTGCCAGTGAGTGGACGGACAGAGCATGCGGTTGAAATAAATTATTGTAATGAAGCAAATTTAAAGTGTTTTTTTCCTTCATTTATTGAGTATATATTATATATATATATATTATATATATATATTATATATATTATATATATATATATATATATATATCACACCACGTGAGGGGATGGTTAGCGAGCTATATTAGACCATTGATAGCGAGTTCGATTCTCACTGGGTCTTTGGCGCCTTGTGGCGCACCTTACCGAAGCTTAGTAAATAATTACACCCATATATATATATATATATATATATATATATATATATATATATATATATATATATGAGATTTATCCAAAACTTGGTAGTAAGGGATGATTCTATATGTGATTTCTAAGATCCACTGTACTAATATTGATGACCCAGTATGTATAAATACAGTGAATCATTAAATCACTAAAGAGAGCTCAATGTAAAATAACCTTTTAGATTATATACAGAGCACTATTTATCAATAAAGGAAGGAAGAACTCAATACAGTAATCCCATAATAAATTTATTTCGACGAAAATTGGGGCCCATATAAATCTAAGTTGATTTTCATCGAAATAAATTTATTATGGGATTACTGTATTGAGTTCTTCCTTCCTTTATTGATATATATATATATATATATAACTTGTAATAAAAGTTAGTCCACCACTAACTCACCAAGTGAGCTAGTGATGACCATATACTATTACACCATATATATATATATATATATATATATATATATATGTGTGTGTGTGTGTGTGTGTATGTGTGTGTAACTGTGTGTGTGTAAGTGTGTGTGTGTTTGAACACTGCTTGAGCCTTCAGTAAAAGAAAAGAAAATAATGAATAGGATGATGAAAAAAAAATGAAATCGTTTCTTAAGTAAAAAAAACGATGGAGGTTTGAATAAAAGATTGTGTATCACGAGTTTGCAGTTCAATTGGTCATGTCTAGGTAATTCTTTTTTTTTTTTTCGAAATATTCTAAAGTTACTGATGAGTTTAGTCAAACTAACTTTAGCTTTATTAATAAACTCCTGCAAACTTGTTCGTGCGAATCGTTTATTTCTAAATATACCAGGAAAATTGAATTACTTTGAATATTCAGTGTAAGAGTGAAAAGCTTAAAACGGTAGGCTAAATAGAGATTTGAACGGACTCAATTTTAACCAGTGTGGGTTGCAAGATGATAACGGCCGTACATTTAATGAACATGAGTATTATAATATATTTATTTAATGATATGAAAAAATATACGTAGCGATGTAAAATTGAATTCGTCTTTCAAAAAAAGCCAAACCGAGAACATCTTTTGTTACAAGAAAGTACAATTGTTCTTTTTTGTTTTATATATGTGTGCATCTTTGAAGAAAAGATATATTAAAAGATAAATGTAATAAAATACGCAGTGTAGATAAGAATCTCAGATAGATGGTAAGCAAAGTTTTGGTTGTTTTGTTTCTGAATTATTTTTGTTGCTTTTTTTGTGTTTTGCCTCAAATTTCAAAGCCACGGAACGTCTGTTAAATTACATAAAACGTGGCCTCGTCATGCTTTAAAAAAAACAATTATAAAAACAACAAAGCAAAACATAAATGAGAAACAATAGTGTTATACACTCCTTTACATATTGGGTATATATAAATGGCGATAGAGAGACAGAGTATGAGATGAGCATGGGATGATAGATTTGCTTCTTAATTGCTTTCTCTTTTGTTTGCTAACTCATCGGCTGCAAAATTCTTCAGGGATGATTCTTACTCTAGTGGGTTCTGCTGTTGGGCTATTCTTACTCTGATTGACTCTGGTGTTTGGCTATTCTTACTCTACTGGGTTTTGCTGTTGGGTTATTCTTACTCTAGTGGGCTCTGGTGTTGGGCTATTCTTACTCTGGTGGGTTCTGCTGTTGGGCTATTTTTACTCTACTGGGTTTTGCTGTTGGGCTATTCTTATTCTAGTGGACTCTGCTGTTGGGTTATTCTTACTCTAGTGGGTGCTGTTCTGGCTATTCTTACTCTACTGGGTTTCTGCTGTTGGGCTATTCTTACTCTAGTGGGTTCTGCTGTTGGGTTATTCTTACTCTAGTGGGCTGTGGGCTATTCTTACTGTAGTGGGCTCTGCTGTTGGTCTATTCTTACTCTAGTGGGTCTTGTGTTGTGCTATTCTTACTCTAGTGGGCTCTGCTGTTGAGTTATTCTTACTCTAGTGGGCTCTGTTGTTGGCTATTCTTACTCTAGTGGGCTCTGCTGTTGAGTTATTCTTAGTTGACTCTGCTTGCTCTAGGCTGCTGTGGGCTATTCTTACCTAGTGGGTTCTGCTGTTGGCGGCTATTCTTACTCTGGTGGTTCTGCTTGTTGGGCTATTCTTACTCTAGTGGGTTCTGTTGTTTGTTTTATACCCCTTTACATCGGGTATATAATGGTGAGAGAGAGAGATAGAGTCGGAGATGAGGATGAGAGCATGATAGATTTGGTTCTTACTTGTTTTTTCTCTTGTTTGCTAACTCGTCGGCCGCCATATTCTCCAGGGCTGATTATGTCGGTTTTTCTATTACTTGTTCGGGCTGGTCATCTCTTTTTTTAATGAATTAACAAGACTTAATGTTTTTTCTATATAGTTCTATTTAAACAACCCCAGCCCAAACCACACGGATTGAGAAGCGACATATCAACAAGATGTCTCCTTTCGATGAGCAACTGGTCGCAACTGAATTAAACTAAAACTTCTGTCTCACACTTCTACTGGTGCGTTTTTCGAGGGTCAAGCGGAATACATTACCCGCCACTCATAATTACAACGGCTATGGTACTTTTCCATTCAACCCCCGTTGTTCTGAATATAACGAATTCGAAAATATCTAGCTACAGTATCTACACAATTCATAGGCTACCTATGAATGATGTAACAAAAATATTTATAAAAAAGTAAAGTAAATTGGTGGAGAGCCTATTGTTGGTATCAACCGGACGCGAGGGAGTCTATCCTCTTTTTGGTAGTGCTAGAGGAGGAAATTGTTTTTGCTGAGGTGGAGCGACACACCTATCGTCAGCTCTCCACTTTACCGCACTGGTCAGATTACGCAATACGTGATACTCCTACGCTGAGTTGGCGGGGACTGGTATCGAACTGCGAACCTTGCAATTACTAGCCGGATGCTCTACCAACTGAGCTAAACCGTCCCTAAATATTAATTCAATGTCAACTGAGCATGAGAGTAAGGCGTGCACCGGCGCTGGTGCATATATGGACACAATAAACGCAACAGTGTTGCTAATAGCAGCACGAACAGTTTCCCTGCGTCGCTCTGGAGATCTCACCTTTGGGATTACCCTCGTATATATATATATATATATATATTATATAGTTATATATATTACGACGGTAAGGCCGAGAAGTTAAGGTACCGGGCTGATGAAAAGTCAGTCGGGTTTCGCTCCTGGTCAGAAGTAGTTCCTGTGTCTAGCCACATTGATGTCGAAACACGGGTCTCTGGAATATATATATATATATATATATATATATATATATATATATATATATATATATTATAATGGGTAGTAATGCATAATATTACGCAAGAGATATCATTAGATTACGTATAGAAAGCATTACATCTCATTACATTTCACGGAAATACCCGAAACCTTTGAGACACTAGTGTTAGGCTTAGAGTAAGTTTAGGGCCAGTGACAGGCCTTAGTGTTAGGGTATGGGTTAGGGTTAGTGATTGGGTTAGGGTTAGTGTCAGGGTTACTGTTAGGCTACTTCGGGAGTTTCCGACATCTAATATTATTTATATGTAAAATGCGATTCTAATGATATTATCCGTTGCACGCTATTCTGCATTTGTACCATTTGATGATATGAAGAAAATAAACGTAGTGATGTGAAACTGAATTCCTTTGCAAAAAAAAAAAAAGCGAGAACTGTAGAATAATCATACCAGTTCCAATTACCGTCGAACTGGTAAGACAAGGCAACGAGTAATCGTAACTGAATACGAATCTATCTTGCTGCAATACTACTGCAAAATGTCAGGTTATTTATGAAGCCTCATAACATCATAGAAACCAAGCAGCCAATCAGGACTCTAGGAATGGAATCACCCAAATGCATGAGTAGACTATTCTTGATTCCCATAAGTACCAATTGTCTTGGCACTGGTTCAGTTGTGCTTAGCTAGTTGCTGTTGTTCAAACCAATACCAATACACTAATTCACTTCAACAAGAACATATTTTGTTATAAGAAATTACGATTGTTCATTTTTATGTGTGTGTTCTTTGAAGAAAAGATAAAACAGAATGGTCTATTATTTAGCTGAGTTGACGACACTCACAAAAAAAAAGAACTCAGCCGATAAGTAACACCAGATAATTAGGATCTACTTTTTTACATTTCATCTTGGACGGTTTCATTTTTAACCAGAGTGTGTTGCAAGATAATAACAGTCGTACTTTTAACGAACACGAGTATATATATCTAATTAATGACGTGAAAAAAATATACGTAGCGATGTGAAATTGTATTCGTCTTTAAAAAAAAAAAGAAAAAGAAAACCGAGAACATATTTTGTAATAAGAAAGTACGATTGTTCTTTTTCTTTCTTTTTTGTTTTATATATGTGTGCATCTTTGAAGAAAAGATATATTAAAAGATAAATATAATAAAATACGCAGTGTAGATAAGAATCTTAGATAGATGATAGTAAAGAATTAACAAAAAGTTTTGGTTGTTTTGTTTCTGCATTATTTTTGTTGCTTTGTTTTGTTTTTTGCCTCAAATTTCAAAGCCACGGAACGTCTGTTAAATTACATAAAACGCGGCCTCGCCACGCTTAAAAAAAAAACAATATTAAAAAAAAACAACAAAACAAAACATAGACAGTAAACAAGAGTATTTATAAACAAAAAAATATCAATTCTCCTTTCATAAAGAGCCTTTCAGATAACCGAAAAAAAAAACGAAATCAAATTGTGATCTATTTTGCATCAGATAAAGTATTTATGATTGTATGGATGCCTAAACGCAAACTCCAACGAAATAAAGTCCAGGTTTTGTGATGTATATTTCAGATAAGATATTAATTTAAATTTATAGCTATAAGTTATTTTATTATAGATTATCCGACTAGCGGAAGAGAAAAAGTTGCTGCGGGCCTATATTTCCGCTTGGTAAAGAATGGGTAATCATTTCCAAGATGGTCGCTGTCCAGATCGATACCATAAGCTTTAAAAGAAATAGAATGGTGGCGCGGGGGGGGGGACAACTCTCCAATAAGCTCCATAAATATTTACTTACTCTATTCGAGATTTTGTCTACGATTTTGCAAATTTAATACTTAAGCAAAAATATCATTTTATAGTTCTTTCCCTTGGCAAACTGCTACCATTCCAAGAAACATATTCCTCACATCAGCCTAGATATCTGACTGGGACATAGAATCGCAAAGGAAAAGGTGGACTTTCTTGGTTTGACTCATAATACGAAAGTCATTTTCATCACGTGCTAGGTATTTTAGAAGAACATTAGTTGTACTATCTATCCCAGGGGTCAGCAATTCTTTGGGGAGAGAGGGCCAAACAGCTATGCAGAGTCTTGAAGGGGGGTCATGACATTAACTCTTTATACAATAATAATAGGACTTTATGGGAATAGAATGAGTACTGAGGTGAATAATGAGTGAACCGTGGGGCAATTTGGTAAGCAAAGAGTTCAAATGACATTTAGCATATTTCATTCTCAGAAAAAATTGTTCCCAAGCATATATACTTCTAAATATACAAGTAGGAAGCGCGTAGTTTAATGGTTAAAGTCATGGGAAATGGACACGTCTATGCAAACCTGCACGTTGGCACGCCAGTGTGGGTCACCCTGCAAACATCTACATTGACCAGATATGCGCAGATCGTGGATGCTGCACAGAGGACCTCCCAAGAGCAATGAATGATTTGGACGGTTGGTAAGAGACAATCAAGGATATCCGTGCTTCAAGCGCAACATGAGGATGATGATGATGATGAAACTCCGCTTAAGAAATGTATCCTGTGCAGTGATACTGATGGGTTTTTTTTATTTAGTGCGTCCTAGGACGCACATATTTGCTTTGGATGAGTCCGCTGGAAAATGTATGGGTCCTAACTAAAGTTTCCTAATAGATTGTAGGGTTTTGATTTATTACTTGGGGAAACAACTAAAGCCGTCAAACTCCTACCTTGTAACCTATCCCATGTAATTTGTTTCTAAGCAACTATTGAAATGTATTTGCAATTGGCTTGAAATGGTGAAGAAAGAAAAAAGAAGAACACTGGAACGCATGGATACGACTTTACTGCGTCCTTTTAGATTTTTGTGCGTCAGGAACGCAAGACGCGTACCTATCAGCATCTCTTCTTATGTCATATCCTATGTATTTGAAATAGTGAAGGAAGAAAAAAGAAAAATATTGGGATGCATGGATATTATTTTACTGCGTTCTTTTAGATTTTGTGCGTCAGGGACGCAGAACGCATACGTATCAGCGTCTCTGCTTGTGTCATATGCAGTGGGTTTGGTATATTAACAGGCACACGGCACCTCCTGTTTTTCTTTTTTTTTGTGGGGGTGCAGGAGGCGTCTACCCCTCTACAGGGGATACAGTCAGCGTATTCTAAGCTCCTCGACCCAAGTTAATAATAACTACGTGTCACACTGTGAACTCAGTGTTGCACCCGTTTATCCCCGAGTGGGGTAGTCACTTTTCTTTTCTTATTCGAAGCTTCTGTCTCTGGCTTTTGAAGCAAGCTGTTAAAATAGATCGACCTGCGCTTTTTTTTTTTGTTTTTTTTTGTTTTGTTTGTTTTTGTGTCAAGTCCTTCGGGTGTGATTCTTCATGTTTTCTTGCTTTCAACGCTTTTGAAATGTTATGAATAATAAAGACGTGTCGAATTTCATCGAGGCAACGGCCTCGCTGCAACCGATGCATTACTCGCCCGGGTCTTTCTTGAGTTACTCGAAATTCTATCACCTAATAACCCCACTGGGTTACAAGGCACCATCAATGAAAGTGCACGCCCCGTACAGTGATAGTTTGTGTGTGGGTTAGTGTTCTGTTTAATAAAATCTAATAAGAATAGAGTTCGTATGAAATAGAATATTTTACTGCAGATTTCTACAGAGAAATCTGTGCTGACGTTGGCACATCAAAATAAAGTGAAAATAGAAAAAAAACTGTGATAGCTCATCTTTTAATACAGAAATGTGTGCTTGCCTGGAAAATCAGACTCATTGTCTGATTGTGTAATTAATCAAACCTATATATATATATATATATATATATATATATATATATATATATGTGTGTGTGGTGTGTGTGTGTGTGTGTGTGTGTGTGTGTGTTTGTGTTGTATAAACTTTGTTCTTGTGAACGTTGTTTTTTTTTTGTTTTTTTTGTTTTTTGTATTTTGAAGTATTGGAAAAAAGAACAAAAAAAAACAGATAAAAAACAGAATGTTAATATTCAACTGTTTTTCTGTCCCAGGTTCGATTAATTCCGATATTTCGGGTGAACGGGCGAAAAATGAAATAATGCATATGAGAGAAAAAATGAAGTGAAAGGATATGCCGTTGTTTAGCCGTTATTTTTCTTTCGAAATTGTGTGACGTAACTCAGCCGAAATCGATCATGGTAATCGTTCGAATATATATATATACATATATATATATATATATATATATAGAGAGAGAGAGAGAGAGAGAGAGAGAAGCACTTTTATATTATGACTTATTCGGTTAATATTTGTATCGACGGTCGATGTTGCGATTAACTCGATATTCTATTCCCCGGTAATTCTTTATATATATATATATATATATATATATATATATATATATATATATATATTACCAACCCCTCCGCACGAGCAGGATGTGACACAAGGTCAATTTTAAGCGGAGTTCAACAGGTTTGAAATCAGAGTTTTCCTTCTCCTAGACCGGTTGCCTAACCAAGGATAAAGAGCCCAGTCTGCACTACTATTTATCCATATATATATATATACAATAAAAAAACACTAAGTTCAAAGCAGACTTGGAAAGGGATGATTTCCGCTCTGCTATTCCTGCTCCAAACACTCTACATGTGCAACGCCTTCAAGATCAAACCAGGTTAAGTCTAAAGTCAATGAATGCAGCAAAATAAAAACATAGAAAAAGAAGTAACATTATTTTTTTTAGCCGGTAAATATCGTGTTTCCCGCCAATATGTCAAAACTGTCAGAATATAAAACCTTTGACATCTATCTCTGATATAAGTATACAAGCGGTTAATGATTATATTGTTTGAAATTGTATTTCTTTTCAAGATAAGTACTTTAAATGTTGATAAGCAATAAATATATATATTACTTGCAAGTCACTTATCGTATACTTCGTGCTCCTAGCTGTGACATAATAAATTTAAGTAGCGTATATGCAAATCTCATTTACGTTAAGAACACCGAAGCAACACTGGAAGAAAACGACAGACATGACAGATGACAAGAATGATAACTCAGTCGTTAAAAATGCAAGAAGTGGATCAAATTACGTTTGCAAGTGGAGATTATTTCAATTTATCAAATATTAAGCAACTTCTTGTAAAAAGACAATAATAATAATAATAATAATAATAATAATAATGATAATAATAATAATAATTTGGAGAGAAAGAGAATTATAAATATCTGGGAATATTAGAAACAGACGCCATCAAGCCAACAGAAAGGAAAGAAAAGGTAAGAAAGGAATATTTTAGAAGAACAAGAAAGCTCCTAGAAACCAAAATATGTAGCAGAAACCTTATCAAGGTAATAAACACCTGGGCTGTCCTTCTCATAAGATACTCGGGATCATTCCTAAAATGTACAAGGGAGGAGCTCTAACAGATGGACCAAAGAACAAGGAAACTCATGACCATACACAAGGCGTTACACCCGAGAGACAACACAGACAGACTCTATGTGCCAAGCAAAGAAGGGGAAAGGGGTCTCGTCAACATTCAAGTTGGCGTAGATACGATAATCCGAACACTTAACGAATACACTAATAAACGTAAAGAAAGACTAATTGCAGCAATCAGGAAAAGCAATTGCAAAATATTGACAAGCAGAAATATATCAAAAACTAAAAAACAGAAATGGGAAGAAAAAGAATTACGTTGGTACTTCAAACGTCAAACTCAAGAGATATCACATCAGAATACATGGACATGGATAAGAAGAGGAAACCTCATGAGAGAGACCGAATCTCTAATAATTGCAGCACAAGACAATGCCATAAAGACAAATTATATAAAGGCAAAAATAGACAAGACGCGACAGAATAGTAAGTGTAGAATGTGTGGAGACAGAGACGAAATGGTTAATCATATAATAAGCAAATACAGCAAACTAGCACAACAAGAGTACAAGACTAGGCACGACTGGATGGGAAAGGTTATCTACAGGGAATTGTGTAAGAAATTCAATTTTCACCATTCAATTAGATGGTCCCCAAAGCTCTGGAAAATAATTTGGGTGAATTGGAAATCAGAGGAAGAATCGAGACCATCCAAACTACAACACTGTTAAGATCGGCTAGAATACTCAGAAGAGGCTTGGTGACCTGTGGAGACTTGTTGTCACTCAACCTCCAGAGAACCACCGGCTACGGCAGATGTGAAAACCCACATGATAATAATAATGTCAACTGGTAGATTTTGTAGTTCCAGCATATCACAGGGTGAAGATGAAAGGAAACGAAAAGATAAACAAATACCTAGACCTCTCAAGAGAATTGAAAACCTGTGGAATATGAGAGTGAAAGTGATACCAATAGTAGTTGGGCCACTATGGACAGTCCCTAAAAACTTAGAAAAAAGAATTAAGGGAGTGAAAATCAGAGGAAAAATTGAGACCACCCAGACAACATCATTGTTGAAATAATCTGGAATAATCAGAAGAGTTCTGGAGACCTGAGGAGACTTGTTGCCACTCAGACTCCAGTGAAAGACCATCACCTTATGCTGGTGTGAAAAACTAATAATAATAATAATAATAATAATAATAATAATAGTAATAAAAATAATCAATTTATTAATACTCGCCTTCCTTAATTGTACGATCATCTAGAAACACTCTTTGGTTTAAAGTGAGACGTCCAAGATGAAATGCAAAAATTTAAATTCAGATTAGCTGGTGTTGCTTATCCGCCGAATTCTTACTTCTTATGAGTAACGTCACCTCAGCTAAATAATGGACTATTCCGCTTTTATTACAAGGAAATAAAGGGAAGAAAAAGAACATGCTACACAGAAAAAATATAATAAGAAAGAAAGAGAGTAGGGGAAAGATCAAGAGAGGAGTGAGTGCGCGGATGCTACAAGTCTAATATGTTTCAATCGAATATGATGAAAAGATGAAAAGAAGGAAAGAAAGGAAAAAATAGTGAGAGTAAAATCAAGATTATTATACTTTTTATATATTGAACTATATATGCAATAGCTATTTAGTAAACATATCAAACGTTGTAATAATCTAATAATATACTGTGGTATATCCACAGATTCACTTAGTTAGAAACAATCGGTATTTTTTTCCTTTTTCTTTTTCTTTTTCTTTTCCTTTTTTTTTTTTTTTACATTTTGTTACGGAAATCAATAGTTTGTCAATAAGTAAGTAAAGTCGTCGGGGTGGCCTAAAGTCGGTATCAACCAATCAGCGAGGGAGTCTATCCTCTTTTCATTAGCACTAGACTAAGGAGATTTTTTTTTGCGTCTGAGACGAAGCGCCGCACCTACCATCAGCTCCTTACTTTACCGCACAGACCCCTGTGCTACTCATACGCTGAGTTGGCTAGGACCGGTATCGAACTAGGAACCTTGTAGTTTCTAGCCGAACGCTCTACCGACTGAGCTAACCCGGCCCTTTTGCTGAACCAGCAGAACATCGTTGAGACTGGGCGCTTTCATGCGAGGCTCTGGGATGTTTAAGTATTTTTAAAGATGGAGTCCGTTGCAAAGATGCGTTTCCTCAAATAAAATCGACACAGGAAACGATCTTCTTGCCTGTTTGTTCCTGCTATCTTGGCGTAATCTGTGCATTTCTGCAACTCAGTTTAGAATTTAAACAGAAACCAGGGAAAATAAATCGGAAACTAGAAAGGGCACAACAGCATGTTTAAAGTGGGTTAATATCTAACGAACTAGTCATGCAAGCAATTGATTTTAAGTTGATTCTTCACGGGATTTTCTCCGCCGATGTTCTATTAAACACGAACTGTAAATAGTTATTTTAGAACCACATCAAAATATGTTACTGTTATGTGGAAAAATGGATTATGCCTTATATACTACTAAAGTGGGCACCTCTCGTGGTGTAATGGATAGCAAGTGAGATTCGCAAAACATTGTTAGTGAGTTCGATTCGCATTGGGCGCCTCATACTTCTGGCCTTGTGCCACATCTAAGCTAAGCTTAGTAAATAAATGCATATATATATTAGCTCTATCACTGATCTTGAGCACTGTACTAATAGTACCCTTATAAAAGTTAGTACACCACTAACTCACCAAGTGAACTATTGATAACCATATACTATTAAATTATATATATATATATATATTATATATTATATATATATATATATATATAATGGAGAATGAATGTGAAAAAGTATTAGCATATGAAAGTGCTCAATGCTAAAATAGCAGAGCAGAGCAGATTTAAAATCAGAGATTAAGTATTTAGGTTTTAATATCCCTAGCCACCGTTTTTTTTTAAATCTTAACATTTTTACCGTTTGATGATTGCAAGTACGCATGAAACTGCAGTCACAGGATATATATATATATATATATATATATATATATATATATATATATATATATATATATATATATATATATATATATATATATATATATATATATATATATATAGTAATAACTGTGAATAAAGGCGTGTGGTGCAATGGTTACCATCGTACAAAATGGACACGGCAAGATGAGTTCAAATCGTAGACGAAGCTATTTGCATTTCATATAGTACTAATACCCTTGTGAAAGTTATAAACCCAACTATCCCTCCACCTATAGGTAAATAGTAGGGCAGACTGGGATATTCAACCTTGGTTAGGCTGCAAGTGTAGGAGAAGGAAAACTCTGAATTCAAACCTGTTGAACTCCGCTAGATAAATTGACTTTGTGTCATATCCTGCCCGTACAAATGGATTGGTATATATATATATATATATATGTGTGTGTGTGTGTGTGTGTGTGTGTGTACTACTGAAGTCGAATCAGGGCACTTCACGTGATGTAATCACGGTCAAGTCACACTGAAAGCCCTGGTTCCCGCATGATCAACAAAGTTAAGCAGTGATGAAACTTTTCAATACTTAGATGGGTGACCACTAAATAAACAGTGAGTACTGTAGGCAATTTAAGTCTCTTGTTGATCAAAATTACTTTAATCGGCATTAAACGGAACATGAAACAACAAACCATCTATCTCGATTTATTTCAAATTATCTATCTATCTATCTATATATATATATATATATATATATATATATATATATGAAGTGGATAAACAATTTGTTTGAGATGGCGATAGCCGACAAATTTGGGGGAGATTATGTGCTTAATTGAAATCATACCTAATTTTTAAATTAATTAGTTATAATTAAATGAATTAGGTGTGCATATCGGTTTAAATGTAAGGTGTAAACAAATCGAGAAAAAGTCAATCTCTGTATGTACATTTCAGCCTATTCAAATCACGCACAAAGCACTGCTCTGTCTATAACTCTGCTGATGAGGCCTAATAGGCTGAAATGTACATACAGATTGACTTTTTCTCGATTTGTTTTCGCCTTACATTTAAACCGATATGCACCCCTAATTCATTTAATTATAAATAATCAATTTACAAATTAGGTATGACTTCAATTAAGCACATAACCCCCCCCCCAATTAGACGGTTTACATGTATTCATGAATGTATGTATCTATCGATCTCAGCCTGTTTCTATGTATGTATGTATCTATGTATGTATGTGTCTCAGATGCATGATGGCAAAAGGTCACAACATAACCCTTGGAAGAGGTATAAGAATTGCCTAAAAAGCAACCTTTGAAAAATAAAGATAGCTCCTGACAACTGGGAAAAGCTGGCAATGAAGAAAACTTACTGGAGAATTCATGTGGGTGATGGCTGCACCAGTTTTGAGAGTGAAAGAATTGAGCACGAAAACCTCAATCGGCAACTTCGAAATGGATACATCTGTCATATTGGAGAGAATACGGAGGGTTGGAAATGTCAAACATGTGGTTGGATTCTGCTTTCTAAGGCTGGATATGTCAATCATAGGAAATCCCATCAGGGGCAATTCATGTCCACTCCAGGAACAAACAATGTGTCATGTGCAATCTGTAACACAGTCTGGAAGTCGGCTTCTGGTCTTAAGAAACATATGGTTGTGCATAAGTATCAAATTTGATCCATCCAATCCAGTGGGAAGGAGATCCCTCCTATGTCATATTTGCATCAAACTTTGTGGATCTGCAGTGGGATTGATGAGTCATTTGATGGTTCATGAGAGGAAAGGTTCTGGTGGTGGGGTTGTAGGATTGTGAGGGACGGCAGTGATCTATAAAGATTATGCTATTGCTATGTATCTATCTATTTACCTATTCTACCTCCCTGCTAGCTTCTCGTTATTTCCAGCACGTTGGTAAGTACTTTTAGACCATAGTGACAAATTTTCGTCTGCGTAGGATGAATGAAATATATGTGTCGCTTCAGTTTATGCCCTGTCTAACCAACTACTTATACTCAAAGTGCAGGTTTCAGCTAGATTACCGAAGTGAAAAAGCGATTAACCTGCTCAGAACTTAGTTGGAGAAGTTCTAAGCCAAGAAACTTATCGTTCGCTATCTGTGTCAGCAATCTGTGTATCAGACTTAAAAATTCTGCCTAAATTCTAATTCCTCGTGGGTAGTCGAAATAATTCGAAAGTCAGGGTATGTACTGCAAACACAACAAATTCAAACAATCTACTTCAATCAAATAAACAAACAAAGAAAAAAAAAGCAACAAAAGAGCTTTAGGGGTTATGTTCAGTACACATCATGATAAACATTTGTCGGGTTTGTCTAGATATGTTTCTGACTCGAAGACCGTGTCATTAAGATTTGATCAATTCAGAGCTGGCCTAAAAGGTGCGGAAGACGAGGTTGCTTTTTATTTTTCTGTTCTTTCTTCTTTTTTTTCTTCTTTTTTTTTCTTCTTCTTTTTTTTACTTTTTTTTTTTTCGTACCGTTGGCGAAGATCTGTCTTTCGCGGAGAGGTCTTCTGATAGTGCATCAAACTCATACACAGAATTTATCAAAACCTATCCTTTACCAAGACAAGCGAAAAAACAAAAAAACAAAACAGAAGAAACAACGCAAGTGAAGACGAGCCTCAGCCTTCATCCGTTAATTTTTATCGATGCTACTGAGGCCACGAATATCGATTTTTCTGCGGAAGGTTTAGGATAGGAACTATGGAAATCTTACAAATAATCGGTGTTATCATTATAAATCATATTACGCTCTATCTAGTTGTTTTTGTTGTTGTTATTATTGTTGTTGTTGTTGTTGTTGTTGTTGTTGTTCTTCTTCTTCTTCTTCTTCTTCTTCTTCTTCTTCTTCTTCTTCTTCTTCTTCCGATTATTATTATTATTATTATTATTATTATTGAGTTTTTCATACCTGCTGTACCAGGTGGTTCACTGGAGGTTGAGTGACAGCAAGTCTACTCGGGTCTCCAGGGTTCGTCTAGTATTCTAAACGATCTTAACAGTGCTGTAGTTTTCGATGGTCACGATTCTTCTTCTGATTTCCAATTGACACAACTTCATTGACAGAGCTTTCTGGACCGTGCCAAGGGCACCAATTACAATTGGTACGACCATCACCTTCATGTTCTCTGGCAAGATCCAAGTATTTGTCTATCTTTTCGCTTTCTATCATTTTTACTTGGTGGTTGGCCGGGACGCCAAAATCCTCGAGATGACAGGTTCTCTTCTTTTTGTCAATCAATGCTAGGTCCAGTCTCCTTGCCTGGATTAAGTGATCCGTCTGTACTTCGAAGTACCAGAGAATTGTATGCGTCTCATTCTCCAGGACAGGTTAAGGATTATTATTATTATTATTATTATTATTATTATTATTATTATTATTATTATTATTATTATCACTCCTTTTCAGTTGTTCACATCTGCGTTAGACTCACTGGAGTGACAAGTCTCCTCAGGTCTCTAGGACTCTTCTGGGTATTCTAGCCGATTGCAGCAGTGCAGTAGTCTAGATGGTCTCAATTCTTCCTCTGATTTCCAGATCCCCCAGTCTTTTTCCAAGTTCATTGGGACCGTTCCAAGTGCCCCAACTACAATTGGTATCACTTTCACTCTTACGTTCCAGTTTTTTCAATTCTCTGGCAAGGTCCAGGTATTTATCCATCTTTTCATTTACTTTCAGCTTCACCCTGTGATCTGCTGGGACCGCAAAGTCCACCAGTTGACACGTCTCTTTTTTTTTTCTTTTTTTTTTTTTGTTAATCAATACTAGGTCTTGTCACCTGGCTGGGATAGGGTGATCCGTCTTTATCTCAAAGTCCTAGAGAATTTTATTCGTTTCATTCTCAAGAACAGATTCTGGTTTATGCATATACCATTTTGTTGTATGGTAAAAATGTATTTTTTTGCATAATTCCCAGTGGATCACCTTACCAACCCAGTCGTGCATCGCTTTGTATTCCCGTTGTGATAGTTTGCTACATTCACTTAATACATGGTTTACAGTCTCATATCTGTCACCGCACAGTCTACATTTACTGTTTCGTTGCGTCTTATCAATTTTTGCTTTGATATAATTTGTTCTTAAGGTATTATTTTGTGCAAAAATTATTAGTGATTCAGTTTCTCTCTTGAGGTTTCCTCTTCTTAACCATGTCCAACTCTTTTTATGTGCAACCTCTCCGATTTGTGGTTTGAAGTGTCCATATAATTGTTTTTCCTCCCATCTTTGTTTTCTAGTTTTTGTTGTTTTTCTGTTTGTCCATACATTATATCTGCTGTTGTTGGCTGCTATAAGTAATCTTTCTCTGCTCTTTTTACGTATTCTTCGATTCCTTGGATTGTGGCCTCTACACAGTCCTCTATGTTTGCAAGACCTCTTCCACATTCTTTTCTTTGTACATATAGCCTATCTTTATCATCTCTAGGGTGTAGAGCCTTGTGCATCGTCATTAATTTCCTAGTCCTTTGGTCGATCCGCCTGAGTTCTTCTTTTGTCCATTTTAAGAATGGCATAGAGTATCTTATAACGGGAACGGCCCAGGTATTTATTCCTTTGATTAGATTTCTGCTGTTGAGCTCGGTTTCTAAGAGCTTTCTTGTTCTTCTGAGATATTCTTTTTTAACTTTTTCTTTCATTTCTGTTTGCTTGATATTGCCTGCTTCTAAAATTCCTAAGTATTTGTGAGTTTCTTTTTCTTCACGTTATTTTATAATGTCCTGATTTGGTAGTTGTATTCCGTCCATTAATTTTCTTTCCTCCTTTTTTGTCACTAGCATATCATATTTTTCGATTCCGAATTCCATCCCTATATCTTGGCTATTTATTCTGATGGTTTGTACCATGGTTTCTAGTTCTTTTTCATTTTTTGCAAGATTTTTCATGTCGTCCATGTACATAAGGTGGTTTATTTTTTCCTGAGAGTTAGAGAATTTGTATCCCCCCTGTGCATTTTCTGAGTATGTGTTTGAGTGGCATCATTGCTATAATAAATAGTAGTGGTGATAGCGAGACTACTTGGAAGATACCTCTTTGAATGTTTATTTGTGTTTTATTTTACTCTTTTTCACTTTCTCTCTTTCTTTCTCTCTTCTCACTTTTTATCATTCTCACTTGTCAAAGGCTTTTCGTCTTGTTGACTCGCGTTTTCTGTCTTTTCCATCGCCACCCCCCCTCTCTCTCTTTCCCTTCTCTCTCTCTCTCTCTCTCTCTCTCTCTCTCTCTCTCTCTCTCTCTCTCTCTCTCCTCTATCGTTCTCACTTTCTTGCTAACTCACCTTTTCTGTCTCTTTGTCTCTGTCTGTCTTTCTGTCTGTCTCTCCCTTTCTATCGTTCTCACTTTCTTGCTGACTCACCTTTTCTGTCTGTCTGTCTCTGTCTCTGTCTCTTTCTTTCTTTCTCTCCCCCTTTCTATCGTTCTCACTTTCTTGCTGACCTACCTTTTCTGTTTCTTTGTCTTGCATCATATTATCTTGGAAGAGTCTCCGTGACGCTGTGGCTAACGTGCTAGACTGTGACATCATAATAATCGAGTTCAAACTCCAGTCTCTCAATTACGTTTACTTTCGGACTAATATAATTGAGAAAGGTATGAACCCATTCATTCCCCCAGCTATATGTTAAATAGTACCACTGTTGCTCTTCTACAAGGATGTCTTCTTCTTTTACTTTTTGTACAGGTTTTCCCCTGATATTGTAGAAATACAATGATCCGTTACAGGTTTGTATCCTGTTCACAGTGCCATGTTGAATTGAACAACTACGTATGACCGATTTTGTACACAAAGTAATTAATATTTATAGCATTCCGGAATATCCATACTTGTATCTGGGTGATCTAATTCCTTGAGTCCTGATTGACTGCTGGTCTCAGTGTGAATATGGAGCTACATAAATATCCATCATTCTGGATTATGATCCCAGCTATGGAGGGTTTGTATTGAGTTACAGCTTGCCTCATTGTCTGCCAACTGGACGCTAGTTGGAATCCCAATTGCGAAGGGGTTAGACTTTTAAAATAATGTGCTAGATAGCCATTGCTTAGTGACCAATGAGCTGAACTGCGATATGGAAGTAAGTTCGAACTCCAGTTGCGGAGAGGTAAATTCTGAATTAAAACCTGTTAAAATCCACTTTAAAATAGATCTTGTGTCCGACAGTTTGGGGCAGTTGGGTAAATATGTACAAAAAGAAAGTTGGTCCTAGGACATTTGCAGCTTTGGAGAATCCTTTCTTCTGGTTTAACTCAGTCGGTAGAGCGTTTGGCTAGGAATCACAAGGTTCCTGGTTTGATACCGGCCATCGCCAACTCAGTGTATGAGTAGCACAAAGATCTGTGCAGTAAAGTGAGGAGCTGATGGTAGCAGTGGCACTCCAAATCAGACGCAAAAACAATCTCTTTGATCTAGTGCTGCTTAAAAGAGGATAGACTCCCTCGCTGTCTGGCTGATACCGACTTTAGGCCACACCGCCGACTTTACTTTTATTTTTATTCGTACCTAGTATTTGTTTTTTCTTTGTCTCGTTGTTGAATTGAAAAGATACTTGATGTATTAACACTTGCGTTGAATGAGTCTCAATTAGAACAACAATTTTGAATGTTTGAGATGAGGCTTGATGATTAATATTATCTGCGTTATTCAGATTATTGTCCTCATCTTCATTGTTGTCTGTACAACGTTTCGGCCGATGTGTCCTCTGGCCTTCTTCAGGTATTTCTTGTCGGACTCGGGAACCTTCTCGGACTCGGGAACCTTCTGAATAAAGGGTTAGGTTCAAAGTTCCGTGATGGCTCCCGATTACGACAAGGTTCCCGATTACGACAAGAAGGTTCCCGAATTCGAAAAGAAGGTTCCAGAGTCCGAGAAGGTTCCCGAGTCTCACAAGAATACCTGAAGAAGGTCGGAGGGCATATCGGCCGAAACGTTGTACAGATAACAATGAAGATGAGGAGAATAGTCCGAATAACGCAGATGATACTAACAATTTTGAACATTTCCATAACTTCACCAAAAACACCATTTTGAAAATCATTCTTTATTTTGATTCCATTAGGTCTAGCTCTAGTTACAAGGTGATAGACTCCCTCGCTGTCTGGCTGATACCGACTTGATGCCACCGTGACAACTTTACTTTATATCAAAGGCAACGTGTGACTTCATTGCTGTGTTCAAACAACTCACAAAGAGGACTCTCTCACCCTTATATAACACCATATAACACCATTTTTTCATCGTACCTCTGAAGTGCCAATCATTACAGAAATAGAAACCTTTGAATATATAGATGTCTGTGTATAGATTAATAAATCCTTTATGTATACCTCAAGAAAATCCTTTGTTGTGACATCACCATCATAACAGGATCAATGTAGCATAAAACCAGTGCGGCGGTTGGGAACTTTGTCTCACAGACCAGCTCGTAAGTTCATTGATGTTAAGGATTTCTTTATCAGAGTTTATGCCAAATTAGACTCAGCTTCGTATATTTTGGGGAAGATACAATAGTTTTTTGTTAGTGCTTTTTTGTGTGGGGATGCACAATGTTAGGAAAAGTTTACAGTTTTTTTTATTCTTTAATTTGTAGGGTTATCCGCCCCTGTTTCGCTGGAAGAGTTATCTTCACTCGTGTTTCTGGTTTTCCCCACCAGGCGCTCTGACTATTTAAGCAGGCAAGCGCCAAGTTTGAATTTCTTTCTTCTCCGGAACTTGATGAACACACATAGGTCAGACAGTTTGTCTACACCCTTCTTGTGTGGAGGTTTTCACCCCCACACAAACAACGTAGTAAGTGACTTTGACTTATGGACTCTCCATAACTTTTATACTTCCATTTTGTATCTTGTCTCATATATGTGTTACTCATATATCCTCCATATTGTTTTTGATGTATCTTATATCTATCTTCTCCACGTGCTATCATGTATTGAAGTCCATTGTTGTATTTAATACCCTTAGTCAGAGTTGTTTGTTCAACTAACAATAATTAACTTTATTAACCTTTTGAACCCAACAAATTATTGATTTTTAAGTTTACTCGCTTTTATATTACTAATATACTAGGCTTAGTCAGAAAGTAATGCCATTTTCTTTAGGACAGGTAGAGTTACCAGCACAGGAACATGTATCATACATCAAAATGAAGCTGGTCCTCTGTGAACCATATGTCTACTTTTCCATATAGTCACCGTTTCTCTGAATAGCAATGTTTCACCTTCGAATGAGAGCATGTATCCCTGCCACATAAAATTCTGTTGACTGTTCTTTGAGCCACTTCTTCACAAAAGATTTCACTTCCCCGTTAGTGGAATAATGTTTTCTAGTGACGAGAAGTGAAATTGTACTGAAAAAGGGGCTCAAAGAACAGTTCATGATCCTGTGTTGGTAATAATACCTATCCTAAACAAAACGGCATTACTCTTTTTACTCATCCGCGTAATATTAGTATGTTGTACTATATTAGTAATATAACTATTATAAGTATAACTAATACTAATACAATTAATATAACTAATATAACACATATTATGAGTAATATAATTACAACTAATTCTAATACAAGTAATATAACTAATCTATATATCAATGCGTTTGTCCCTAAATCTTCCGTCCGTTATCATCCTGCAACACCCTCTGGTTAAAAATGAGACCGTCCAAATTGTTCAAGATGCAATGCAACAATGAAAAAAAAACATCCAGATAATCTTGTGTCGCTTAATCGCAGATTTCTTATTTGTCCCATTTTATTTCACCCAATTTTAAAAATGTAACATTCCAAATGTTCTTAAGTCGCTTAAAAGACCAACGTAAAATTAAAATGGATTGAAAAAATAAAGTTAATATTTGTTTTATTTGTATTAGTGAAATTGTGAATTACGGAATATATTTTGGGAATTTTTATCTTATGTTGTCCCGGGGTCCTGCCTTAATTAACGCTATGTTTTAGCGAGCCAGCGTCAGCCGAATTTCCGACCCAACTTAGATATTTTCCGAGTAGTTTTTTGCCACTTTTTTGTCGGTGAATTAATGTAGATGTTTTAACCCCCACCTCCGATTTTTATCGGTAAATCAATGTAAATATTCCCCAACCCCCTTTTAAGAAATAGTGAGAGAGAGAGTTAAATCAAGATAGTTATATTTTTACGCATTGAACTATTTAGCAATAGCTCTTAAGTAAACATATCAAACGTTGTAATAATTGAATTATCATACTGTGGTATATCCACTGGTCCTGCTAGTACATAACTAATTTAAGTAATATAACTAATTCGACTAATATATAATAGAACTAATATAATATTTTAATACCATTTTTAAATCTATTTAACGGATAGATGGGACCCTAATAGAAACTATCACTTCGGTTAAAAGTGGACCTGGGAGTAATGGCAATAAAGGAATACTCCATATTCCCCAAAGCTCTAGAATTAAAAAATCGCCACTTGGTGTAGTTTAACATCATACCCAGGATTCTCTTCTTTTGAGGGAGTGATCATTCAGCATCCTGGTTATCATACCCAGTCCAGCAAAGTA
Source organism: Doryteuthis pealeii (assembly GCA_023376005.1). NCBI lineage: Eukaryota > Metazoa > Mollusca > Cephalopoda > Myopsida > Loliginidae > Doryteuthis > Doryteuthis pealeii. The sequence continues at coordinate 102,145,529 of CM042146.1, forward strand.
AAAAAGTAAAATTAAAGTCGTCGGGGTGGCCTAAAGTCGGTATCAGCTAGACAGCGAGGAAGTCTACCCCTGTTAACTTGCGCTAGAGCAAGGAGATTGTTTTGGCATCTGAGGTGGTGAAACCACACCCACCATCAGCTCCTCAATTTACCGCACAAATCCCTGTGCTACTCATGTGCTGGTTGCGAGGGCCGGTATCGAACCAGGAACCTTGTGGTTCCTAGTTGGACGCTCTACCAACTGAGAACTAATATAATATTTTTTAAAAAATTTTTAATCTACTTATCGCATAGATGGGACCCTAGTATGAACTACCACTCCGGATTAAAGTGGACCTGGGAGTAATGGCAATGAAGGAATACTCCATAATCCCCCAGAGCGTCAGAATTAGAACATCGCCACTCGGTACAGATTAATGTCATACACAGGACACTTTTGTTTCGGGGCTGGGTGATCATTCGACATCCTCATGATCATGAACAGACCAGTGAAGTATTGTTGCATAATTATGCGAGAATTCTAAGGGGCCATTGTTTTTCAGATCAGGGGGTGGAAAAATACCAATAACGGTTATGGCCCCAACTGACCCCAGAGGCGAGAATCTCGCGAGTCACGTGATAGAGTTAGGTAATCAGTTTCAACCTAAAGGGGACGCAGAGCAGACATGCGACTGTAAGGTTGCTAACCCCCGCGCGGTGAAAATCGGGCAATGCAGTAATAAAATCTTGTGCAAGAAATCAAAGTCTTGTAGTCAATTAATTCATGACTTGAAAAAGAAGCCCTTAGATAGAAGAGAAGATAAGATGACAACCAGCCAAAAGAAAGAAGATGAAACAACCACTAGATAAAGAAGTAAGTAAGTCACAGTCTTAACTCTATCTGTCTGTCTCTATCTATATATATATCACACGATAACTCTCTTGTTTATATAACCGGAATGGGCTATATAACAGTATATGATGAGTAAATGTGGCTTCGATACTTTGAAATATGCGTTAGTTCGTTTGTCTTTCCAAGAGATGCCGGGTAGATTGCGTAATTGATACGATCACGTAAACAGAACAAGAGATAGAACGCCAGAATCAAGTAGACTTAATCATAACACACAAGGTCAAAATGTTTTTAGTGACAACATATCTTACTATAATGGAGATTCTGTGTCTGTCTATAAACGAACCTACGTCACCACCAACGTCACATTTCCCTTTGTTATTTACGTTATATTCTCAATGGTTATTAAATAATCATTATCTAATCTTAATTGCCATTACATCTTATTTATTAACAATGTCTCCATTAAGCTCTAACTGAGATAGAGTTGCCTCAAAACAGCCCATATTATTAATGTGTTTAGAATCCTGCGATGTGTGTTATCTATCATTTAGAAATAAATGTTTACACAGTACCCCGTCATTTTTATGATATTACTTATATATATATATATATATATATATATATATATATATATATATATATATTATATTTAATATATATTTATTATATTTATAATAATAATAATAATAATAATAATAATAATAATAATCGACCCAGTTGGTTAATAAAAAAGAACTCGTCAACAAATGGATTTTGCCGTTTCAACGTAGAAAATAAGAATGAAAGAAGACAAATAGATAAACACATACTTGGACCTTGCCAGGGAACAGAGAAAAACGTGTAACATATGGTTGAATGTGATACCAATGTAGTTGGTACCCTTGGAACGGTCTCCATAGGATTTGGAAAAAAGACTGAGGAATAAAAAAAATCAGAGGAAAACAACACCATTGTTATGATCGGCTAGAACAGAGTCCAAAAAACCCAGAAGACTTGCTGTCACTCCAGCGAAAGACCATGTTAGTGTGACAAATTCGCGAAGAATGAATAATAGTAGCCTATCGTATATACGTACAATATATACGAGGGTGAGTCAAAAAGTAATGCCATTTTCTTTTTCCATGGGAAGTTTTTTTTTAAATATAAAACTAAGGCCTATACATTGAGACACTAACGAGGATCAGAGCAAGATTGTGAAGAGTCAAACACAACTTAACAATCGACAATGTCCTTTTTCTGCATGACAATGCTCAACCACGCACAAGCACCAGGACAAGGAAGAAAATCGCCTCATTCGGGTGGACAACTTTACCACATCCTCCATACTCACTAGATTTAGCGCCTTCAGATTATCATCTTTTCGGACCCATTAAAGAGAATTTGAGAAGTAGACATTACGAGGAAGTGATATATGTTGTGAAGAAGTGGCTCAAAGAACAGTATTTTACAGGCTTGGGATACATGGTCTCATTCGAAGGTGGAACATTGCTATTGAGAGAAACGGTGACTATGTAGAGAAGTAGGGATGTGATTCACAGAGGACCAGTTTCCTCTTGATGTATGTTACATACATGTTCCTGTGTTAGTAATTATACCTGTCCTAAACAAAATGGTATTAATTTTTACTCGCCCTAGTAATAATAGCCTATCGTATATACGTACAATATATAGATATATATGTTATAAATAATTAGGTTTTATATTGTTTAAAGCAACAGAAAAGAAAGAAATATTCTGAACGTTGCAATGTATATGAGAGAACTTCTAGCCTCAAGCAGATATAGACTGGTTGATTATATTCGTTAACTTGCAACCCAGGGAGACACGATCAGGTGCTTAAAACCCCCACCCAGCATAGCAACAAATATTGTAAAACTGCGAATAAAAATTTTAATTACCTCCCCTTTTCCAGTTAAAAATAGATTTCACGAAAGAGGTAAAATTCTTATGGGGATTCTTTTAGTAAAGTTCGACCAAACTTGTTTCTTTGATGGTCACGAGGTCTTTTGGAAGCTGTAGTCGAGTTAAGAAAAAAATCGCCTTGCCTTTTTGGCTCAGACCAGTTTAACTGATCAGCTTTCGCGATATCGATATCAGATTACTTCATACAAAACTAGTTATTTTGTGGATTAATCGTCGGCTTAAGATGTTGTGCACCTGTGTCTGAAGACTGATTACTTAAGATTAGGAGAGCTTAGATCAATACCAACCTATATCACAAATCTCAATCATCAAGCCACAGTTCAAAATATCTATATTATTTGTCGCCTAGACAAGTGTTTCCCAATCTTGTTTTGCCGTGGCCCCCTTCAACCTCATTCAAGTTCTTTGTGCCAAACCAAAATAATTACATGGTCCCTAAGGGGGCTAAATCTCAATTATCAAGCCAAAGTGTCGCCTAGACCAGTGTTTCGTTTGGCCGTGGCCCCCTTCAACATCATTCAAGTTCTTTGTGCCAAACCAAAATAATTTCATGGTCCCCAAGGGGGCTAAATCTCAATTATCAAGCCACAGTTCAAAATATCTATACTATTTGTCGCCAAGACCAGTGTTTCCCAAAACCTCATTTAAGTTCTTTGTGCCAAACCAAAATAATTTCATGGTCCCAAGGGGGCTAAATCTCAATTATCAAGCCACAGTTCAAAATATCTATATTATTTGTCGCCTAGACCAGTGTTTCCCAATCTTGTTTGGCCGTGGCCCTTCAACCTCATTTAAGTTCTTTGTGCCAATAATTTCATGGTCCCAAGGGGGCTAAATCTCAATCATCAAGCCACAGTTCAAAGTCGCCTAGACCAGTGTTTCCCAATCTAACATCATTCAAGTTCATTGTGCGGTCCTAAATCTCAATTATCAAGCCACAGTTCAACTATATTATTTGTCGCCTAGACCAGTGTTTCTTGTTTGGCCGTGGCCCCCTTCAACCTCATTCAAGTTCTTTGTGCGGTCCCCAAGGGCTAAACTCAATTATCAAGCCACAGTTCAAAATATCTATATTATTTGTCGCCTAGACCAGTAATCTAACCTCATTCAAGTTCTTTGTCGGTTAAATCTCAATTATCAAGCCAAAGTGCCTAGATCAGTGTTTCTCAATCAACATCATTCAAGTTCAAACCAAAATAATTTCATGGTCCCCAAGGGGGCTAAATCTCAATTATCAAGCCACAGTTCAAAATATCTATATTATTTGTCACCTAGACCAGTGTTTCTCAATCTTGAACCGAATTGTAGTTCTTTGTGCACACACAAAAAGAAATCCATATATATATATATATATATATATATATATATATATATATATATATATATATATATATATATATATGCAGTTGTGTGAATTTGTATGTCCGAAGGAAACTTCGAAAATAAAACAATTAACCACAAAGTATATATATATACACATTAAATATCACCAGGGCTTGGTTGTTGAGTAAAAATAATAGAGATTTGATTTATATTCTTGAAGATAATTGAAAAAAAAATTAAATGTTAACAGCATGGATTTTTTTTTTCATTTTATATTTTAGATAGTAGACATTAACATTTCTTTTCAGTGTAGCTGGATCAATGCAAGGTTTATTCTTTTACATAGACATTTAAATGGGGCATCCAACGATTCAATAATAATGGATCTGCGGGACTAAGTTAAAAGATCCCCCTCTATCCAGGCAACACCGGGTAGCCGCTGCTAGTACATATATAAAGGACAGTTGTGTGTATGTGTTTGTCCGGGTGGAACTACGAAAATAAAACAATTAACGACAAATTATATATATATATCATATATATACATATATATATATATATATATATATAATATATATTCAAATATCACCAGAGCTCTGGGAAGTGTGGAGTACCCCTTCATCGGCATTACTCCCAGATTCACGCTGACCCGTAGTGGTAGTACCTTTTTAGGTAACATCTATGGGTTAAATAGAAAAAAAAGTTTTAAAAATATGTTTAGAAATCGAATAAAAAAAATTGAATACACATCAAACCTGAATGGAACAAAACGTCTTCGGCATAAAATAACCCAACAATGGTTGACATGCCTTAAAATCCAACAAACCAATCATATTTCATTCTCCAGACAGTCACTTTCTTTTAGACCATTGAATGTGGACTGAATTCTTAACGTTTAGAAACTTCTTGGATCCTTGCAATTTCATTGGTGACTTTGTTTTCCTTTCATCACCGTTAGTCAGCTGTTGGTTGATTAATTTATTAGTTTTAACGATGTTAACCCTACTAGCACCATTTTATACATATACATTTTATATATTTTTTTCTTTTTTGTTTGTTTGCTTTTTGTACTTTTATAAGAGGTGTAATATGCGATGTGCCTGGTCTAGAATGCAAATGGCGGCCTCCATCGTCTATAAGTAGCCTGCCATCAAAATCTGCATAATACTCACTCAAAGCTACTTTTAATCAATCACTAGCCACCATATATCAAAACTTTCTTGAATACGCACTAGAAAAGAACCAGTGGAAGTTTGGATTCCTTTGTTTTTGTAATTTATCGACCAATGTTCTTCTAGGAATCAAAATCTGGAACGATTGCTGTCGTTTATTATCAAAGCCAAATTTGGATACATTGTCGTCAATCAAGTGGAATTATTCAGTATGGATTTACAAGGAACCATTACAGTTGCTAAGTCACTTCTTAATCTGAACATAAGACAAGTAGACGTAAGTGTAAAACCTTTTATTTTTTTATTTTCAATTTATTAAAGTTTTCAGACAAATTTCGAATTCTTGTAACATCCCATTTACATAATGTATTAATAGAACAACTTGGAATGAATATTTAGTTATGTGTGGTTTAATACTTTTTCTTATACGGACATTAAGACGATATGATTTTACTGCATTTCTCAACCATTAATAAATAAACTGTATTTTGGACAGTATTGTAACGTCTTATTTACATAATGTAAATAATAGAATAGCTTGAATATATCATATGTAGTTAATTACAAAACGAAATCGGGCAAATTATTGAACAGAAATAAAGTAAACGAAAGATTATTACTTATCCATAATGCCATAAGCCGCTTTTTACATATAATTTATACTGCTAAATAATTCAATAGGCAAAAGGTATAATAATCTTGATTTAATTCTCTATCAATCTCTCAGCCAAAAAATTCTGAAAAAAAATGGGTAATTCCATGTCAAATCACCCAGAAAAAAGTAAAATTGTCATTTATCCCCTTCAATTTTTCTGAAATTTTGTACAGGTGTGGACTATGTTAAAGTAAGACAATGCCCAAAATCTGAGCATTCTTTGATTCCTTGGTCAAAAATGCTTTTATAAACCAATTTTTAGGAGTAGGGACGCTCTAGAACTCATTTAACAGACGAACATAGATTACAAAAAGTCGCCATTTTTCGTGAACCCCCTCAAATTTGGAGAGCTAAAAATCGACATAACTCCGCCAATTCTTGGAATTGGAAGCTCAATTTTGGGGATTTTCAAACTTTAACATAGTCCACACCAAGATAAAATTTCAGAAATATTGAAGTGGGTGGGTGACATGGCCTTGATGATTTTATATGAAATTACCCAGATGTTATATTCTATAAATAAACTCTCGTGTATATATATATACAGAGCGATATTTAACATTTGATCGAACAATTGAGCTCATTCCTTTTGGTGATTTTTTATTACAGCATTAGATATTTATTGATATGCACCAGGAAGTTCTCTTCTTTTTTTGTAGTAAAAGCAAAATAAACATAAAAGTAATAGAGGCAATTATACTAACCGGACTCACGCGGTATATTTCATGATGAGGTGGCAGCGTTCGTAACATCGGCTTTTGGCACGGAGATGAGAGGTCGAAAACCTGGTGCAGTTGTTACATAGACATGCGACTCTTTCTTTTATCTGTACTTGTGATCCAATTCAACCGGGGACATTACATCAGTTCGCGTGGTAGTTCTAAAGAAGGAAAGATAATCAAATATGCTCTCTCTCCCCCCTCTCTCTCTCTCACACACACTATCTATCTATCTATCTATCTATTATTATACTAAAGCTTTCAATGTCTAACCTAATGTCTAAAGGCATTTTTCCTGGTTAGTTTAATGACAGGAAAGTTATACTAAATTATTCCTTAGTTTTAGGATTACGTAATGTTTGAGAAAATCCATTTTAATTGATTCTAATTAGTCGTAATTTGCAATTAAGTCAAAAACTGACCCATCCCTGTCTTTACATTCTGCATAACTCTCTTTTCCTCTCTATATGCGAGTGAAGGGGATGGGAGAGTGATTAACAGAGACACAACTCACCAGCACGTAATAGGTAATAGAATTCCATGACCAATTTCAATTCAAATTAGGTCAAACTTGATATACCCAATTCGTTGAAAAATCCGGTTTTTATACAATTCTGACCCCTACGTTTGAAAAAAAATTACCAAAAATCAAGGAATTATCCGATTTTAATGATTTTTTTCGTGTTGATTTAGCAATGAATGAATTTTATAAGGCATCAGTTATTTTATTTCAAAACTTTCTGATTTTTTTTTTCAGATCACTTAACTTTGACCCCCCCTGTTTTGGGGGTGCAAAATATTGGTGTGGTATATATGTGATTGATACTATTTTCTGCATAAATAAAATGACAAAAGACCGAAGGTGTGAATAGAAGAATCTGCTCGGGTAGTAAATAAGTACCAAAAATCGAAAAATAAAATGGAAATAAAAACTTTAAAAATATTTTTTGGAGTATTATTTGTATTATTCGGGCTATTGTCCTCATCTTCATTGTTATCTGTACATCGTTTCGGCCGAGGTGCCCTCCGGCCTTCTTCAGATATTTCTTGTCGAACTCGGGAACCTTTTCGGATTCGGAAACCTTGTTGTAATCGGGAGCAATCACGGAACTTTGAACCTAACCCTATTTTCAATCCACGGTGGTAACCTGTTCTCATTCCGCTAACCATAGCTGGGGTACAGGTGTTAAGTTGTGTTAATCATTAATCTATGTTACTGCTGCCCCTGACTAGGATTGAACCTGCAGTCTAGAGATAACTGTCACTTGGAACTGTCTTAACCTAACTCCTTTATCCACTAGGCTATGTGTCCAATTGGACAATCCAGTGTGAATTTTTTTCAATCGCAAAAGTTACAATTTATTTTGAACTTGGGAAGCCAGCTAGTGTAGTGGTTAGAATGTCCGCCTGTCAGGTAGGGTTCGAATCGCGCACAAAGCACTGCCCTGTCCATAGCTTTGCTGATGAGGCCTAATGGGCTGAAATGTACATACAGAGATCGACTTTTTCTCGATTTGTTTACGCTTTTAAACCGATATGCACGCCTAATTCATTTAATTATGAATAATTAATTAACAAATTAGGTATGACTTTAATCAAGCACATAATCTCCCTTAAAAAAGACTGATTACCTCGCCAAAATAACCCAGTCTGCCCTACTATTTACTCACGCCTTTCCCAAGTGTATTAGTGGTATGTGAAATTCTAACAGCCTCGTTAAGGATTTGAATTCGGGGTGACTGTATATATGCCACGTATTTTTTTGTTCAACAAAAAACTGATTTTTATTGATAAATGATGAAAATAAAATAATTTATGATAAAAACAGAACACAAGAGAGTCATGCACAACATTTTCCAAGGGTATTAGCGCTATATGAAATGCAAATAGCCCCATCCAGAATTTGAACGTGGGTCGACGGGTCCATTTCTTACGACTCTAACCATTCCCCTGCATATATTGCCTACAACAGAAGAAACAAAATGATTTAAAATGTAACCCCCCCCTCTCTCTCTCTCTCTCTCTCTCTCTCTCTCTCTCTCTCAAACACACTTACACTAATATCTTCCATGAGACATAACAAAATTTGGGATGTCCTCGGTGTGACGTTAAACTATCTGATGAAGGTTCCAGTTCTGGAGGTCTAGGGAGTGTGGAGCACCCCTTCACCACCATTGTCCAGTGTTAGTACCGGTTAGAGTCGCAGCTATGGGTTAAATAAAAAATGTGTTAATAAAAAATCGAGTATCCATTAAGAATGAATTTATTTCAAAACTTGTCGGCATTAAATGACCCAACGAGGTTAATATGCCGTAAAACAAAACAAAACAAATTTTGGCAAATATTATTTGCCGTTATCGGAATCGGGAAATTTCGAACTATTCACTTTATTCTAAGAAAAATCTATTGTCATGATAATACTTGCTTTGAATGTTGCCAAAAATTAACCCTTTGTTGAGTACGAAAGACATGATGACCGTCTCGTACAAATCCCAAAAGTGAAATGCAAATGGCATCCCCGTTGCTCTCTTTATATATAGTTCTGTCCAGGGGCCGAATACTCTTTCCTGCCTATACACAGGGGTAGATCACTCTATTTTACGTCAGCATAGCCCCCCTCCTGCTGTCACCCCGAATTGAATTGATGGGGTCGGTGGAGAAAATGATCAGACATTTGTATGTTCATATTTACATTTTGGGGCAGTTGTTTTTTTTTTTTTTTTTTGGGGGGGGGTTCTATCTAATTTCATTAGAATGGAGATCATGTGTATTTCTGTCTGTAACAAAAACCACGCCACTCCGACATCGCAATTTCCTTAGTTATTTATGTCATATTCTCCATTTTTATATCTCTATTTAAATCTCAATTATTAAAAAGAATATCTTAGCTCAGTCGGTGGAGCGTTCGGCTAGAAACCACAAGGTTCCTAGTTCGATACCGGTCCTCGCCAACTCAGCGTATGAGTAGCTCAGGGATCTGTGCGGTAAAGTAAGGAGCTGATGGTAGGTGTGGCGCTCTACCTCAGATGCTAAAACAATCTCCTTGGTCTAGCGCTATTGAAAAGGGGATAGACTCCCTGCTGACTGGCTAATACCGACTTTAGGCCGCCCCGACGACTTTACTTTTACTTTATATTATATTATTAACACTGTTGGCTTATCTACATCCGCTAACATGCAATTGCATTTATATGTACAGCCAAATAGCGTTTTATAGTGTGAACGGGAATGATAATTTGCATATTCATCTTTAAAAATTGATTTTAATAAATATTTGCTTAGTTTTATTGATTTCTAATTGCTGTGACTCTAACAGGTACGACTACTCCGGGCCAGAGTGGACCTGAGAATAATTTCACTGAATGCGGTATTCAACATTCCGCAGAGTTCCAGAATTGAAAATTTAACACAACATACCGTTTAACGTCATCCCAGGACACGTCCGCCCTGTCGGCTGGGGCGTTAGAATGCACCGACTGCACCTCTGCAGAGGGGTAAGACTCCCCCAGTAGGGGCCACCTGTTGGCCGTGGGTGGCGACCCGTGATGCTTAAGGATGGAGCCTAGGTGAATGAGTAGTTCATGAGTTGCAATACTCCACTTTGGCCCTAACTTGGGCTAGACGGGCGGTCGGAGAGGCCCCCTCCGATCAATCGGCTGGTCACGTCAAGCCCTAGCACCTATATGATTTTCCCAACCCTATTGCCCTTATGACAAGCCCCAACCCCTTTTTATCATATGGGTGCTAGAAGGCGGTGGCTGCGGGTCTACATGTCCTGGGAATGACGTTAAACTGATGGTGAGGTTCCAGTTTTGGAGGTTTGGGGAATTTGGAGCACCCCTTCATCACCATTGCTCCCTGGTCCACTCTGACCCGGAGTGGTAGTACCTGTTAGGGTCCCATCTATGGGTTAAATAGAAAAATGCATTTATAAAAAAATTGTATTATCCATTAAGAATTGATTTATTTCAAAATTTTATCGGCATTAAATGACCCACTGAGATTGATATGCCGTAAAACAAAACAAACCAAACCAAACCAGGACATGTGTAAATCTGGTGCAAACAACAGCATTATAATGCTCCTATGTATACTTGACATTTTATTCTAAAGGATGAGGGGTTGCGGGGTCTTATAAAATCACTCAACATAGAATAAGTCATATGTGTAAAATGGAAATTAAGCCAACTGTCACGTAGGCATGTCGTCCCAGACGATGAAAAGGCTGATGTAACATTGTCCTAGTTTTTCTTCTTTCTTTTTTTCTTTTCTTCTTTTCTGTTATTAAAACCATTTACATGTTGGTGCCAATCTAGAAACGGTAGGCGGCAGTTAAGAGATATAGAGTCGAGTGAAAGCTGTTTACCGTTTTTCTTTCTCTTGGGGTCTGGATTCCATTATCTAGTTCATCGCTAGGTACTTACCCACATGTTTATTTACAGTAGGACTCGCCCACATATGAACCTTGGGTACTGAGATCCACAAACAGGGCCTTATTTGGAATAATTACAATATCTGACTTATAATTGTCGTATTCGTCTGCCTTCACTTCGTTGACAAGAGAGCAACATATTTAAACTATTTTTTTTGGGGGGGGTACTTTTTGCAGACGTCATCGTTCGGGAAATTTGGCAGGTCAGGGAGCCATCTATAACAAAAAGAGATGAATTAGAATAAAAGACACGTGATTTTTTTGTCAGTTAATTACTTTAAAGAATTTTTTTTTGTTTGTTACCTTTTTGTTTTTTTGTTTTTTTGTTTGTCTTTTTTTGTTGTTGTATTTTTTTTTTTTTTGCTAATTGACTTGTCTCAATGAAACACGTTAAAATTTATTTTCTGAATTATTAGAACGTAGCAAGACCTGTGGATATACTAGATTATCATAATTTTAATTATTACAACGTTTGATACGTTTACTTAAGTGCTATTGCAAAATATCTATTAATATGTAAAATGTATAATAATCTCTCTCTCTCTCTCTCTCTCTCTCTCTCTCTCTCTCTCTCTCTCTCTCTCTCACTTTTTGTTCTTCTTTCTTTCTTTTCATCATCGATTGACACAGAACAGCGCTATTGTTTTCGCATTCTCCCCCCCCCTCTCTCTCTCTCTCTCTCTCTTCTCTCTCTCTCTCTCTCTTCTCTCTCTTTCTTTCTTTCTTTCTTTCTTACTATATTTTTTCTGTGTAGCATGTTATTTCTTTCTTTCTTTATAATAAAAATGGAATAGTCCATTATTTAACTAAGGTGACGACACTCATAAGAAATAAGAATTCAGCGGCACCAGATAATCAGTATTTACATTTTTGCATTTCATCTTGGTCGATTTGGACGGTCTCATTTTTAACTAGAGGTTAAAAAC